>OZ005656.1:63954179-64391679 GCA_963930645.1 Salticus scenicus
CAACAATTGTTTCTGGTCGAAAGGAAACACGATCCTTCATCAGGCGAACAATGTAGGCACGAGTGCTACAATCAAAGCGGCAACGCAACGCATCTAATGTGAAAGCACCACAGTACTAGCGTTTTATAGTAATAAGTACAAAACTTTGAATACACACCATAAAATGCAATAAACTCGCAACAATTGTTTCAGGTCGAAATAAAATACGACCCTTCGTCAGGCGAACAAAGTAGGCACGAATGCTGCAATCAAAGCGCCAACGCAATTTCATTTATTAACTTGTTCTATAGTTACCAAACTTGCATATTAAGTATTATTTATTCACTTCTGTTTTAAATAAAACAGTAAGATTTTTATTCTCCTAGAAACTCGGGATTTTATATATATATATATTTAGAAAAAAACACTCTTTAGGTTTTTAGAATTGATATATTAAGCGTGTTTAGCATTATCTTATTCATAATTATTTTTACCTTAATTATTTCAAAACCATTAAATGATCAAATATTTATGAAGAAAAGTATATCATACGAGTCAATGAGACATAAACGAAAACACCTTTTCTATCCATTTGGTGACAACTGGAACATTTCATCTGTATTCTTTATTGAATTGTTAATTTCTTCTTATTTCTGGATCTCACCCGGTATGTGTTTATACATTAATAGATTTTTTTTTTTTTTTTTTTTTTACAATAAAAAAATCACTTACGTTTTATCTATCTATCTATCTGTCTATGTATATATATATATATATAAATTTAAATTATAATAAATTAAAAAATGAAATTGAAATGTATAAACAAACAATCAAAACAAATAATTCAACATTGTTAATAAACAAGAAAAGGGGTTAAGTTCTATATTATTCAAGCCAAAATTTCAATAATTCTGTAATGAATGAGTTTTCTTCATCAACAGGTGGGAACACAGACCTTAAAAAACTATGTAATACTTACAGGTTTCTGAAGATATGCCAAGCTGTTTGCTCCAAATTATATTTCAAACAGAATAGTATAGCAAACTTGAATTTATAACAACTGAAATATGATTTATTTAATAAACATTATTATATTTCTTTTAAATTAGATTCCAATAGCTGATGAAAAAGACTTTATATTATGAGTTTATATTAAAATTTAAGAAATTACCTATATATATATATATATATATATATATATATATATATATATATATATATAAATGATAGATACCACAATAAATGTTAACATTAAAATTTTAGCATTTAATAGATACATGTTAATACCAACACCACAAAAATAAAACTGATTATCACACAGTATAAAAACTAGCACAGAAATGTTGCGCTTCATATTTAGATCCAATATATATATATATATATATATATATATACATATATACACACTAAGACAAAAAAAAAAAAAAAAAAAAAAGACGCACCAAAAAGGAGTTATCCGAATGGGACGAAAGTTGGTAGATGTGATATACATGTGGAGAAAAACAAATGATTATAGTTTCAGAAAATTTGGATGGTTTTATCAAGAGAAAGGGCCTCGCAAAGTAAACGAGTTAATAAAGCTTTGGTCCACTTCTGGCCCTTATGTAAGCATTTATTCGGCCTGGCATTAATTGATCGAGTTGGCAGATGTCCTCCTGCGAGATATCGTTCTAGATTCTGTCCAATTGGTCTATTAGATTGGCAAAATCCCTAGATGGTTGTACGACCCTTTTCATGACGCTCCAAACGTCCTCAATGGTAGAGAGATCCAGCGACTTCGCTAACCAAGATAATGTTGGATAAGGAAGAAAACAAGCTTTAAAAACTATCTTCGTGCGTAGGCGAGCATTATCATGTTTAAATATACGCTCAAAATTGCCTTATATGAAGAATAACAAAACCGGACGTAGAATTCCGCCGACGTACCGATCTTCTTAAAGATGTCGCGGATGGCAACCAAAGGGGTCCTGCTATGAAATAAAATGGCACCCAAGACCATCACTCCTGGTTGTCGGGCCGTATGGCAGGCGACAGTCAAGTTGGAATCGCCCTTTTTTTCCAGGCATCTAGCGACGCGCCTTTGATGGTCATCGGAGCTCAAATTGGAGCTGGACTTATCACTGAAAACAATTCTACTCCATTCAGTAGCATTTCAGGTCAAATGCTCCCGATATCACTGTAAACTAGCTTGTCGGTGTACGAAGTTTAATAGTAGTGGACGCAAGGGGCTCCGTGAGCACAACCGCATTTCTCTGAGCTTCCTGTTAATGGTATTTGAAGACACTTAGGTAACAGTTGCACGTAGGATCGATGATAACGACGAATTTGGGGCTTTGAGTACCGCTCTGACGATTGATCGGTTCTTATGTTCTGTCCTATCTCTAGGACGACCGCTTCCTTCTTAGCATTATGTTTGGCCATGCTTCACCCATTCCTGCCAACATCATCTAATTGTGGCATCGCTCCTATCCAAATTTCAAACAATTCGCAGATTAGACGAGCCGTCTTCTTTGAGCCTAACTACAATCCTCTCTCAAATACTGACATCTGCGCATATTGTTTGCGCACCTCATGCTAGGCATAGTTACTGTCTTAGTAGATGGAATAAAATTCTCAAAGAATCTATGACCTGGTGTAAAATTTTCTTTTCTTAAATATTCTCCCTGCTCTGCAGTGTTACATGCTCATTCTATGGCAGCCAAACTTTAAAATTTTGCATTTCCCATCGAAACCTGTATGCATGTCAATTTGTGTCCAATTTCCATTACTTCTTCTTGGTGCGTCGTGTTTTTGTTCTAGACTGTATATATATATATCACATCCAATTTTAATGCAACAAGTATCTGATATTTTATCAAAAAAGTTCATTATCAATCATTCGAATAAATTATTATATAAGGATATTATAACTAAATTTTTAAAGCATCTTTGAAAACACTTTCGATAAACATAACCTATCAAATAAGACTTTTATTTATTTTTATTCTTTAGGAAATCAATATTCGTTTTAAATTTTCGGAGAAGTTATTGAAATATTTATATTTAAGGGTTTTCTCATAACAACTTTCATTATCTTCTATGAATAAATATATCCTTTCTAAATTGCTTTTGAATTTTGTATTACGTGACAAGGAAAATCGTTCAAAACTTCCGTTATTTTTAAGTGCTGCATTTATAATTGGAATCTAATAATTTAGCGTTTTATTTTCAAATCATATTCTCTGGGGAGAAATATTTACGTACATTTATCTGGAAAATATTTAAAATAAGCTTTATTTATTTTTCTTTATTTTTTCTATTAGATATATTAAACAGTTTTAGAGTTTCCATTCTTTGATTTTGTCTATTTTAATTTTCTCTTAAAGAGTAGAGCAAATATTGTTTTGTGGTGAATTTTTTGTAAAGTGGGTGTTTGCTATATTTAAGCGTCTTGAGTTCCCAAGAATCTAAATATCAAGTTTTAAGCGATTGATCTTTGTGTATTTGTGTGTAGGTGAGAGAGAATGAGAAGGGAGGGGCGATAGTCTGTTATCAGAATAACTAAAGAGCCGCACTAACCACTGCAGTTTAGAATGGGAAATAAAGTAAAAAAATTAAGAAAATAGGGAAGAAAAACGCTCAATCACAAGTGTAAAAAAATAATAAACTGGCACCTATTAGAAAATTCAAGTTAAATAATTAAGAAAAGTATATCGAAAAGCGGGAAGTTTTGTCTCAGCCCAGGAACTGCGGACTGGGTTCGCTATGTCTCGTTTAGTATACACCATAAACTCTATATTCTGTTTCTGCATCATATAGGGCTGCTGTTTGAAACATCAGAAAAGTCGTTCGCGTACAGGGATATACAAAGGTATTCAGCCAACATTATATCTACAGGCGAAATTTCAGTTAGGTACAATTTAATATATCTTTATTGTATTGAGCAAAATGAAATTGTCATATATTTTCCATACGTTCAAAAGCATACTTCGCTTAGAATATACTATTAAAAGTGTTTACTGAATAATTTGAAAGCTATGTTATAATTTGGAAAAAAAAAAAAAACTAATAGTCCTTCGTCCTAAACTAAATTCTGCTTTTGCCAGAATTTCATCAAAATCTTTTTTTTTTTTTTTTTTGGAAAGAAAAAGAAAATTAATAATAATCAGTATCGAAACAAACGATATAGAATTCTTTTTTTTTTTTTTTTTTTTTGGCAACAATTAAAAATTTAAATCTCCGTTTTTAAAGCTTTTACCAGGTTATTATTTTCATATTTTTATTAATTTTAAAAAATCTAATCAAAATTTCGTTACAAATAAGGTACCTAATGAAAGTGGCAACTTTTCTGAATCCTTCGGATTCATTAACTTATCGATCGGACAATTAGATTTTTTTTTAATTAACTAAAGTATGAAAATCTCATGGCAATTTGCGTATATATATATATTTTTTTTAAATCTAAACAATAGAAAAATTAAACAAAAATTATTTTTTTTTTTTATTTATTTTCTTTCTCATCCAGGAAATCAGGAAGTCTAATGTTGTGTAATTATTTAAAAACTCCTGAAGTTTTTTAATTATTATTATTATTATTTGTTTCGTTTTTACTTTATTGGTGGCAGAATAGGCTAGTTTTTAGGGGAATAATCAATAGTAGTTAGAAATCCTGTATATCTCCATTTATTAGAAAATTACTGCAGATAGATTGAAAACTGTACGAAACTTAAAAATTCTCGAATTTCTGAAGTTTCTAAACACGCCTTACAGAAATGAAGTACTAATTTGGAAACGATAGAAGTAACCCTGTTAAGATGATATCATCTAATAAGAATATTTAGATTTAAGGGCGAGATAGAAAAAGCACTGAAACATGTGTAAAGTAGAAAGTATGATTGTCACCAACATTTGATATCGGCAATACTGGAAACACCTTTCAGTCGAACACTTTTTCTCAAATCTTGCCCATATCTACCAGCTTTCGAAAATGCTTACATTGAAATATCGTTTATCCAATGGACGACTAGAACGAGGCGGAGCTTCCATTGTTTGTAGGGAAAAGCTACGCTGTGATTAGCTATATTCCATTATTTGTGGGCTAAATTAAGATTTCTATAGGTTAAATTAGAGCTCCTTTAATACAGGCTGGCTCATCAGGCATTTTGTTTCCCACTCAGCGATTGTTGCCCACGCGGTCCGAATTTCAAGTGTTATCAAATCACATAAAATGGAGGTTTTGCAGCCGAAAATTGCTCAAATCATACCAGAACTGCTTTTAGGACGTTTAGATTTCCAACAGAGGAAGAAAGCCGAAAGAAATGGGCTATTAATTGTCCAAAAGAAAATTGTACACTTAGCTTTCAATCACGAATATGAAGTGTAATTATGATATGTTTTCTTGCATTTTTTGTATCAATTATTTGTTTTTATTGCTGTTTGATTATTTAAATGTTGTATTTTACAACCTACACTACTTTTCAACGTGTATAAATATTTAAAATTAACTAATTTAACAGCAACAGTGATGGCTACTTTTTACAAGGGTTATAAGAAAATTTCGCCAAATATTACCGCTAAACTTATGAAGTACAAACAATAATTCGCTCTTCTGTTTAGGCAAACTCGCCATTTTAGGCGATAAAGACGCCGAGTAATACGTCTGCAACTAAACGTCGCCAAGCTATATTTCCGCTGGTCAACAATGATCAGCTGTGAGTCAGCTCGTATTATAGGAGTCTTAGAGCTATGGGTTGCGTCCTGGTTACGTCACTGATCAATCACAACGCCATCTGGTGCTAGTGGTACCACAACTACTCAGAATGAAACTGCGCATGCTCGAATAGAATTTGTTTCTTGTGCGATGCATTATATTTAAAAGTAATATAGAATTGGACCATGGACAAACTCACATGTGAATGGAAAAATTCATGTATTTTAAAATATTCATATTTTGCATAATTTCCTGTATTTTAAGATAAGTAATATACAATACAATTAATTTTTAAAAAGTATTTTTTGAATAATTCTTACACCTTATATAATTATTGAAATCTTAATTTTTTTCAATTTTCCATTTATTACGGGTCAAGAGAAAATCTATGAAATTTTCAAGTTGGTTGTTTTGATTTTTTATGAGCTTAGAACAAGTTAGTGCTATATATAATTCATGTCTAAATGTTATTTGATTACTAGTATTTTAGTACAGATTTCGTTTTAAAGCGATTACAAACATATTTTGTTTAAATGATAAAATATTTGCGAATGATTTCGTCTGCGTTTGATTGATTTCATGTAACACGACATAATGCTTTTTCACTTTCTCTTACCCATATGTATGGTAAAGAAAATATTGTTTCTTGGAACAAATTTAAGAAATTGAGTTTTTGATATATTTATATGTTTTGAGGTCCTCTGAATCCAAAAATCATTTTTTTAGCAGTCGATTTGTGTGCATGTGTGGTTGTGTCTGTGTGTCTGTCTGTTTTTTATTAGCATATCTCAAAAACATATAATAGCAGAAAGTTCAAACTGGGTATTTTAAATTTATATTATATAGGGATGCTACACTAAACTTTTCGTTGAGATGAAGAAAATCGTTCGTGTACAGGTATATCTCACAGAATTCAAATACATTATGTCTGTGGGAAAATTTCTGGAAAGTACAGTGTAACATGTATAGGATGACTTAAACAAAACGGAAAGAACAAAATTTATTATATTCATAAAAGCATGTTTTGTGTAGATTGTTGTTTTGAAATCATTCGTCATTCAGTTACATGCACTGTAAAAACTTTGAACACATTTTGCCAGTCAGTGACCGTTAAAATTTTTACAGTCACTGGCCGTAAATATAAAGTTATGCGCGTAAAGCTGCCATAATTTTTATCTCTAAGAAGAAAACAGGGTTGCCACGCTACCTGGAGAGCCTAGAAAACCTGGAATAGTCAGGGAATTGGAAAATTGACCATAAAAGTCAGGGAAAAGTCAGGGAAGTAGAATATTTTAGCCAGAATCTGGCAAAGTCAGGGAATTTCATACGATGGTTAGTAAAGAAAAAACAATTTTTCCACCAACGTAGAGTTTTTTTTTTTTTTTCCTTCCTTAGCCTCAATAATTTTTTTTTAAACATTGCCAGCCTTCCTTTCTGCTCGTGAAAGAAATTTCTTATTCCACTTATAAGCGACACATGCTATCACTGTGTGTAACTTTTGTCATATGTATTTTTTGTGTTTTCAAGTAGTACCGTAATTATTTTGCCCTCAACACAACCAGTGCTCAATACATGGTTAGACTGGAATTTTCTTAGAACGCGCCTGGAAAACCGGGAAAAGCTAGGGAATTTCTTTCTCCTGTTTGAGTGCCAACCCTGACACAAGTGACCTTTAATAAACGGCCAACACTCTGAGTTTTACAGGACTACAAATACGGGCATTGAACTTTTGTTTCAAAGAAGGCAGCTGACCGTAAAATTTAACGGCCAAATCTTCGAATTTTACAGAAAATGTTTAGAGTGTGGCTACCCAAAGTATCTGGATATATTGCGGCTACACTTGTAAATTGCGGGAATTGTAATTCCTTTCGTGTTAGATATTATTGAAGTAAGGCTAAATTTAACTACACAATATTATTTGTACAGCATATTGAATATAGGCAATATGGCTTTCAAGAATTAAGCTAAATGGTCTTTTCTACTGAATATAATTGAAGGAAGTGCTTTGTTACATTTTATTACGTCTACGAACTTTGCTCAGGAAGCAAAATTAATTTTTCATATGCATACTGTAAACAAAGTATTTTTTTGAATTTTCAAGTCTGGGTTTTTGTATTATATCAAGTTTGAGGTGCCTGATTACGAAAGTATATTACGAAAGTAATCTTTAGCATTTGGTCTGCATGTCTATCTGTTACTAGCATAACTTAAAACCAATAGCCATAAGAAATTTAAGTTTGGTAGTTTGAAGTCCGTATTAGGTTGTCGCTTAAAAATTCGAACAACATTTTCAAGTTTGGAGATAAATTAATGACAACTTTTATATACATATATATATATATATATATATATATATATATATATATATATATATATATAATTGTATGCACTATAATTGTACGGGGGTTGAGGGAAGAGAAAGCCATCCTCATTCAGAACTACATGTCAAATAAAACTGTTCTTAAACCTATTTTAGATTATTTTAAAAGTACTTTGAACTTCATTATCTTACGCTATTGATCTTAAGACTTAATATACAATCTATCTTTATATATTGAAATGCAAGGTAAGAGAAAGTCGTGTGAATGATACACCGGATTATTTAAATAAAAAAATAATAATAAAGTTATCTTTTATAAATGACTTTTTCTTTCCGAAAATTTTTACATTAACATTTTTCTCTTGAATTACTAATACATGGATTTTTTCGTAGTTACAATACAATTTACAACATTAGAAGATTGATTAAAAAAATTATAGTTTGCCCTAACTAATTCTGACTTTAAGTGAACACTATAGATGTGATTATTTACTTGAATTTACTAGCGAACTTCTAACATATTTTATATTTAAAGTCGAAAATATGCTAATTATTACAGTTAAATAATCACATATTTAATATTCACATAGGCCCGGAATTAATTCTTAATTACATTAAAAACGTAAGAAATAACATTAAAAAAATAGAACAATATGGCCAGATTTTTCACTGCTTTTATTTGGGTATCGCATCCACTGCACGCCAGAAAGCGCTGCCATCGAGTTTAGCTTGTGGCATTTTTTAACATCGTATGAAGAAGCTTACTCTGGAAAGCTTTGACACACTCATAAGTGTGGTTCGGAGACATGACTCCGCAGACGGGATGGCCCGCTTGCTTCGATGATCTTCCAGATGCACAATTTGGATGAGAACGTGGCGGACATTGTAGCTATAACGGATTTTACGTGCACCAGCTATCATTAATGTACATGACGGTCTTCAGTCGGCTCAAGGATCAAACCCGCAACCTTTCAATTTCGAGCTCAGTATTCTACTATGGCAAATCTCAGAACAATATGAAATATATTTCTGACTTTAATAAAAGCCTTAAATGTTTTCTGAATGTAGGTACAGTCTCTAAACAAGGTTTTCACAGTAGCGGTAGCCCCACTCACTCAGATATGTGTTTATAATAAACTATTTCTAAAATAGTTTTAAACTGCTATTTAAAGTACGTTGTAACTGTTCCAGTATAGACCCGTTATTTTCCACATTAAACTGCAATAATATGTTTATAGTAAAGTAGGTTATGAGAAAGTAGTGTGAGTTTCACAACAGATTCTTTCACTTGAAAAATTTTAGATTTGAGCAAGTATATTGTTCTTTTATTTGTTTTAAACTGATTTAAGCTTTAAAATAACACATGAATATTGCTGCTCTTTAATTTATAACTATACTCAATAAATGATGATGCAATGAAAGAACAAAACAATTCATAAACAAAATAAATTGAAATACGTAAAATGTTTCATCAAGAAAGCAAAATTTAATTTATTATATTCCTTTAATTAATTTATTATAGCCAATTTAGGAGATATTATTATTATTATTATTATTTTTCATAAAATTTGATCAATGTTTTACTTTAAAAGTTAATTTAATATTAATTCTCGTCAATTTATACTTCAATTTTAAGACATAGCTTAAAGAAAAATATCAGATAAATAATTAATTTAAAATGTAGATATTTATTCTGAGACTATCTACAGATTTCATATTAAGATCTATTCATTAAAGTCTTTCCCGAAAGCCTTTAGTTGTATTAAAATGAAATCTTTAATTACTTTCACAGAAAATAATATATGGTTCTGCCTGAAAGTATTTTAAGCCGAAACTATAATTATGGATTGCTTTAAGGAAGACATTAAACTGTTCTTGAAAATACTTCTAAGCTTAAAAAGTATGCAAAATGAGACATATAAATCTTAATTGGTGAGGGTATTATTAAAGTTATTCCTGCAGACAGTTTCTCTCACACAAAAGCTAATTTTAAACCAAGCGATAACAAACTTTCAAATATTGTACGTTTAAAACATTTTAAACTTCAAATATTTTTATTTCTTTAGTATCTGTATATATATTTTTTTCAATGATTAATTTTTTCTTTCAAAGAATGTTTAAGAATTTTTTACCTAATTATTATTATTGATTATAAATTACTTTAAAAAATTATGTTGTAAATTATTTTATTAAGTTTTATAATGAATTTTTGCTTTGCCTTAAATTGTAAAAATGTTTTATTAAAATGTATTATGCGTTAAAAACCATGCTTTTGTTTATCTATTTATTTATTTATTTTGAATGTGTATATTTATATATTGTTTTTCAGCTTAGTTTAATAATTATTTTATCTTAAATTATTGATTAAATTTAACGAAAGAATTAATACTTTATTCTTCACAGTTGAAAGAAAACGCTCATGCAATGATCATTTTTCTCATTTTAATCACATTCATTGCACTGCTCTGCATGAAAATTGCACCCAACACCATTTTTGAAAATTCTTATGCGAAATGAATATGATGGCCATGAATCCGAATTTGATGGCCATTTTGCCCTATCACCCACTTTTTTTTTTTTTTTTCTTTTTTTGTACGTTCCGCTATTTTTACACTTTTCGGTAATTTTATGGCTAAACATATGATTTATAGCGAAGAAAATAAATATTTTAACTGTTAAATATATTCTAAGGGCCTAAAGAGATGAAACATTCTACAACATGAGCATTTGTAGCAAGGGGACGATTTGGGGTGGGGGGGTGGGGGGGATTTGTCAGTGAAATTATGTTATATTTATTATATTTTATTAACCAAATTTTATTATCGCTTATTATATATTATATTGTTTTTAATTTAAGACTTAAAATAATTATTTTCCATTCGCCAAATCGAATTAATGGCCATAAATTTACCAAAGAGTGATAAAAATTGGGGGAGGAGGTGCCGTTTCGAGAAAACGATGGGTGATGTGGCAAAATGGGGGTAATATTCGGATTCAGGAGGTCATTTTACATAAGAATCAGCAGAAATAATATCAGGGCTCGATTTTTTTTTTTTTTCAGCCTAGTGTTATTAATTAAAAATTTGTAAATTTAAATATAATTTTCTTCTTTTTAAATAAAAAATATTTCATTTTTAACCATAGTTAATATTTGACAAATTGATAAAGCATGTTTTATTTTCATTTAAGAATTATTTGCTCACAAACTATTATTTAAATTAAATGGATACTTTTTTTTTTTTTTTAATAAAATATTAAAAATGAACCCTAGCAGAATTTCGAACCCAAGAGTTTCCAAAGAAGAGTCAAACACTACATCGCAAAACTATGTGTGCTTGCCGATTAGCATTCTTTGGTTGTTTTTGATAAAAACAGTCGAAAGTTTTAGGATCATGGATTTTAAGTTCAGTTATACTCGTATATCAATAGGAAATTTGCTGATTCATACTTCCCTTTAAGTTAAATTATACCTTTGTTTGCAGCAAATTTTTAAGTCCAGGAAATCTTTATTTTAAAGAATTTTGTGTAATAATATTAAAATAATATAATTTGATTTTTTCTTTAAAAATAATTTTAAAAAGAAAAACAGTTATATTTTGAAAATATTTGGTGATGCACATACCTAAAAAATTGCATTCATTATTAAAAAGCAAGAATTAAATTATTTATCATTTACTTCAATTCGAGCTGTACTAAATGGAAAATTTTCCCGAATACCGAAAATTCGGCCAAAAATTTCTCTGACAATTAAGCACTAATATTAGTCATATATGCGAGTGTAATGAGCATATTCGAATTTAAAACAGGCGTGTTATCCAATGAAGATGTGGTGGATATCTCTGCCATCTAATGAAGGATTTGATTACTGCGATTGGTCAATAGTGTCCTATTCCGTTAAATATTTTATCTCGTAGTTCTTCATATATGCTTTCTGTCTCAGATTATTATAGGACCAAAAGTGAGTGTCGAGAGTATTTTGTAGGGTTCATGCGAATTCTGTATCGAGTAGTTGTTGATTCGGAAACATTTCATCGTATTCGCTGTAGAGCCCCAGGACGTATGGATAGTTTCCACCAAATGGAAGAAAGTAAATTTATTTTTCTCATTCTGATTAAAAATACTTCAACATTATTTGATAGTACAGAAATATTTGTTCCACTTTTATATATGCTGTTAATAATTATGAAATAGTAATAAAATATACTTTCAGCATATCAGATAATTTTAAAGAACTTTATTCCGACGTTTCGGTTAAAACACATCTTTAACCATCTTCAGGGAAAAATGATGTTTAAAAACTATAAACATAGATAATTTAAGACATTCTATGATACAATAAATATAATTCTCAGAGAAATTAATAGGTGACTACATAAATTATAAAAATACACTATATACATTTTAAAAATGAGCTAAAAACACTTAAATAAATCTTAATCATGACCATTACAAAAAGAATAAAACACTTAAACAAAAACGGAGCCAAAGTATCACACTGCGGGGTTGCCAGAACAATAGCAGGGTTACCATAAATTATTTTAAGTTTAAGAAATGAAGCCAAATTGAGGGGGGGTTTATGGATAATGAATCATTACAAATTTCGGATTTCCTTTTAATAATTTCAAAAGATTCATAGAGTAGAGCTTGTTTTCTATTGTTAGTACTATAAATTATCCTAGCATTTTCAAAATCAGGTTCGATGGGATTAGTATTATAAGTACGTGAAAAAGCTGTGCAGGATCGGTTATATTTTAAATCTGCTATATGTTCCGTTAATCTATCACTAAAAGGTCTATTGGTCATTCCTATATAATAGTTAGTTTTATTATCAATTTTATATGGGATTTCATAAACACCTGATTTTAATTTGGAAGGAGGGGGATCTAATTTTTTAGAAATTAATGAATTTAATTTTAGGGGAGCTTTAGCAACAAGATGAACTTTATTATTAAATAATTTAGAAAATCCTTCATGTAGACCAGGCCAATATTGAATTTTCTTAAATTTATTAGATGATTTATTACAATTAGAAGATGAAGAAGGGGGAGGAGGGGACATAATTTTATAAATTAATTTATTTATAGTTTTGATTTTATACCCGTAATTCAAAGCTAAATTATAAATAAAATCGATTTCATTGTCTAAGGCTTCAAGAGTAGAACAATGACTAAAGGCACTTTTAATCAAAAATCTAAAATTAGCAATTTTATATGACCAGGGTATAGGAAAATTATTATGAAAAGTATATGGAACTATATTGGGCTTTCTATAAACAGAAGTTTCAACATATTGATTAAAACGTTTAATTTTTATATCTAAAAAGGTTAATTATGTTTCATTATTTTCAGTTTCTAACGTAAATTTAAGGTTGGGTTTTATGTTATTGATTATATTCAAAAAATCATTAGGAGAACTAGATGGATTTTGCCATATAATAAAAATATCATCTACAAACCTTTTCCAAAACTTAATACAATGCAACTGTTTATTAATAAATTCATTTTCAAAATCTCTTAATTCAAATTCAGCTAATAGCCCAGATATAGCTGAGCCCATAGGGGCTCCGTTAAGTTGTTTATAGATATTACCGTTAAATTTAAAATAATTATTATAAATTACCAGTTTTAAGGCTTCTTTTATAGCAGTTTTTTCAGATTCTGAATAGTCAGTAAATAAATCGAGTCTATTATTTATTAAATGAAAAACGTAGTCTAAATCTATTGAGGGAAATAAGTTCACAATGTCCAGACTAACAAGGGAATACTGTGACTGTATATTCTGTTCAAATAAATCATCCAAAAATTTTGTCGGATCTGATATTGAATAAGTTGATTCAGGAAGTAATCTCTTTAATACAGGAACCATTGCTTTCTCTATAAAATATGTAGGGCTGGAATATTTTGCTACTATGGGTCTAACTGAAGGTATTTCTTTATGATCTTTATATTTACCAATTAGCTGAGGAGGAAAAGCAAAAACATTTTCTTTAACAATTCTTTTCATATTATCTGGCCAAATATGCCTCTTGATTAAATTTTTAACTTTATATTTTAAATTAGTAGTAGGATCTTTTTCAATTTGTATACAATCCATCTTTTCAATAGATTCCTTTAAAAGATTAATATATTGAGTAGTTTCCAAAATAACAATTTTTTCGTTTTGTCAGATTCAACAATTATTATATCTGGATTATTTTTTAAGTTTTGAATAACTTCATAAGTATTTTTATAAACCTTGTTAGATGTTTTTTTCTTAATAGAACGATACAATTTACTATAAATCAGAGATCTCAATTCTTCTCGTTGATTTTCTTCAATGTATAAAATAGCATCTTCAAGCTCGGATATATAACCTTGATAATTAATATTATATTGGGGAACAAATTTCGGGCCTTGTCCCAACAATTCATCTTCTTCTTGTGAAAATTTGTATTTAGTTAAATTTAAATACGAATAGTGAAACGTATTATGAGTGTAATTAAATCATTTTTGCTTACGCAGTAGTAAATTAAATTTTTGATCTAAATTTTATCTCTTTAGTCTTTTGAATATTATACTCTAATCTTCCCATTAAAATATCGAAGAATTCATTAGGGATTTCTTTGTTTAATTCCAAATAGATATAATAAGCTTCAGATTGAACATGACAGACTTGCGAATATTTATACCTTATATGACTATGTTTTTCATTTAATAAATAATAGACTCGATTTATCTACTGACTATTCAGAATCTGATAAAACTGCTATAAAAGAAGCATTAAAACTGGTAATTTATAATAATAATTTTAAATTTAACGGTAATATCTATAAAAAACTTAACGGAGCTCCTGTGGGCTCAGCTATATCTGGGCTATTAGCTGAATTTGAATTAAGAGATTTTGAAAATGAATTTATTAATAAACAGTTGCATTGTATTAAGTTTTGGAAAAGGTTTGTAGATGATATTTTTATTATATGGCAAAATCCATCTAGTTCTCCTAATGATTTTTTTAATATAATCAATAACATAAAACCCAACCTTAAATTTACTTTAGAAACTGAAAATAATGAAAAAGAATTAACCTTTTTAGATATTAAAATTAAACGTTTTAATCAATATGTTGAAACTTCTGTTTATAGGAAGCCCAATATAGTTCCATATACTTTTCATAATAATTTTCCTATACCCTGGTCATATAAAATTGCTAATTTTAGATTTTTGATTAAACGTGTCTTTAGTCATTGTTCTACTCTTGAAGCAGGGTGTGAAAAAATCATGATTTTTTTAAAAAAATCAAAAAAATCAGATTTTTTTGATTAAAATCGGATTTTTTTTATTTAAATCAGATTTTTTTGTTTTATATACATTATTCGACTAAAAATAAATGTTAAGAAATTAAGCATGAAAACTTTTTTTAAATTTAAATGTGAATACATATAAGAAGCAATAAATATAAATAAACTAAATTAAAAAATATATATATGAGGATATTAAAAAATAAAAAGTATATAATAATAATAATAATAAATGTAATATTAGCCAACATAGGTACATTCTAACCCCCACCCCTTTCAAAGAGAAAAATAAATAAATAAAAATATAATAAAATAAATAAATAAATGATTAAGTGTAAACAGCTTAAAAGCATATAAGATAATTATTTTTTTTTTAATGTTTTTTTATTATTATTGTCATTAAAATGTACATCATATTATCTTGAATATCACATTAACAAATTTTTTGAAGAGAAACTTTTTGGAGAATAATTATTCAATTAAAGGAAATTCGATGTGTATATAATAAAAATATATAATACACACATTAGTTTGTGCAATTTATTACCGATAAAATACATATAAATTCTAAGATTTTTTCAAAAGATCAAAGTTTTAAAAAATTAAGAAAACTGAAACAACTAGCCAGGCCATTACCATTTCATTTCTAATTTTATAAAAGCCTAAGTAAAAAGGGAAAAATTGCTTAAGAATGCCTTTGCCAGTTAAAAAACATAGTAATCAGAATTAGAAATAAGAAAAGTTAAACATAAAGGACAGAGTGACAGACAAATCAAATGCTTCAGTGCAGATGATACAATATTTATTATCCTTAAAAAGAAAAAAAAAACACTTAGGGCTGAGAATTTAAGGCTTTGTATTAAAAAAAAAAAAATTGGCTGCAAATGAACGTAATTAGCTTCAAAATAAGAATAGAAGATAAAATAGAGTTGTAGAAAATTAAAAGAATCATTTTTAAAATTAATAAACACAGATATTTTATTTATTTATTATTATTGTTTTTTTTTTTTTGTTTTTTTTTTTTTTGGGGGGGGGAGGGGGTATTTGATGTAAATAACAAGTAAGTTCAAGTTTTCTTATTTTCTAAGACTATATAAAACTACATATTGACCCAAAATTGTAAAATTTTGTTTTTGATTTAAATCAATGATTTTTTTAAAAAAATCAAAGTGATTTTAATCACGATTTTAATCATGATTTTAATCAAGCTGATTTAAATCGGCGTACCCTGTCTTGAAGCCTTAGACAATGAAGTCGATTTTATTTATAATTTAGCTTTGAATTACGGTTATAAAATCAAAACTATAAATTAATTAATTTATAAAATTATGTCCCTTCCTTCCCCTTCTTCATCTTCTAATTGTAATAAATCATCTAATAAATTTAAGAAAATTCAATATTGGCCTGGTCTACATGAAGGATTTTCTAAATTATTTAATAATAAAGTTCATCTTGTTGCTAAAGCTACCCTAAAATTAAATTCATGAATTTCTAAAAAATTAGATCCCCCTCCTTCCAAATTAAAATCAGGTGTTTATGAAATCCCATATAAAATTGATAATAAAACTAACTATTATATAGGAATGACCAATAGACCTTTTAGTGATAGAATGACGGAACATATAGCAGATTTAAAATATAACCGATCCTGCACAGCTTTTTCCCGTACTTATAATACTAATCCCATCGAACCTGATTTTGAAAATGCCAGGATAATTTATAGTACTAACAATAGAAACAAAGCTCTACTCTATGAATCTTTTGAAATTATTAAAAGGAAATCCGAAATTTGTAATGATTCATTATCCATAACCCCCCCCCCCTCAATTTGGCTTCATTTCTTAAACTTAAAATAATTTACGATAACCCTGCTATTGTTTGTTCTGGCAACCCCGCAGTGTGATACTTTGGCTCAGTTTTTGTTTAAGTGTTTTATTCTTCTTGTAATGGTCATGATTAAGATTTATTTAAGTGTTTTTAGCTCATTTTTAAAATGTATATAGTGTATTTTTATAATTTATGTAATCACCTATTAATTTCTTTGAGAATTGTATTTATTGTATCATAGAATGTCTTAAATTATCTATGTTTATAGTTTTTAAACATCATTTTTCCCTGAAGATGGTTAAAGATGTGTTTTAACCGAAACGTCGGAATAAAGTTTTTAAAAATTATCTGATATGCTGAAAGTATATTTTATTACTATTTCATAATTATTTGATAGTAATAAATATGAAACTCGATTACCTAAGTTGTAATTATGATATGATCTTGGAATTATGTTAGAGGTATAGAGTACATCATCTGAGATAATAAACAAATGGTGCCAGTTTTTTTTTTTTTTTTTTTTTTTTTTTATCTTATAGTTTGTGTTACAGTTCTCATTTTTTATGAAAATTGAATTTAATGGACTAAATCTAACAAAAAGCAGGATTCCCCCCCCCCCCTGTACATTTAAATTTTTCATCTAACACTATTACATATATTTTTGTTATTTTGTTTTGAAGTCACTTTTGGTTTCCGAATATGTTCTAATTTAAGTGATTTCTAATTTAACTTTTGTTATATTAATTTTATGTATATATAAAAAAAAAAGTACTGTAAATGCAATAGAAAAAATTTTCCATATGCTTCCCGTTTTATAACTATTAAATGACTACCATCTAGAACATCGTACTTAACAATAATTTTCTATCTGGTAAATGTATTTTTAAAGATTTCTTTAATTCAACTTGATATGTTATTTTTTAAATTGAAAAAAAAGTTATGGATAAAGAAACAAATACAAAATAAATTTTCTTCTTTTCAATTTAGTTCATGAAAAGAAAGTACCAGTATTATAAGAATTTAAAGTTGCTATTAATTTTACTTTAACATCTTCATAGTCTCAAAATGATAATGGGAAGTACCTTTCAAAACTGCTTATTGGTTTATTTTAAGATACTCTGTTTATCTCTGAAACAACTTAAGAGTATCAAAATGCTTCAATCACAAAGTAAAGTTTAAGGAGGTTTCGTAAAGAAAATTGAAGTAGCTACTTATCGAAGGAAGTAATCAATAATCTTTAATAAATAAATAAACTTCAAAAATTTCATTTTAAAGAGGAAGTAAAATAAATTGGATATTATACAGCATAATGCTTACATATTACTTTCATATCATGAAAAGTTGCTTTTATTTATTTAGTTTCTAATCATAGGATATTAATATATTTTACATTTCAAATAAAAAATACATCTGATGTGGCACCAATAAGACTTTCTCTAACTCTTCAATTGAATATTATTAAAACAATTTTAAAATTAAGATGTAAAAAATTAAGTATATGCTATATGAATTTACATTTAATAATTTGAAGTTCCTGGCAGGGCCGTCGCTAGGCATTAAGCAACTCAGGCAATGCCTGAGGGCGGCAGTTGTCTAAGGGCGGCACTCGAATCACTAAAACGAAGTACGAAAAATAAAAAAAAATAAGCAAGATAGAAAAAAAAAATATTTTTACAAAAAAATTTGTAAAAAAGACATCATACCACACCCCCCATCCTCATGAAAGAATCTAAATTGGTTGAGAAAACTGCTGCTAGTAAAATTCGTTAATAAATCGAACAAGATGTGTGAAAAGGACAGTATGGGAAATGTGAAAGCACAAAGCTTTCCGCTTAGAATAAGAAACTATCTTTGCATGGGTCCGATGTCTGATTCCAGATAGCCTAGTTTTTATAGACATACATTCTGAGAAAGCTTTAATTGGGAGACTACAAATGAGTACGTTTAGGACCCAGTCCTGTCGGTATGCAACAAAAAAGCTATTACTTGCCGGATATTGTTAATTTAAACAGAAATTAGGGATATATATATATAGTACTAGCTGACCCGTCCGGCTTCGCACTGATGAACAAATTTTAGTTAAAGATGGATTGACATGTAAAAAATCAAGAAATATATCAGTTTATATGTTATCCGCGTTTGTAATGATCGATATATGGAGCTTTCTCAACTGCAGTTGTTAGTAAATATAATAGCCACGTGTATTTATTTATTGTTCTTTCTTGTTGTTCTATCGTTGTTTCAGCGTGAAAGCTAGTGGTATGATATATTTACCTTAGCCCACCAGAGGGCGAGCATTTCATTACAATCGCGGATAGTCAGACAATATTATTAACTGAAAAGCCAAAATATAATTTTACAATTATTTTTTTTAATTAGTTGTTAAATGTTGGCAATTTTTACTTAATGCTATTTATTTATTTTTTTATTTATTTCATAAAAAGAAACATTTCATTACTCATGAATAAAAAATATTGAAAAATAAACCTATGACATGAAAATGTTTTTGATAAAATTGACGTCATAATAGCTTTAATTATTATTTATTTGTTCATTTCGCAAATATATTTAATTTTTTCCATAATTGATGATTATTTTAATAATGTATATTAAAGGAGAAATCAATAATATGAAACAATATTCGTACAATATATACTATTACGGAATCTGGTGTGAAACAACCACACGACTTCCATTACCCACTATTACACATATTATATACAATTTTTTGGAGATATTACTTGCATTTTTTTGAGATTTTCCAGTAAGAGAAACTTGATACACGTATAAAGACACATACAACAGAGTTTACATAGCGAATTAAAAAATAAGGGAAAAAAATAGATAGTTAATTATTAAACACGAATTTCCGAGATCTAAAACTGAACTACCGAATCAGGATGACCATTAATATTCCTGTAATAAGCACGTAATACTTGAGAAAGGTTATCTAAATTGGATTAATGAAACAATTTTAAAGAATACGTTAGAGCCGTTTTTGAGATACCAACTTTTACCAAAACGTAGCATACTCAATAATTGACCTAAAAACAATAATTACATACAAAAGGATATTTAATAGGAAGTTAAAATGGCGAGTTTGAAAAAATCCGTACAGGCGTTTTTAAAGGAACGCACTTGCGAGGTCTGAAATTGAGCTGTTTATAGAGGACGCCTATCAATTTTCCTGAACTAACCAACTATATCCATCGAAAGGGCATCTAATAGATTATTTATATAGCAACTTTGAAGAAAATCATTAGAGCTGTTTTTGAATACGGGCTTACGGTCCCATTTCTGGTTTTCGATGACCCAATTCCGGTTTTTCAATTTTCACGAAAATTTGGAAAATTTATCTGTACACCAGACCTGAATCACTTGTGAAGTTTAGTAGTTCTATTTTTATTAGTTTTGGAGATATGAAAGCCAGAAGATTACACACATACGTGCACACATACACACACACTGACCAATTGCCAAAACCTATACAATACTTCCACTACCTACGGTAGTAGGGTAATTGAAGTAAAAACATACATCTCGCATTTACTACGAAAATATACAGATTTTCGTATTACGTTTTCGATCGCCAAATACAAAAATCGCCAATGACGATAGATATCAAATCTATGCTTTGTTTTCAATTAAAATATTGAAAATTTTAATTAAAAAATTATTTTACCAAAATTTATTATAGCTTCTAGCACTTAGAGAGAGACAGTGTAACTTTTGATTAGTGAAAGAAAAGAAAAAAAGGCAATCGGCTTTTTAGTTCTAGCGATCGTTCTCTGCATATACATATAAACATTTCTTCTTTATATATTAGTATAGCTATAGAGCATAGATATATTAAATAGGTTTCCAATCAACATAATTTAACTCAAATAATTAAATGCTATTTACATTTCAGTAATGGCTGTATGCGCTATGTATATTGAGCTACTTGCCATAACTGTTAGTTGCTAAAAATAGTCGCCAAATAAATTCAAACTTCTCAATACGCAAGCGAAGGGTGACGTCTCTGACCGCCCGTGGATGCAAGAAAAAGATTTCCCATGTTAATAGCTCATTGGATTTTTTTTTTTTTTTTTAATTATTAAAATTCTAGAAGAAATATTTCCCGATTTTAATCCTCATATTTGGGTATAGATATGTATTAGTTATTGTATGCATGCGTTAGATGGAGTTATTTTGCTGTCAAATTGACAAAATTTTAATTTTAAATTTCAAAACTGTCACCCTTGGTGTTTTTTGTATTTGGCGATCAAAAACGTAATACGAAAATATACATGCCAGATGTATATTTTCGTAATATGTATTGTACGAAATATTGTTTCATATTATTCGTTACTCTCTTAATATAAGTTGTTAAAATAACCATGATTTTTGAAAGGAATTAAATTATATTCGCCAGATAATTTGGCGATATTTTTTTTCTGCCAAGGATGACGGATATCAAATCTATTCCGCTGCAACATATTAATATATTATATCAGATACTTTATTTAGACATTTGAAAACAAATTTGACTTCAAATTATGATAGAACATTTATCCTTTCCCTTTTAATTAGTTTTTTAGTTCGATATTTATTGTGTAAATATAATCCTTTGAAATGAAATGTTTATGTTTCCAATCGAGTATGGAAATTTGCCATTTTTTTTTCTATAGTTTTAAAATTTAAAATTTAAATTTTATCAATTTTACAACAAAAATAATTTAATCTAACGGATGCACATGATAACTAATACATATCTATATCCAAATATGGGGATTAAAATCGGGAAATAATTTTCCTCGATCTATAATAATTTTTTACAAAAAATCTAGTGGGCGATTAACACAGGAAATCTTTTACTTGCATCCACTGAAGGCCAGTGACGTCATCACTTCGCTTGCGTATTATTCTTTAAAAAAATGCATAATGAAATACAGATGGTATTTTTTTAATTCACTTTTTATATTATTATTTGCGTGAAAATATATTTTATTATATGTCTAAAAATAAATTAATTCATAAATCTTTTTGGCAACAATTATAAATTAAAATATAATTTCTTATTTTATTTTATTTCATTTATTTATTTATTTTTAAATTCCAATTTCGTTAAATTCCACATCAGTTTAAACCACGGAGTAATAAAGACTCCGTGGTTTAAACATTGATGTATAACATTGTAAACATCATTATATTATATCATATCATATCAAATTATATTATTAGAAAAATAAACACTTTTAATGCTATAATGATGTCAGATTTAACATGTAAGTTTAACAATTAAAAAAACTTTATATGAATTTCAATTTAATTCACGTGCAAATATATTTCTTTTCTTTTCAAGTCAAGATATTTTAAAAACAAAATGAACATGTAAATGTTTCTTTTATGTTGGCAGCAGCTAATTTTTTTAATATTTCATTATTTCCATTTCTATTACGGCTTCTATGGGGATTTTAATTAAAATGCTCAGATTTAAACTAAAATGTATTTTATCAAAATTAAATATAGCCTATAACAATATGGCATACTGTAGCTTTCGGTCAGTGAAAGAAGTTTTTAAATCGGTTCAGTAGTTTCAAAGATTACCCTCCACAAACAAACAATTTTTTGCGCTTTATATAATGACTAGCTGACCCGTCCGGCTTCGCACTGATGAACAAATTTTAGTTAAAGATGGATTGATATGTAAAAAATCAAGAAATATATCAGTTTATATGTTATAGTCAGGCAATATTATTAACTGGAAAGTCAAAATATAATTTTACAATTATTTTTTTTAATTAGTTGTTAAATGTTGGCAATTTTTACTTAATGCTATTTATTTATTTATTTATTTATTTCATAAAAAGAAACATTTCTTTACTCATGAATAAAAAATATTGAAAAATAAACCTATGACATGAAAATGTTTTTGATAAAATTGACGTCATTATAGCTTTAATTATTATTTATTTTTTCATTTCGCAAATATATTTAATTTTTTCCATAATTGATTATTATTTTAATAATGTATATTAAAGGAGAAATCAATAATATGAAACAATATTCGTACAATATATACTATTACAGAATCTGGTGTGAAACAACCACACGGCTTCCATTACCCACTATTACACGTAATATATGTACAATTTTTTGGAGATATTACTTGCATTTTTTGAGATTTTCGAGTAAGAGAAACTTGATACACGTATAAAGACACATACAACAGAGTTTGCATAGCGAGTTAAAAAATAAGGGGAAAAAATAGATAGTTATTTTTTTAAACACGAATTTCCGAGATCTAAAACTGAACTACCTAATCAGGATGACCGTTAATATTCCTGTAATAAGCACGTAATACTTGAGAAAGGTTATCTAAATTGGATTAAAGAAAAATTTTTCAAGAATACGTTAGAGCCGTTTTTGAGATACCAACTTTTACCAAAACTTAACATACTCAATTATTGACCTAAAAACAATAATTACATACAAAAGGATATTTAATAGGAAGTTAACATGGCGAGTTTGAAAAAAATCCGTACAGGCGTTTTTAAAGGAACGCACTTGCGAAGTCTGAAATTGAGTTGTTTATAGAGGACGCCTATAAATTTTCCTAAACTAAGCAACTTTTCAATCGAAAGGGCATCTAATATATTATTTATATAGCAACTTTGAAGAAAATCATTAGAGGTGTTTTTGAATATGGGCTTAGGGTCCCATTTCTGGTTTTCGATGACCCAATTCCGGTTTTTCAATTTTCACGAAAATTTGGAAAATTTATCTGTACACCAGACCTGAATCACTTGTGAAGTTTAGTAGTTCTATTTTTATTAGTTTTGGAGATATGACAGCCAGAAGATTACACACACACGTGCACATATACACACACACTGACCAATTGCCAAAACCTATACAATACTTCCACTACCTACGGTAGTAGGGTAATTGAAGTAAACACATACATCTCGTATTTACTACGATAATATACAGATTTTCGTATTACGTTTTCGATCGCCAAATACAAAAATCGCCAATGACGATAGATATCAAATCTATGCTTTGTTTTCAATTAAAATATTGAAAATTTTAATTAAAAATTTATTTTACCAAAATTTATTATAGCTTCTAGCACTTAGAGAGAGACAGTGTAACTTTTGATTATTGAAAGAAAAAAAAAAAAAAAAAAAAAAAGCAATCGGCTTTTTAGTTCTAGCGATCGTTCTCTACATATGCATATAAACCTTTCTTTTTTTTATATATTAGTATAGCTATAGAGCATAGGTATATTAAATAGGTTTCCAGTCAACATAATGTAACTCAAATAATTAAATGCTATTTACATTTCAGTAATGGCTGTATGCGCTATGTATATTGAGCTACTTGCCATAACTGTTAGTTGCTAAAAATAGTCGCCAAATAAATTTAAACATCTCAATACGCAAGCGAAGTATGACATCACTGACCGCCCGTGGATGCAAGAAAAAGATTTTCCATGTTAATCGCTCATTGGATTTTTTTTTTTTTTTTTTTTTTAATTCTAGAAGAATTATTTCCCGATTTTAATCCTCATATTTGGGTATAGATATGTATTAGTTATTGTATGCATGCGTTAGATTGAGTTATTTTGCTGTCAAATTGACAAAATTTTAATTTTAAATTTCAAAACTGTCACCCTTGGCGTTTTTTGTATTTGGCGATCAAAAACGTAATACGAAAATATACATGCCAGATGTATATTTTCGTAATATGTATTGTACGAAATATTGTTTCATATTATTCGTTACACTCTTAATGTAAGTTTTTAAAATAACCATGATTTTTGAAAGGAATTAAATTATATTCGCCAGATAATTTGGCGATAATTTTTTTTTCTGCCAAGGATGACGGATATCAAATCTATTCCGCTGCAACATATTAGTATATTATATCAGATACTTTATTTAGACATTTGAAAACAAATTTGACTTCAAATTATGATAGAATATTTATCCTTTCCCTTTTAATTAGTTTATTAGTTGGATGTTTATTGTGTAAATATCATCCTTTGAAATGAAATGTTTATGTTTTCAATCGAATATGGAAATTTGCCATTTTTTTTTTCTAGAGTTTTGAAATTTAAAATTCCAATTTTATCAATTTTACAACAAAAACAATTTAATCTAACGGATGCACATGATAACTAATGCATATCTATATCCAAATATGGGGATTAAAATGGGGAAATAATTTTCCTCGATCTTTATTATTTTTTTACAAAAAATCCAGTTCACTTTTTATATTATTGTTCGCGTGAAAATATATTTTATTATATGTCTAAAAATAAATTAATTCGTAAATCTTTTTGGCAAAAATTATAAATTAAAATAAATAATATTATAAAATAGAATTTCTTATTTTATTTTATTTTATTTATTTATTTATTTTTAAATTCCAATTTCGTTTACATACATCAGTTTAAACCACGGAGTAATAAAGACTCCGTGGTTTAAACATTGATGCTTAGATATTATATCATATCATATCAAATTAAATTATTAGAAAAATAAACACTTTTAATTATATAATGACGTCAGATTTAACGTGTAAGTTTAACAATTAAAAAAGCTTTATATGAATTTCAATTTAATGCACGTGCAAATATATTTCTTTCTTTTCACGTCAAGATATTTTAAAAACGAAATGAATATGTAAATGTTTCTTTTATGTTGGCAGCAGCTAATTTTTTTAATATTTCATTATTTCCATTTCTATTACAGCTTCTATGGGGATTTTAATTAAAATGCTCAGATTTTAAACTAAAATTTATTTTATCGAAATTAAATATAGCCTATAACAATCAGGCATACTGTAGCTTTTGGTCAGTGAAAGAAGTTTTTAAATCGGTTCAGTAGTTTCAGAGATTACCTCCACAAACATACAATTTTTTGCGCTTTATATAATGATATAGATATAGATATAGATATGGAGTTCTACATGGGCGGCCTTAAGAAAAAGACAAAATTATTTAGAATTCATGAGTGTGAAAGAAAAATAACACACTGAATTTGAGATACAAAATTTAAAGGGAATTATTAAGTTTAAACTAAGCCTTTATTCTTTCCTAACATATTATGTAAGGAAAGTACAGTCGGTAACAAAAGTGTCCGAACACTAGCAAAACTTCCTATGTAAAAAAAGTACACTTCATACGGTTTTGTTAAATAAATCCTTGTCGAATCCTGTTCTTAGTCAGTGTAAGAACATGATTCGATAAGGATTTATTTAACAAAACCGTTTGAAGTGTACTTTTTTTACATAGGAATTTTTGCTAGTGTTCGGACACTTTTGTTACCGACTGTATTGTTATCATGTCAAAAATCTGACTATGAGATTTTGGTGTTTATACACGTTTTACGGTCCCCTGAGTTCATTTTCTCTATTTTTATGAGGATGTGTGTGTGTGAGTGAACACGATAGTGCTTTGTAAATCCCCATAGCACGAACCCTATTGATTTTTGCAAATCTAGGACTTATAGTTTTTTTACAGAGACACAAATAAAAGAATTCTTTATCACTATGGCATATGGACCACAATTTTTTTAAAGTGTGATAGTGCTCAAACACCTTATTCGTCTAAGCTGAAAATTTATACTCATATTATAAGTCATTAATGGGCACGAACTGCATAAATTTTCGTGAATCTAGTACTTAAAGACTTTTTATAGGGACACAAGGAAAAATTCCTTATCATTATGGTCTATGGGCCCAATTTTTTTTTAAGTGCAATAGTGTCTAAATGTCTTACCCAAATGAGCTGAAAATTTATACTCATACTATATGTCACAGTCACACGGACTGCATAGATTTTGGTGAGTTTAACACTCATAGATTTTTTACAGGGAAGGAACACAAAGAAATATTCTTTATCATTATGATCTATGGGCTGAAATGATTGTAAGTACAATAGCGTAAAATTAAACTATGGAAAAATATATTCATACACCCTATTATAATTTTCACTTTTGTTTATTTAAGGATTTGTCTTTCTTTAATTTATTTATATAACTGTAAATTATTTAATGTTCAGAAAGTGAAGTGAAGTCACTCCAGATTTTTTTATGCATTATCTAAAAAATCTAAAATTTATCTAAAATTTTAATCTTTAAAAAAAAAAAAAAAAAATGAATAGAAGGGAATTTCACATTAATTTAATTAAAAGTATACTTAAAATTTATACAAATTGGATAGTAGCCCACCAGCAGCTGAGCGAATCTGCGCTCAAAATTGGTAGAAGTGAGGTGCCGAGTTCAATCCCAAGTCGCGCTCGTCGACCTAGCCGTTAGGAGTTTTCCATGGTTTTCTCCGAAACTTGCATAAGTACGGGCTAAGACCCCTTAGAAAGACCCACACGGAGGCCACTCCTCTTCAGGCCTACGACCCTAGTGCAATCAATAGGCCTTAATCCCCACAACCTAACCAAAATTAGATTTAGTTTTAGAGGTAAAATGAATTTGAAATTTTCAAATTCATTAAATTTACAGTTATAATAAAAAATTAACTTTAAAATTGGAGAATGCATACTATTTCAGCAATACATGTTTGTATATACAAATGAAATTATATAATGGTTTTATCGGCATAATAATATTATTTTATTCACAACATTTCATTCTATTCCCAGGTCTAAAGAACATTTTCAACAATCTAGATACAACACTAAAAGATAAAAAGCATTAATAAATTTTGGTGAAAGGAAAATCTAATTTATGAAAATACACAAATTGTTAGCAATTTTTAGAAAATGAGGACAAAAAAGTTTAAAATCAGAACAAATGTGGTCCTCATTAGAAAATTTCAAAACTGAGAAGGATGTCTAAAAATGAGGACAGACCTCAAAAATGAGGACGTCTGGTCATCCTGCATTAGATTTGACAAAGTATTTTCTATTTGTTTTAGGAACCTATGTAAAGTTTCGTGTGACTAAATTAATTTAAATTAAATCCATTTTTTATGCAATGTTTGATTAGTCAACTTAAATTTTCGGATTTTAAAAAAGTGCCAACATGCGAAAGTGAGAGGGAAATGCTGAAATTTTTAGAATAAAACTAAAAGAAGACCGTAAATTTTTTTCAACAGTTTGTTTTGGTACGGTCTTACGTACAGTCGGTAACAAAAGTCTCCGAACACTAGCAAACATTCCTATATAAAAAGCGTACACTTAATACAGTTTTGTTAAATAAATCCTTGTCGAATTCTGTTTTTAGACTGACTAAGAACAGGATTCGACCATGATTTATTTAACAAAACTGTATTAAGTGTACATTTTTTATATAGGAACTTTCGCTAGCGTTCGGAGACTTTTGTTACCGACTGTAGACTTAATTTCATTAAACCAAAGTCTTAGTGATTAAGAAGGGAAAATGGAGTTAACATTATAAAAACTTTGACTGGCGGAAAATCTCAAGTTATCAAAATTCGTCTAAGCAAAATTTCAGCGTATGAAGTGGCGACAAATTGAAGCTTGCCTGAGGGCGGCAGAGTACCTTGCGACGGCCCTGCTTCCTGGCAATATTTGTTTTGAAGTTATCTTCATAGCAATTGCATACGGACACAGATAAGCTGCTAAAAACTGATTTTCAGATTCAGGGTATGTCAAAACAAGTAAATATAAAAGAAAGAAAAAACTTCATTTCGAAATTTTTACTCTAAAACAATTCTTTCTTTAACACGGAAATTTAAGGAATAAACTTTTAAATTTTCAATTCCTTACATTCTGTATTGCATTATTACTGTATGTCTTACATTTAGGAAAACAAAATGAAGTTATTATTTTGAAATATTTTCCAATTAAACTATTTTAAGTGGTAACTATCTTTCAACTTAACATTGGCATAAAAAACACAGCATAGTGTCCGGAATCATTCTTAATATTTTCATGCATGTAACGTCAATTTTTAATATAAGCAGATTTATCTAAAATATAGTCTTATGATATTAACCTGATTTTACTATAAGCTTAAATTGTTTTTCTTTATTGGAAGTAAATACAATAAAAAATCTTCAATGTTTCTTCATAGGAAACAGTATCACTCTGAAAATTATACTTTTTTTCATAAGCATACTTAAAAAATAAATCACAAATACAGAAATGCTAACAAATTCCCTATTAAAAATTTATTTCCATCTCACTGGATGTACATATCATTTATATAGTATATATTTCTAACTAAGAAAATGTATTTTAACGTATTATATATCATTTAGATAATTTGGAGTGTAAGGTTGTAAGGTTGATTTTTTTTTTTTTTTTAATATGGGGGAAATGCCAGAGACGGAAATCGAACCTCCGCTTATCGTACGGATGCTCTATCACTTTGCAAGCGAGTTATTATGTGAGAAACGCCGATTTGGTTATCAGCTAGGATAGCTCAGTGTCAGAGCACCTGCGCTGTAAGCAGAGTATCCAGGTTCCATTCCCGTCTCTGGCATTTTTAATATATTTGGGATAATGGTACACTCCAAGTAACCTAAATGAATATTCATGGTTAATGAATAAAAATCTAACTAAAAAAGAGATGTAATTAAAAAAGAGATGTATTTATTAAAAAAAATAATTTCATGAAGTATAAAAGGAAATAATAATCATCATCATGTTTATAGTCAACGTGTAATTTTATCTCCCTAATGCTATTTAACTACAACAGTTAACAAGTATTAAACACAAGAATATAAAATTTCTTACATATCATTTACTTCATTTTCAGGCGTCATGTAAAATTAATACCAGACTGTAGATAAAAAACTTGTAGTAAGATTATAAAATTATATTAAATAATCTGGTATGTTACTCACACGATTTTCTCTTACCCTGAAATTTAACACTATGAATACATGTTGGAGATTAAGAGGTAAGATAACGAGTACTGTTATGCAAACCTATGTTAAACAATTCAAATTAGGCTTCGGAAGAGCTTTATATGATAATTAGTTCTGTGTGAGGGGAGCTATCGTCCCCCTCAACCCCTCGTTTCATTAATGCAACTATATAGATTTGTATAGAATTTAATTCTGTTATTAAAATTAAAAGTTTACTTAAAATTATACAGACAATTTTTACACGCAACATTCGTTGAAACTTATCAATCTTGATCAAACTTTTCCAACAACAAACTTATATGAATTTCAAAATACAACATTTGGATTTCCTAAAATTATTCGTTTTTAAGTTATTCTAAGAGTAGTATAACACTACATATCCAAAAAATGTTGAATTTGTTCTCAATATTACATTACTTTTTTTTTATTTTTTTACTTATTTATTTACTTTTTTTTTGTTAAAAATGAAAAAAATCTATAACTTTATTTTAAATTATCGTACATCGATGGTTCAACCAATCAGTTTAAAGGTATTGGCAAGCTCTTTTCAAAGATACCCATCAAGAAAATTTACTCCCATTGAGGGGGATTCCCCCCCCCCCCAGGAGGAGAGGCGAGGCCCCTGCGTACACAAAAAAAATTTTACCAGTTGATTATCTCTCTTACAAAAAATATATATTCGTTTCATTTGGTTTAGTGCAGTCTATAGATGTTAAACTCTACTTACCTACAATTTCCCCCATACACGTAATGTATTTGAATACTTTTGAGTGTCCCTCTACACCATTTGCTTCGTCTCAACTAAAAGCTTAGTGTAGCATCTCTATATGATACACATTTAGAATACCGAGTTTGGAATTTCTGCTACTATTTGTTCTTGAGATATGTTGATATAACAGACACACAGACAGACACACACACAGACTCAGAGATATCATTTACTAAAAACATGATTTTCGTATTCAGACCACCTCAGAACATGTAAATATAACAAAAACTCACTTTCAAAAATTTGACCCTAAAACAATACTTTCTCTACCGTAAGGGTAAGAGAAAGTAAAAATGGAAGTTTATTTATATATTTGTATGTACATATATATGTACATTTGAAACAATCTTTTAGCTAAAGTATCAACTTCTGATATTTTGAATTACAAGCACGTATGTTATTTGTATAAAAATAAATTAACATATATTATAATTCATCACAAATATTCATTGGGCTTTCCTCCCAATGGAAAATATATTTTACTTATCGGCTTTAAAACCTCAACTTATTTGTAAAAGAAAAATTACTGGTTTAAATAAATAAATAAATCTCAAAGAGAATGAAAATAGTACCCTAGTACCAATTCAATGGAATCCTTAAAATAAAGTGCTTGTCTTAACATTCTTGAGTTACACATTTATTCTACTTTAACATCTCCGTAGTCCTACAAACTGGATGTATAGCACCCTTCAAAACAACTTATTACTTCATTTTCAGATATCGTGTTTCTTTTAGTTACAAACAAAAGATAACAATGTCGTAAAGCAGAACAAAAAAAAGGAATGGAAAAATTTTCAGTTCGGGAAAAAATGATGTAATGTATGTAGAAGAAATTTAAACATTAAAAGAGCTTGGAAAGGGAATATACAATAACATTACAGGAAAATGAAGAACAAAAGTATTATATGCAGTATCTCCAAACTATGTTAGAGTAAGGTATTAATGTATTTTAAAAATTTTAAAAGATTTTGTGTCATTCAACGAACCATATTTATTATTTAGACGACAAAAAATATAAAATATTATTATTATTATTATTATTATTTATTAATACAAGTGACATTTATGAAATGAATTGCCTGTATTAAAAAACTTGAGCTCTTTATTTATTAATTTAGAGATTCACAGTATACGAAGTACCCTATTAAAACTTTTATTACAATATTCCCGAATTCTCTAGGTTGTTTGTATTTGAAAATAAAAAATGAACGCCAAAGAGCATTTATTTAAAAACTTTTGAATCTTTGTATTCTTTATTTAATGTAATGTAAGTAAATTGAGAAAAATATATGCTACGAAATAGTTTTTAAAAATAGTGAAAAACATGTTGCGACATTAAAACCGTTCTTTCTATATCACTTCATGGTGCATACGCAAAATTTACAGCGCGAAAAAGTTAACATGAGCAAAAGTTTAATCAAAAACACTTTAATCTTTGCAGATACGCAGTTTCACGTAATATTAACGAAAGATTCTTAGATATCTGGAAAGTCGTAGAAAGGAGAGAAATAGCAACGCCATCTCTCGAATGATATGCATAATAGTAAAGATATCATTTTTTTCCTTAATAGGCACATTATATGAGTACTCATAAGCTCCTGGCTTATGAGCCAGGAGCTCCAACAGACGAACGTCTTTGGATGCTCCGGCCAATATAGCTTGAGAGATATTGGCATGGTATTATTGGAGAGCCTTATAGCTTGATATGTATTTGTTACAATATTCAGTGATTCTACCTCTTACACAACATTTTTTTTTCAGGTATAATAGGAGATAGCAAAAGCTATGAAACGTTTATGTAGCTGGAGTTGTGGGCAGTTGTGAAAATTTTTCGCTCTAGAGAAAGTAAAAAAAAAAAACATTCACACGGAGATTTAACAAACACAAGGGGGAAACAGTCCTTCCCACAACGCACTAAAGCTCGGTATCAAGTTTCAAGACTGGGCATTTCATGGTTGATGATGAAAGCCGCAGTGGGCACCCTCCAATTTTAATTAATACGGTAACAAACAATGTTGTATATAACTCATTCTTGAAGATCGGAAAGATAACTCAAACACTGGACACCTCCCGGGAAATAGTTGAATTTATTATTACAGATACCTCAGACATGCGCAAGCGTACAGCGAAATGGATGCCAAAACGTTTGAACAGCATAAGAAGTAAAAATGAGTCCAAAGCCATTTTGGCTCACTTTGAAGCTTCACAAGAATTTCTGGTTAGGTTAGTGATCGAGGAGAAAACCGGCGCTCCACATTTATGATCCTGCAAAAAGGGAACAGTTAAAAGAATGGTGCCGCGGGGATACAAAAACAACCAAAGCAATTCAAAACAATTTCTTCAAATACATTCTGCACCCAAAAATCGGCCAAATACATTCTGCACCTGAAAATCAGCCAAACATTTTCTGGCGTCTGTTTTCTGTTACAAAAATAAGAGGCTGCTGGTGAACTATTTACTGCTTTGCTCTAATGTATGTGTAAGTATTATGCTAACCATCCGGATCAGATAAAAGAAGCAATTAAGAAAAAATGCCGTGAGAAGTTGACCAAAGAAATCCTATTTTTGCATGGCAATGCACTCGAGTACACATCCAATGTTGTGAGTGCTACTCTTAACAACATGCGTTTGCAACTGGTTACCCATCCTCTCTACTTGCCTGACCTCGCTTCTTCTGATTAAAAGAAGCATTGGAAAAATTTTCGTTTTTAAGGACATTTCCGACGACAAACATTATGCTGAGAACTGATTTCACGAACAATCAAATGAATTCTATTTAAATGAACTGAGAAAGTTGGAACAACGCAGCCACAAGTGTATCATTCTCAAGGAAGTACATATTAAATAAATACTCTACCTTTTCAGAAATGACCGGACACTTTTGATTTCAGACTTTTATTTTTTCAAATATCTCAAAATGTATTTGAAAAATCATCTTGAAACTTCAGGAGTGTAACGTGTTACACCTTTCCTTATATATTTCAGAGGACGTTTAGCCCCGAAAATTAAAAGGGGACCAGTGAAAAATTAAATAAAAGTAAAAATGTTTGGGATCACCCTGTAAAAAGTAATGCTTGAAATGCAATCTGGTTGTAGTGTGTGATTATAGGGCTCTTTCTTATTCTTTGTATAAATTTTTATGAGGCTACCACATATATCCATGAATATATAGCGATTTCTAAAACATCCCAAAGTATTTTGTCACTTTTTAACTATAACACGCAAGGCATTAAATCCAGTGAAAAACCCTTTTCAGAAAACTTGATACACAGTATTAGACACATTATACAGCAATCAGAATGCAAAAATATTAAATATCTAACGAAATATGAGCATTTTTACTGAATAATTTTTAACTGCGCTAGTTTTAGTGAAATTTCATTTGCATAATTTAATAGCCAAATGTATTGAGCTACAACTACCTATATAAAAAACCCTAAAGAAGTATCATGAAAATTCAAAAAATTGTACTTGATAGAATGAACTCCTTTTCAGTTCCTTTCAAGTAACCAGTTAAACTAAATATAAGGGGTTTTACTCACATTTTTATTTTGATTCGGTCAATCGTAATACAATGTTCGCTGATTATAAATAAATATTGAAAAAACTCTTTAACATTTTCCTTATTTTTGAGAACTGAAATACAACTCATTCTGTCGCGTATAACTTTTTGAATTTATATAATATTTGTTTGGGTTTTTCATATAAGTAGTCAGCTATTATATTATGCAAATGAAATTTCGCTAAAACTAGCGCATGCCCAGTTAAAAAATTTTTAGTAAAAATGTTCATATTTCATTAGATATTTAATATTTTTGCATTCTGATTGCAATATTCTGGGTCTAATGTTATGTGTCAAGTTTCCTGAAAATGACTTTGCACTGCATTTAATACTTTGCATGTTATAGTTAAAAAGATGACAAAAGTTTTTGCATTTTTTTTTTTAAGAAACAGCTATATCTCCACGCGTATATGTGTTAACTTCATGAAAATTTATACAACGAATAAAAAGAAGCGTAATAATCACATATTGCAACCAGATAACATTTCAAGCATTCCTTTTTACAGAGTGATCCCAGACATTTTCATTTTCATTTAATATTTAATTGATCCCCCCCCCCTTTTTTTTTTTTTTTTTTTTTTTTTTTTTTATCCTTTCGAGGCAAAACTTTCACTGAAGTATGTGAATTATAACAAGTTAATCCCACTACTGAAGTTTCAGGAGGATTCTTTAAATACTTTTTGAGATATTTGAAAAAGCATCTGAAATTGAAAGTTCCCAAGTTCCCTGTCATTTACGGAAATGTAGTGCATGTAATTTCATAACACTGACTTTCATTCTTTTTGGGAAACGCTATGTGTTTTAGCACTTTCTCGTATGTATTATTATTATATTTAGATACATTTTGAGATTGTTTCAACTAGATAATAAACAGTAGAAGTTGAAAAATCATGAAAATTTCCGCGTAGTATTAACATTAACTTCTCGAATGATATACACCAAAATTTAATTTAAATATATTTTTAAGATAAGCATTTTAAAATTCAAGCTTGATGTTATTCCGTGCGATTGAAGCTGAGTTATAATTATCAAACACATAGTGTAATTTAACTGCACCACCCTCGGCTAACATTCATTGAAATTAAAGCAGATTCATAATAACGACCCCATATATAAAATTTAATGCAATTATATGATCTAGGTACTGAGATTAGTCTTCTGACTGTCGTAATTGTGACATAACAGCACTTATTTTTAGGGCGATGTACATGAAAATTAGCCAAATGTTTGAAGTAATCAATTTTCGTATCATATTTGGTATTGAATTCATGCGATAGGAGCTGAAATACGAGGGCTATGCCGAAAGTTTTCAGCAGAGTGTCATAAAAAAACTTCATTTGCAAAACAACACTTATAACTTTGCAAAATACTTTCCATTAGCATGTATACATGTTTCCATTCTCTGAAACCACTTAGAAAATGTCCTCAGTCCAAGCTTCTTTCGGAATGTCACTTCGTACACTATTGTACGCAGGAATAGTCTCTTCACATGACGAAAACCACTGCCCACGAATTTTTTCCTTGGTCTTAGGGAACAGAAAGATGCCACATAGGTCCAGATCAGGTGAATACGGAAGGGGGGGGGTAAAACTCGCACTTTTTCCTTCTCCAGAAAATCCAATGTTCTGGCAGCCGCAAGCGCAGGTGCATTGTCGTGAATCAGCAGAAGCTACCCACTCTTGGACTTCGGGTGCTGTGACCTCCATGTGGCGAGGACTTTGGGAAGACAATCATTCCTGTACCATTCAGCATTGAATGTTCAACGTATGTCCAAGGTCACAGAGGTGAGGCGCCCCATCTTCCTAAAAAAGAAGTTGTCACCATTTTCTTTCCAGAGGCTCCGACTTCAACTTTTGTGGGTGGAAAGCACCTCCCTGGAAAGCACCACACAGAAGACTGTCTCTTCATTTCAGGGTCATAAAGGTAGACCCATGTTTCATCACCAGTGATGATATTGTAAGTGTCTTTGGACTGCCCTCTATTGAATTTTTCTAGCATAAAACGACATGCATAAAACGACACCAGTCCACTCTCCCCTCCTTTTGGCTTTCTGTCAGAGAATGTGCCACCTAACAGGTACATGTCTTGGTAAGGCGTAAACGATTGTGAACGATGGTCTGCGCTGCTGTTTAACCAATATTTAGGGTTCTTTCAATGTCACAAAATGTAATATGTGGATCTTCTTTCATCATTTTCCTCACAGGATCAATGTTTTCCTGAGTCACAGCTGTTGTTGGGCGACCGGCACGAGGCTCATCTTCAATTGACTGCCGATCCCTTGAAAACTCGCGAAACCAATTTCCAACTATGGCCCTAGAAGGGGAAGCCTGACCAAAAACACGCAGCAAAGAAGAATGGCATTCTTCGGCGCTTAAACTCTTTTTATAATCATAAAAAATCATTGCGCGAAAATTGCGGCGAATCAGATCCTTATTTCACCGTGTCTGACTCAGAACTGCCTGTGTTTTCTTCCCTCACTGCGGCAGAATCACCGCTGGGAGATGTTGCTTGCGCATGTTTCAAGGTTAAGAAATATCGCTCTTTCAAATGAAAGTAATCGTATTGTCCTCAGAATTATGGTTTACGGGCTGCTAAAAATTTTTGGCATAGCTCTCATTAAGCATATTAAAAAAAAAAAAAAAAATGCATTTTAGCAGCGTGACCTGTTGTCCGATTGCCCCCAAATTGAATCAGCACAATTTCAAAATAATACCTATCTTACATATCGCGTTAAGTGCACTTATACACTATAGAAGCTTAATTATAGCCTTCCGGTAACTAGTATTTGATTCAGAATGATAGCGTCCCCTGCTGCCGGTAGACAATAAAACCTATCATATCTTTAAAGTAAAATTAGGTGAACAGATTTCAAATATATTGAACCAAAATTCCGCTTTATCAGCGTATAACAATACAAAGAACATTCTCTGTGATAGATGGTAAAACATCACCTGGTGGTGATACAAAGAGATAAACGATGTAAAAAGAAGGTCGCGCCTAAAAATTTTCGTTTAAATCTCATTTTAGTAAATTCTACCAAAAAGCAAGCAATTGCTGGACAAATTCAAATTGTTCCGAGACGGTTGAAAACCTTGACCAACATGTCCAAAAATGTTCGACTGACGAAAGATCTGGAGAGCTTATGGACATTAACAACTTGTAGACATTGTTCAACAATACCCAAGATTTGATCGAACCTTATTGGAGAGATACTATAGGCAGTACTAATTGTTGCAATATTTTAACGACAGACCTTCTAATGGTAAAAACATACAGTAGCACCATTAAAGATGACATGCTATCTCAAAAGATTACTTTCCACACAGGTGTAACATATGTATTTTTTTATTTTACCTCTCACCTCTCTTCTCTCCACACGTATACCACTGTTTTCATGATCGAGTAAAATGCGGAATTTGTTGGTAAATATGACATTTCTCTATACAATTCCTATTCACTTTGATTGGAACATTCATGAAAAATTATATATGCTATCTCAATAGAATACTTTTCATATTGTTATAGCAGGTGTAATTTTTCTATGCATTTTACTTCCATTATCCGACTATCGTAGGTAATGGAAGTATTGTATTCGGTCCAAAAATTCGATATCGAGTTTTCACTTATTTACACTTTTTAAGGTCTCCTGAGTCCAAAAAGTTTTTGGAAATTGATCTGTGTGTTAAAATTTATACCAAATTTCTTTATTTACATAAACATCTTTAATAAATGCAATGAAAACATTCCCAATTAGCTTTTTTTTTTTCTTTTTTTTTTTTTCTTTTTTTTTTTTTTTTTTTCATTTGCGAACGATAAGTTTGAAGATTCTTTTCAAAATTCAACTTGAAGCATTATTTATTTACCACTCAAATATAAAGTTACGTATAAGAAGACTAAGAAATACAAAATAAATATATGTAAATTAATAAAATGCTTCTATTTTACTTTCATTCCAGAACATAAAATGAAGTACCAGTCTTTACAATTTGGAGTTGCCATTAATTTTACTTCGCACTCTCAAGATGTTCACATGAAGCACTCTTTGAAACTACATTTGTTTATTTTCGTATGCTCTGTTTCTTTCTGAAACAAATAAGAGTGCCAAGAAGCATCGTTAAGAAAATAAAATTTTGGGATATTTCATGTTAAAGAAAATTAGAAGAGTTATTTATTTGACAGAAGTTGAGTTATTAAATAAGTCTTAAAACAAATGTTAAAAATTTCATAGAAAGAATTATACGCTATAGTAAATTTACATTACCGTTTAAAAAAACTGAAACAAATAGTGATATTTCTAAACTACAGTTTCCGTAACCTCCATGCTACCGAAACTGCAGTACGTTAATTTTCTTTTATAATTCGGTAATTTAACATTAATGTAAGTTTACTTTATTGTATCTGTTTAGCATCAAGACAAAGTTTTATATTATATGGCAATCAAACCTCACGCTATTAGCATGGATTAAAAAAAATTAAACTTTACATACCAATTATATTATTCAAACTTTACTTTTCAATTTTTAATCAAATATCAAAGTCTCAGATGAAAATGCACTTCGAGCAATTTGAATTACGATCTTGAATTACGATAATTTTCGTTCTAAAAGAATTTTTATAGCCATTTTCTAAATATCAAAAGGAATTTGTTTCATTTTTTTTTTGCAGAAATGTAACCAAAAAATACGAAATATATAGATTTTTAAAAGCATTTTAGGCTATAAATTTGTTGTTCATGTTTAAAATTTTGTGACACTTGTTGATAACTTGGGGACAATTGTCGGCATGTTGTTAAACTGGCTGAAACCCTACGTATAAGTGTTCTGCTCTGTATCCTTAGAAAAAAAAATATATCCTCCACCAGAATAATGAAAATTTACATAATTTTTAACACAATGATATAACATACCTACCTAATTTGATCATAATTGAATGTAGAGTTTAGATGCAAATGCACTTTAATAATCTAAGTCCATAAGCTGTTAAAATAATAAAAATACTTTTTGTATCCCAGTAAGAGAATTGTAATTTCTGCTCACATGAAAATCTACATAGTTCATGCCAGGCGACTTGTAACATTTTTATCATGTGTAAGACCAATGGAATACACAATTATGTGTGTTAGTTTCGGAATTTGTTAGAAGTATGTTTATTAGATTTTTGCGGGCTTCACAACAAAGTTTCTTATTTAAATTTGCATCTGTCAGCACTCTTCAAATCATTTCAACGAGCTTACTTTTTTTCGCTTTGCCACCCCATTTTGTTAAGGGCAATGTGACATTTTTGTTTAGTGTTGTATATGAGCCATCTCTCTTACAAAAATCTTCAAACTTCCTGTCGATATGCTCACCTCCATTATCCCTTCGAAATTCTTACGGTATTTTGCCGAATTGTTTTCCTCTAAAGGCTATATGTTCCTTTAATGTTGATGCTACTTTATTTTTTCTAACAGTGAACAAATTAGAATGTACAGGAAATAGGCATAAATTGCTAATAGACTGTAATTGCTAAAAAATATTTATCGTCCTATGGTTGGAGTGGGCATAGTACCGCATACGTCGTTGGGGACTAAACGTACAATTTTTTGTTCCTATTTCATTTTGCTTTGGGATATGACTTGTCTGTGAGTTTGGCCCTAATGCAAGTTTCACATAACACGTTACAGGCATTATTTACCATTTCTCTATTTGAGCTGTCATTTTTGTGACATGGACGTTTATAGTGTTAATTTCGTTTTTGTATTGGTGGTGAAAATCTCTTCAAATACGTTATTTTTCAATTTTTAAGTTATTTTTTTTTTTTAAGGTTTAGTTTGTATCTGTCATTTTCAAATGTTATTTTACTCTTGCTTTGAATTATTTTTGCGATAGACAGTAAAATTTTCAAGATTTCGCATGAATGAGACTTTTTTTAATGGCGTTTTGTTTATTTTTACTCTGTGATACGTTTCTGTATTTGATATCATTTCTCCTGAAACATATGGGATTAATTTTCTTACATTAGTAGTTATAATTTCTTATATTACACACAACTAGCAATATTTTATAATTGGTTATTACTTGGATTTTTGGAATTTTAATGTAATTTTAGTTTTTCTAATTATTTTTAAACTTATTTCCAAGTTTAATTTTCTTTGTTTCTTTTTTTTCCTGTTCCAATAAAATTTTATCTACTTTTGCTTTCTTTAACACATGTATGATAGAGAAAACTAGCAGGTTACGCCCGCTTCGCTGGTCGCTATTTTTAAATGAACTCTATTTTTATTTTTTCGCCCCTCCGCCTCTCGCCCCTTTCCGCCCCTCCTAATAACTGTACACTTTCGAAAATATCCCCATTCGACTTGCAGGCCTCTGAAACCTATCTGTACCAATTCTGAACGGCCTTACTGTATTTCTATTTGTTTTTGCCCCATAGCCCCCTTCCCGCCACTTATAATAATTTTACAAAATCAAAATATCCGAAATCGATTTGTAAGTATCGAAAACCTCTAAGTACCAATTTTGAACGATCTAACTCTATTTTTATTTTTTGTACCCCCTCCCCCTTCCCGCCACTGCTAACAACTTTACACTTTTGAAAATATCCCCCTTCGACTTGCAGGCCTTTAAAACCTATCTGTACCAATTTTTGAACGGCCAAACTGTATTCCTATTTGTTTTTTGCCCCATAGCCCCCCTTACCGCCCACCCTCCTTCCCGCACCTCTTAATAATTTTAAAAATTCGAAAATATCCGCAATCGATTTGTAGGTATCGGAAACCTCTATGCACCAATTTTGAACGATCTAACTGTATTTTTATATTTTTGCCCCTCTCCACTCCCCCTCCCCCTTCCCGCGCCTTCTAATAACTTTACACTTTCGAAAATATCCCCATTCGACTTGCAGGTCTTTGAAACCTATCTGTACCAATTTTGAACGGCCTAACTGTATTTCTGTTTGTTTTTGCCCCATAGCCCCCCTCTTAGCGCTCCATCTGGGGGTTCCCGCCCCTCCTAATAAGTTTACACTTTCGAAAATATCCCCATTCGACTTGCAGGCCTTTGAAACCTATCTGTACCAATTTTGAACGGCCTAACTGTATTTCTACTTGTTTTTGCCCCATATACTTATGCAACCCCCCCCCCCCGCCTTGCTGCCCCACCTGGGGGCTGAATTTCTAAAATTCCAGAAATTAGTTTTTAGATATTTGTATTAGCTATATTTTAAAGTAAAAATTTCACGTATATCTGTTTTTTTTTTTTTTTTTTTTTTGAGATACATAGGATTATGTGAAAACACGTTTAACGCATGTGAAATCACATTTCGCCCCCTCCCCCTTGGGGACCGAATTTCTAAAATTCCAGAAATCAATTTTTAGACATTTGTGTTATCTATATTTTAAAGCAAAATTTTTACAGATATCTGTTTTTTTTTTTTTTTTTGAGATATGAAAGATTTTGGGAATTCACCTTTTGCCCCCCTCCCCCCTTGGGGGGCGAGTTTTGTAAAATCGCTTCTTAGTGGATGCTTACATCATAGAAAGAACATTGTCACAAAATTTCATGCTTCTAGGTCCAGGGGTTTGGTCCGGGCGATGATGAATCACCCACTCACTCACTCAGGAAGAACGATTTTATATATATAGATTCGTTTAAATATATAATGACCAGTGCAGCGCGCAAAGCCAGCTAGTTTAATGTATAACGTGACAAATTCAAAACGAAACTGCATGTTACATAAACTAAAATTCATGTGTCACTATAGTAGGAAAATCAAATCTTTCTAAAGAGGATTTAAAATTTGTTGATAAACATCTGAAAATGTCTGTAAGAAAATTTATATAATAAACATTGAGTCCTGAGGGCCAGAAATTATAGCTTGTTTTCTACCCGTAATTATGCCGGGACTATTGGCATTTTGAAAGGTTTGTTTTGTCGAGAATATTTTTTGGAAGTTATATATTTTAATAAATTTTTGAAAATAATAATATACATTTAATTAAAAAAAATACTTTATTGTAATATTTATATACTTTAAGTGCATACTTAAAGTATGTATTGATATACTTTAATGGTAATTAGAAATTTGGTGAAATTTAAAGAAAATATCTCTGACATAAATCCTATCATACGTTTTAACTTTTATCTAAGTTCTTAAATGTTATCGATTTTAAATTAATATTGAAACACCTTGCACCGTAATATATTTCTTTTAAATTTATGAGTACGTAATTTTGTATTTTTAGAACAAGAGATAATTTTTTTTTTCCAAAAGATGCTTCGGTTTTACATTTCAAATGCACAATTTATATGACTTTTTTCAAACAATTCAAAAGCTATATAAACATCATCAAAACTGCATTTGTCTAGCAAATATTACATTTTGTTTACTCATTGCACAAATACACAATTTTTTTGTTCTCCCTAAGAAGAAACAGAACACAATAAACTTTAAAACGTTGAAAATCCTTATGAAGTACCTATTTTTTCTTTTGAAGGTATTCTGTTATTGAATTTAAAATAGAAAAGTTTACTTTTATCTTGATATAGCCTCTTCAAAAACCAATAAAAGAATGATTAGATATAAATAACAAATCCCCTCTCTCTCAGTTTAAATTGTAACAGGATGCTTGAGGAAATGTTTTTCAAATAAACAAAATTGTTCATTTCGTATTTCATTTAAATGAAACAAAGATTTTATCAGCAAAATATTGTTTATTTTGAATCTCATAAAATTGAAATTAGAAAAAAAAAGTAAAAGGTTGTATATCTTTATCAAAAGTGGAACTTCTAAGAATATCACTAAAACAAAACTGAGAGATAATAATGTACCCCCCCCCCCACACACACACACACACCACCACCACCACCACCAAAAAAAAGAAAAAGAAAAAGAAAAAAAGAAAAAGAAAAAGAAAAAAATTTGTCAAAGACAGAATTTAGTTTAGTACAGAGGACTATTAATTTCAATCTGAAAAAATTTTTAGATTTATTTTTTATTTTAATTTTTAATTTATTTTTTATCTCATTTTTTGGAGAAAACTACGCCACGTACTTTCTAAAATGACTGAAATGAATTAAAATGTTTTCACCTAAATTTCATACTTTAATTAATTTTTAAAAATCTAATTGTCGTGACGAAAAACTGTTTGCACCCCTGGATTCTGAATAATAGCCCTTTTCATTCTAATTTATTTTGGTGATACACAAAAATGGTCAACAAAAACTGGCGACGACTTTTTTACCCAGATTGAAACTAATAGTCCTCCTTGTCCCCCCCCCCCTTCTAAAAAGAATTAACGCATCTAAAATGCATTTCTTTATAAATTCAATAATTACTCTCGGATTTTCTTTAAATACTGTATATTTTAGATTCATTAATGTTTTATGCATAATGTACGTAAATCAGCCCTAATTTACAACTGATCGGCTGATTTTTTTATAATAACAAACAGCATTTTACACACTCAAACTTATGCAATTTTTATTAATATACCCACAGAACACTCTTTGACAGTTATTAAAAGAAAAAAAAGAAAAAAATGAGAATGTTTACCTCTTACATACCGTATTTACGCATCTCTATCTCTGTATTTGCCATTCCCTTTTCCATGTATTATTCACAATCACAAACTTTTGCTTACAAATATGTGATTTAATAATTAAGGCGATAGACAAAAAATAGAAATACATGAAAGTGAAAATAATCATGACGTCTCCAGTTTTCTTTATTCTTTGCAACATGTTTATTAAAGGATTAAAATTTTGGCTAATGGAATTAAAGTATTTTGTAAATTTATATCAAACGGATTTGACATTCACATGTTTTTCAAAAATTATAATAATTCAATTAATTATCCAGATAAATCAATAATTCCTTTGCTTTTCTAAGTCTATAATGGGTTTTATACTTTTTTAAATGCTTTTGCAGAATTGAAAAATGAGTCTCTTTAAACTCATCACAAAATTTTTAATTCTTAATGAAAACTACACAAAAATTTATTTGATGTCTAAATCTTGTTTCAAGTTTTTGAAAAACATAACCTTAAAGGATTTAAAAATAAATATAATAAAAATGTAGCAAAAATTTTCAGAGTTTTTTCACTATCTACAAAATAACTTGATAGAGAATTAGAGAGTTTATATATCAACATAGAACTTACAATAATAGATTCTCAAAATTGTGTTCTATCTAATAAAATACTTTTATAATAATATTTTGGAGAAAACGAAGTTTAAAAATATTATGCACATGTGAGAATACAAAAGTTTTTGAAATTTTTAATTAATTAATCATTAAAAATAATAAAAACATTTAATCATTTGATTGAGATTATTTCATTAATGCAGTTTTGCACTGAAAAAAATAATATACCGTCTTTGTCTACAATGAATAAGTAGCCATTCTCTGAATCCCTAAAATAGAAATATAGATATCTTAGCTGAAGTAAACACATAATCTGAATGGACGAAAGGATCGATAATTTCTGGTCTATGCTTTTTCTAGATGGTAAAACAATATTATGAGTATTATGAATCATTTGTATTGGGAAAAAGTATCGCTTGATTTTTTTAGAATTTGATCATAAATAAAAATTATAGTTACTAAAAATTACCTCTTGCATCCACATTTACTTTCAAAGAGGTTTTAAATAAATTTGACCCATGAAATTATTGGTAAACCCTCTAGAATTCTAATAATGGTTTTTAGAACTCGCTAGAAAGGGAATTAAAATTTATACGGATAATATTAAACTATTTTTACCAGAGCTACAATTTAGCTGCTTGATGTAAATCTCAGATTTATTTTTTTATTATTATTTCTTTCTTTCTTTTTTTTTTTTTTTTTTTTCAGTGTGAAAACATTTTAATGCAAATTTTAGGTTAGTATGTAAATTCTAAATTGAGTTATCTTGCATATCTAGAAAAAACATTTAGAAGATTGCTAGAGTAATATTTTGCTACATTTTTTATTGTAATTAAGTAAGACTATACGATTTTTTTTCCAAAAGCTGAAATAAGCCTTAAATACAAAAATGTTTGTGTGATTTTAATAAAGAACTAAAAAACCTGGAATAAATTGAAACAAACTCCTTTTTTGCACGTACTATGATATTTTAAAATGTATGAGACTATTTTAATTTCCGTAATACCATTCACTGAGAATAAAAATATACCGCTTTAATCTAGAATGAATAAGTGGCCATTTTCTAAATTCCTTAACTAGAAATATAGATTTCCGAGCTGTGCGCATAAGGCACGCTAGTAAACTGAATAGGTGAAATGATCGAGAATTTCTAGTCTACACTTTTCTAGATGGTGAAACAATATTCTGAATCTTTTGTATGGCGAGAAATTGTCGCTTTATTATCTAGAATTGTGTCATAAACCAAGATTATAGTTGCTGAAACCCGTCTCTTGTGTTCGCATTTATTTGGAGATATTTTCAAATAGGTTTAACCTCGATAATATAGACAAACTCTGTAGAATTCTAATAGGGGTTTCTAGAACACGCTTTCAAAGGGGACTAGAATTTATAAGAATGAGATGGAACTATTTTTTCTAGAGCCGCAATTTATATTCTAGATGTCAGTTACAGAATTTTTTTATCGTTATTCTAAAGGAAGGAATTTTATTATTCTACCCATGAAAGTAGCATTTAACAAAATTCACATGTAAGGCTATTACGAAAAATAAAAGCAATCTGTGCTTAAACAATATATGATTGTTGTTCTAGGTTTACCTTTTGCAATTCTTATATCAAAAGACAATCTATATGCATTTGCGTTAAAATAACTGCTAATTAAAGATAAATAGTACTTATTTAGCAAAAATAAATATTTAGAGATGTGTAAAGTTGTAACAATATTTTCCCAAAACACTTTGTTTGAATATATAAAATTCTTACCGGAAACGTTGCTGTTTTATCAGATATCTCAGCTCTAAAATAGAATTCTTTAAGGTAGATTAGATGAAATGATTACATTTTAACTAAAATTTGATAATTAAAAATTTATTTAAAGTAAATGCTTTATTAAAATTAAAACAAATGCATATAGTTTTCACTTTTGAATATTAATTTGCAGCAGATGTAGTATCCATTTCTCCCATCTTTTCTTATTTCTCACAGATTTAAAATCCTTGTAATAATACTTTTTTTTTTCTCTTCTCGTATGAAAAATTCTAAACTATGCATAGTTAATCAGATGCAGTCTAAAATTTGAAGTACGTAGTCTACGTGCATATACTACACTGTTTAGGAGGCCATGTTATATTCTGAGAAATACAAAGATTGATTCCAGAAATGCAAATAAAACAAAACATCATTCAAAAAATTCTAGTTTTTCTGAAATGTTCTAATTTGATATTACATTAGAAGAGTATGTGGCTGATCAAAATTGCTCATTAACCCTACAAGGCACCCAGTTCCATATGTGGAACACCGACATTAATCGTTCCTAATAGCTATAAAACTATTAGTAGCGACATCTCTTGACATCTTGATAGAAGCTACTGACATTTAGCAATGTAGTAATACGAATCTTTACCTAAAGATGTCGTTCGTGTTTTGTTATAGTGCACTCAGTGTGAAATTTGAATGAAAGTGATACGTTAGTCGTTTGTCTGAATTCAAAAATAAAAAAAAGAATAGTTATTGAACAGTTTTGACTCGAAAAAAAAGTTTGTTATGATAAAGTGTATATTTTGCAGAGGTAAGTTTTTTTTTTTTTTTTTTTTTTTTTATATATATATATATATATATATATATATTACAATAGTAAACGTATTAGTAAATCATATTTTTATGTATGTTCCACATACAATACGTTGAGCTAAAAAGTTGATTTTTTCATAAAATATGGTTTTATTTTTATTTTTAGAAGTTTTCCTTATCTTCTGATCACTAATTACAACCTATATATTTTTTTCACGCACTAAAAAAATTGAGCCTTGTAGGGTTAAGTGTCAGAGCCCTTAACTGAGTAAAAAGACATTGAAACATTTCCCGAGAAATGAAATGAAAGGTAGGAATCAGATTTGGTGGTTCAAATATCTGTGATCTAAGTGCGTACTTTAGTGAAAAAAAAAAAAAAAAAACTTTACATCACCTATCTTCGCACGCTTGCCAAAGCCTATATTATGCAAAAATTATGAGAAAATTGGTTGCCAGAATTACTCGTCACTTAATGTATATTTTTTAATTTTGTTTTCACATTCAGAAAATTTATATCCGCAAAAGTAGTACTTGTTTTGTATAAATTGATATTTTAAATTTTTAATATTTTATTTTTAAGTTTGAAAAAGAAAAAAATAATAATTAACTGAATTTGCCGTATTTTTTACTCGTAAAATGGATTCTTAAAAATTATTTAAATCAGTTTTCAGAAAACGTGTACTATTTTACGAATGTGAATTTTCTGAATGCGATAATAGAATTTTTTTATTTTTTTATAAACAAAAGAGTGATGAGTAATTCCGTGAAAAATTTCCCCATAGAATAACATGAGCTTTGGCTGTCAGCGAAAATACCGCAGTTTCGAAATTTCTCAATCGAGTTTTTTTTTTTTTTCACTTTCATCCTAATGCAATCAACATTGTACAAAGAATTTAATATTTTTTAAGAGTAGGAAATTATATCTATGTATGTATGTATATACAGTCGAACCTCGTTAACATGAATCTCAAAAGGGATAAAAAATTTGTTCATGTTATCAGTAGTTCATGCTATCAGTAACTAATGTTCATATAACTACTGATCTGCATTTTGACAGGGATTGTGGAAACAGTTCATGCTAAAAGTAATTCACGTTAAGCGTGTTCACGTTAACGAGGTTCGACTGCATATATATACATCTATATATATATTAAAATTTCTTTAATATTATTTAAATTCTAAAAATAAAATTAATTCAATTTATTTTTTTTTATGTTCCCTCGACTTTCTATTATTATATTTTAACAATATGTATTCTAAGCATATTTGGTATACCATGGTTTAAAGTGTATGAATTTTCTGCTACCAGTATTTCCATATAGAATTTTTTATTGTATTTTCACGGTAATTTTTTGTGATAAAAGGGAATATTAATTGTTAAAATGTAGTGAAAACGGAGTTTCGTCTTGAGACTGAAATTCTTTCACCCCTGAGAATTAGAATTTTTTTTATTTTTTATTTATTTATTTATTTATTTTTTTATTTATTTATTTTTTTATTTATTTTTTTTTTTTTTTTTTAATTTATTTATTTATTTATTTATTTTTTTTTTATTTTATTATTATTTTTTTTTTTTTTTTTGTAGATCCACTGAAAAGCCAGTTTAAAAAATATATATTTATATATATGAATGATGAGATGGAATGCAATATTTTTAACATTCAAACATATATTTAAAAATAAATCAATTTATCAATGAATCCGTAAAATAATACCTAAATATTTTTAGACTATAATGTTAAACTACGATAATGGAAATCAAGGGTAAAATTAACAATTAATTAACAGAAAACATTTTTAAAATAGTCAAAAAAAAATTAAAATTTTTAATTTTATTTTTAATTTAAATAAATTTCGAGAAGTTTTTCCGTACTTCATATTGTTATATTACAATTGTTATATTACAATTTTTTATATTTTTAAATAATAATTTACAAAAAACATTTATAATATCCCTATTCGTTTTAAGTGAATTTTATCGGTGAAATTTATTTTTCTATATGAGATATAAGAATAATATTCAATAGTACCATATAAAAGCTATTATTTCGTAAGCGGACTTTTTCTAGTAGAAAGAAAGGCTATGCATTCACCATTCTACCTTTAATGTTGAAGATATCTCAGCCATTTAATACGTAAAGACACAAACGTTCCATAAAAGAAAAGAAAATTGTCCTGGTCCAGGGTTATTCATGGAGATCATCAATGCGTGTACTATATCGAGAGATTTATTGAATAGTACATTCGTATTTATTTGCTGTGCTGCTGTAAGAATCTTGAGACTTCTAAGAAAATAAAGAGATAGAAAAATGGCAAAGCAATTCTGGTGTATATCTGGTTTCTTTTCTTTATTTTGGATTAAAGTTGTTCAGTATAATTTGAAGTGTGTTAAGCATTATTTTTGTGATTTATACATGATATATAAGAAAAAATATCATAGGAGTTATTTTAAACTATGTCTATGGATTAAAGTTGCGATAATTCTTTATATGAAATGTACTAAATGTTCCGTAAAACTTAAACAAGATAAACGAGTAAACACTGTTTATTAGAAGTTATCAAAATATATAATATAAAATATTACTCTATTATACTTTTTACTTTCTCTTACCCATAAGGTAGAGAAAGTATTGTTTTAAGGTCAAATTTTAGAACGTGAGTTTTTGTTATATTTACATGTTCTGAGGTCCACTGAAAACGAAAATCATGTTTTTGCAAATGGCCTGTGTGTCTGTATGTCTGTTATCAGCATATCTCAAGAAGAAATAGTGGCAGAAATTCCAAACTCGGTATTCTAAATTTGTATCATATAGAGATACTACAGTGAGCTTTTCGTTGAGATGAAGCAAATGGTTCGTGCACAGGGACACTCAAAAGTATTCAAATACATTACGTGTATGGGGGAAATTGCAGGTAAGTAGAATTTAACATCTATAGACTGCACTAAACTAAATGAAACGAATATATATTTTTTGAAATAGAGATAATCAACTGGGAAAAAAAAATGTGTATGTTGGATCCTCGCTTCCCCTCATGGGGGGAAGTCCCCCTCGAGGGAAGTAAATTTTCATTATGGGTATCTTTCAAAAGAGCTCGCCAATACCTTTAAAACGAATGGTTGAACTATAAATCTGTGATAATTTAAGATTAGATTTGGGGATCAATCGCTCAACAGGTGGCGCTGTGATCGTATTTTTCTAAATTTTTAACATGGCAGTGTAGGACAAAATTTCGTATAAATGTACATAATGAGAATTATTCTTAACCTGTGATTGTAAAATTAATATGAATTATTGATAATAGTAGTAGTTAATTTGGAAAAAAAAATTGTGCATGTGGGGGCATCGCTCCCCCCCCCCCCTAAAAAAAGTTGGAAAAAAATAGTTTTTTTTTTTTTTTTTTTTTTTGTTACTGAGTGAATTTGTATCGGAAAATATAGAAGAAAGTCTTGTGGTGGCCACAACATACTAGTTATCTAAGGGCTTCACGTAGTTTGCGTTTTTTGGTACACTTATAAGATTTTTAGTTTGGGAGATATAAAAAAGTTACACTTTTAAAATTTAAATTAAACTAATTTTAAGTTCCTAACTGCTGTGAATAAGTTTTTAATTTTATAATTTTTGAAATATAAAAGAATAAAATACTTTTAAAATAAAAATATGCATTTCAAAATTATTTCATAAAACTTATGGGTATTTATTTTTTTAACAAAACTATCTAAAACTTTATATTTACTATTGATATGTAATGTAAATTTATTTACATATTTTCAATGCATTAATATCATGTTTATATTCCAGATTATTCTAGTTTACATTTCTTTTCACTGATATTTTTGTTCAATATGTATTGAAATACTTAAAACACTTGTTGCCAAAAGTTCAGGACAAAACGATCGAAGTTGAAAGTTTCTGAACTTAGTCTGCATTTATGTCAGACGCATTACGCCTAATTTAAAGAATGTTTTTAATGCTGAATTTTAGTGCCTCGAAATAAGCCTCTTCTACCAATTGCTTTAGGAAATTTTCATGCATTACTTTGCAAAAGAAAGCAAAATTTTCCTAAGTAAATTTATTCACTGTTTTAGATATTTTATTGATATCTTTATACTTTTTTCTTCGATTATCAATCTGTGATCATTTTAATTTAGACATGGAATTTATTACTTAAAAACTTTCACATTTTCTTAAGAGTATTTTAACTATTTATAAAGCCCTATATAAATTTAAGAATCTTATTTCTTCGTTTTGTTTTAGCATATTTCTTTCCCTTTTTTTTCAGTTGTACTTCATATATTATATAGTATATATTTTCTCGTTAACTATGATCACACCAGTATTGGTTTGTACTTAACTGCTTTCATGCTTTACTCGTAGTAATTTTTTTTCTTCTAGTGAAGTATCTTGCTTAAGGATCCTCCCCTCTTACAGTTTCACCGTCTTTGGACTCTAAGAGTAAATTTTATATAACTCTATGGCGCAATTTGTGTATAAAATTATTCTTTACTTAATGTATTCTTTTAACTTCCTTTCATATTCGGAAAATTCACAACTGTTAAACTAGTACCCGTTTTCTAAAAATAGATTTTTTTAATCTTTATTGTTTTAATTTTGAGTGTAAAAATGCGACAAATTAAGTAAATGCGATTTTCAAGTTTTTTAGCGGTAAAAAACACTATAAATAATTTAAATAATAAACATTCGGAAAACGTGTACTACTATAACAGTTGTGAATTTCACTTCACTGAAAACAGAATTTTAAAAAATATATTAGGTAATGAGTAATCAATAAATAAATTTCGCCACAGAGTTACATAGGATTTGTGGGCTGGTGACTGAAAATTGTAATAGGAAAAGTGAAGTTATAGTTATTTCATCTAAAAAATTTTGCGTGTTTTTGTATTACAAATTTTTATTTTTTTTTTTTTTCCGTTATAAAATCTCATAATCTATGAGCATAAACATTCTTTAACGGGAAAAATTGTAAATACATCTTAAAATTATTCAAGAATAAAATTGGGAGATTTTATTGAACGCCCTAGACTTTTTTAAGAAGTATGTGTATATAGAATTTCCAATACGCTGACGTCAAACAATAATAATAATAATAATAATAATAATAATAATAAAGACAATTGCTAACTTCATAATGTTGAAAAATGTTTCGTAATGTGTGTGCAATTATTTTCCATAATTAGACCTTTCAAGATAATTTATCATTTATTATTCCATTCCTTTCTCTGATGTGATAAACAAACTTGGAAATATTCTGCAAAAATTTAAAGGAGATTTTAATCTGTTTTAGTATTATGGTAATAATACAGTGTTTCCGACTGTGTTTAAAAAAAAAAAAAAAAAAAAAGTTTATTTATTAATTTTCTTTAAATTTGGTCTAAGATTTATGTTTGAAATCATAATAGTTTTTATATACCTTCCAACACACGTGAGAAATGTGTATAAATTCGGTGTGTTTGTGTACTTGTCTTTCTCTCTGCGATATAAATTCCATAAACATTATTAGAATACCTTCAAAATAATATATATTATTTTCGTTCACTGTGGTATATACTCTATTTAAAATAGTACAAATAGCATGACTTGTTCAGGTACATTCAACGAGAGAATTCAAATACATTACACTCTATGGAAGGTATTGCTAAATTACATATTTTAAATCGGTACAACTATAGTATTTCCCCACAGCTGAATTTGGCGATTTTTCTTTGGCGCCGATTTGAACGATAACGATGTCGTTCTGGACTGTTTGCGATATAATATAGCAGCCTGCATGCTATTTATTTCGGATTTATGATTTTATGATTTATGATTTATGATTTATAATTTAGCTTATGATTTTATCATTTATGATGTATGATATATGATTTTTAGATTTATGATTTAGCCATGATCGCCAAAAATAAATCGCCAAATTCAGCTGTGGGGAGATACTATAGTTGTTCCTTTAAATCATTTATACTGCACACAGCATAATGGAATTAACATATATTATTCACAAGAACATATTTTCTATCGAATAGTGTTTGATTTTGATTAATGATTGGTTTACGTGACCTCTAAAAATATTTAGATACGTTAGATAAAAAAAATATTAATTTTTTGGACGTGCATTATTAATTGTGTTTTGTATTTTAAAGAATTATTATTAAAGTTTCAAAATTATTATAATTTCGATTCGTCTATCTGTCTCTCCATCTTTCAACGCTCTAATTTCAGTAAATATATTAAGAATGATTTAAAACTGTTCACGTTCACTTTGTCATGTTCGCTACTGAAAATGGAGCAAGTAGCGCCACTGATTGATATCAACAAAACGGTTTTGATGCATTACGGTTTATAAGATGCATATATTTTAAAGAATATTCTAATATATTTGTAATTCACAAAATTTTGTGCAATCAATTTAAATACATAAGATATTCCAAACCATTTTTCCTGGGGTATAAAGCATAACCAACATAATATAATGGTTCACTCTGCATGCACAAAATTATTTGCATGCATGATAGGAGATAAAAGTAAAAAAGGCTCAGTGTGAATCTTTAGTGTCATGAATATTTTATTTTAGTACATTACATGATGTTTATGAAAATTTGATATACAGGATTACAGAAAAGCAATAATTTAAAAGCTTTCTCTTAGAAAGAAAGTTATCGATATATTTTTGTGAGACTTCCTTTTTCATAGTTAAAATTATTATAGATATATATATTAGTAGCGTTGCTATTTTAGGCAAAATACAGTGTTACTCAAAAGTAATTTATATAACTTTTATTCCTTTTAATTTATAACAACTAAAATAAAATAATACTTTTTTGGAAGTTTTCTTCCCCCATATTTATAAGAAATGTATATATATATATATATATTACTGTGGCATCAATTAAGTAAAATCCATTGACAGTTATATGATATAACAGACAGATGCATTTGCAAAGTGTTTATATTTTATGCGCAACGCATTATTTTCCTTTATAGTTTATAGCTATAGTTAAAATATTTTTATTATCAATAAAAGTAATTCCTTCGTTTAAATTATTTTAATTTGCTCCCGATCTGGAAATACGATTTAATTAAAAACGATTACAGAGTATTGAATCTTGAAATAAAAACATATTTAATCTTTAATAAAAATGACAGCAAACATGGGGCTCTTGTTCAATATTAAAAGAACAACACGAATAATAAGCTTTAATCATTTCGCGAGAAATATTTTATTCGACGATAAATATTTCCTTCAAAATTAATTTCAGCAATAATTTAAAATACATTTTAATCCCCTGTTGATGAAAGTCTGGTGATTAATTAAACGAAAATATGAGAGTAAATTAAAGTTTCGTTTGTTAAAATATGAATTATTCTTGTCAGTCTGGTGATTAAATGAAGATAATTTTTGAAGCTGATTTATTCTTCTCTAGTGATTACGTTAATAATGCTGAGACGATGTAATATAAGGAAAGCTCCTGGGGATGATTTCATTAGTTTTGGAAGCACGTAAAAGTTGGTTTTAGAAGCTTTGCATAAATTGAATGAAAGTTCATACTTCAAGAGCATTATCCGCACGACTAATTTATGAAGAATGGCAGTAATTTGTGTAAAGCATAAAGATAATTAATTATAAATTTTATCATGATAAACAATTAATATCATAAATTTCCTCATTTATGTAATATATTTCTTACCAGCATGCTACGCTGTTCACTATATTTAAATCAATTTTTAAAAGAATTTAATCATTATTAATTTTTTATATTATATTATTAATATATATATATATATATATAGATTGAAATCACTGTATACCTAGATTGAAATCACTCTAAAATTCGTTTTGAGTACCCCCTGCCTACGGCAGCTCTTTTTCCGCCCGCACTATATCGGGTCCAGTTTCCTACTGCCTGCAGAAAGATATTTCCCGGGCACTTTAATTTGGTTATTTATCGATGGCAGGTGGATCTGCTATTATTCAAGAATGACGATTTTAAAGTTCACTGTATCACAGCATCTATTAAATGTTTTAGTTTTTGAACCATATATTTTATAGCCCTCGCTCTGTACACTACATCACCATATGATTCTGACAAATATAATAATTAAAATAAAAAGTAGATTTTCTTTTAAAAGGAATTAAATAAATAAAAACAATAAATATTAATTAAACTTAAAATTTAATCCGTTTAATCCTTTCTGCTATACACTACCATATTTTTCGATAAATACTATAAATAAAAAAAATTCTTTCAAATAAATTGTTTAAAAAAAATGAAAAATAAGAAGTTTTATACTATAAAAATTAACATACCTATTGTAAATAAGTTTTTTAATTTAAAATTTAATATACTTAATTTTTTCTAGTACATTATTATTTGATTTTCAACAATTCAATAAATATAATAAATCAAAAAAAGGAAAAAAAAAAGATTTCGCTTTCAAATGAATGAATTAAATAAATAAATAAATAAATAGCGTAACAGCCGTTGCTAAGATACGCAAACGATTGAAATGAAAGAATAAACTTTAGAAAAATGAAACATAGAAACCAATATTTAAAATTTAAATTAAAAAAAAAAAAAAAATTCAAATTCGAAACAATTCCAGTGTTGTGCACAGCTGCAGGGTCCCAGCTACCTCGCTGCCAAGTTTTGTAGTTCTGCAATTAGTAGTGTGAGCACCAGAACGCAGAGAGGCGCACACACACAGACAGATATACATGCAGATATACTTCTCTTTATTTATACATATTAAGTAAAATAGCCAAAATTTTGAAAAACAAAACCAAATTACTTATAATATGTACGTAATAAATATTTAATAAATAAAATGCTTAATAAATGCTTAATAAAACTATAAATAATAAAGAAGAATACATATTTTGAAATCAAATATTGAAAAATTGTAAAATTTCATTCATGCTGAGATAATTAGGAATGATCATTCATGAGGTAAATGCAAAAGTAATTTGGAAAAAGCACCGCACGGCTTTCGTCCGAAACAATTGTTGCATATTTTACAAATTATGTTGCTTGCTTACAAAATTCTTATTTGTTGTTACTCATCATTAATTTATCATAAGTCGTACTATTTATGCATAAAAATTAGAGTCGATAACAATTTAGAAGATAAATTAGACAATTAGAGTAGATAACATGCATAACAATCTAGAGTAGATATGTCATACAATATGCTTGTGTACTATTTGTTTTCTTTCATAAAATGCATACACGTTTCCAAAAAATACGGTAATTTGTAAATGCAAAATATCTTGAAGTGTATAGTTTTATATAATACATCGATATATACATGTAATGCATGCAGGATAAACTGTACATAATTTGTCATCAAAAGAGAATGATAGAAAGAAACCATGTGGTGCATGAGACATCATTGCAATCCTGTTCTACCGCTAATTGTTTACAAATTATAGAAGATTAAAAATTTTGCTTTTTTTACCTTGAAAAATTAAATTTTTGAAGCTTCTTTTAAATTTACGGGCAAAAAAAAAATCAAATATTTGAAAAGAGCAGAAAAATTCCTTTAATTTGACAGCATCATTAACTTTAGAATACTTGGCACTAACGAAGTTATAGTCGCTGAAACATTAAGCTTAAAATTGAATTGTCGCCAGTTTTGTGGCTGGTAATGCTCCAAACAGCCATTTACCTACAAATTTAATTGTCAAATTTAGCAAATATAACCTCATTTTACCAGTTTTGGAATATGCCATCAATAAATCATATTTCTGTACAAGTTCAGATAAATTTTTGTCTTTCGTCTATATTTTTGAAGCTTCTTTTAAATCTACGGGCAAAAAAAAAAATCAAATATTTGGAAAGAGCAGAAAAATTCCTTTAGGTGACCGCATTAACTTTAGAATACTTGGCATTAATGAAGTTATAGTCTCTAAAACATTAAGCTTAAAATTGAATTGTTGCCAGTTTTGTAGCTGGTAATGCTCCAAACAGTCATTTACCTACAACGGTCAAATTTAGCAAATATATCCTCATTTTACCAGTTTTGGAATGAGCCATCAATAAATCCTATTGATGTACAAATTCAGATAAATTTTTGTCTTTCGTTTACAATTCACTACTCAAATCAACTTTTGCCAAAATATTTAACTTCAAAGGTGCAATGACTGAACATTGCTGCAATTTTCAGCCCTCTTTTTAATCTGATATTTGACAAATGCAGAACAAAACTTTTAAAGCCTAGGAAACAAGTGGCTATTTTTGTAAATAATCAACGATAATTAAAACACTAATAGAATGGCACAAAGTAATAGAGAAAAACTATTAATGTGTCCCATATCTATTATTAAAGATCTTTTAAATTCTGACCGCCGCTATTTAAATTTGATGCATGCTCGTGCCCGCCTATGAAACGAAGTCACGGTAATTTTTAGCAAAGTTTATCAGTTAGCTTTTCAGACGCCTATGCTGGAAATTTCCTTATTGGCAACTTCTGTATAATAAATCTTACAGTCGGTAACAAAAGTGTCCGAACACTAGCAAAAATTCCTATGTAAAAAGATACACTTCATACGGTTTTGCTAAATAAATCCTTGTCGAATCCTGTTCTTAGTCGGTGTAAGAACATGATTCGACAAGGATTTATTTAACAAAACCGTATGAAGTGTACTTTTTTTACATAGGAATTTTTGCTAGTGTTCGGACACTTTTGTTACCGACTGTACTTTAAACATCTTAACAAGGATGTCTTATAGAGTTAAACGTGGTGATTTAGGTGGCCAATGAATTGAACCATACAGCCTATCTATCTTGGATACTGTTCAGTCAGATAATTCCAAACGGAACTGTACGAATGTGCAAAAACCTATGTCGTATTAGAAAATTATTTCCACTCGTTCAGTTGCAAAAGTTACGTAAGAAACTTAAGCAGGTGATGGTCCAGAAACTTAATTTATATAAAGTTTATTAGATTACCAGGAACGCATATGAATCTATCAATCGTTTGTCAATTCTTCCAATTCAATTATTTTAAAAGAATCTCAGGTATTACACAATGTACAGTTGGTAACAAAAGTTTCTGAACACCAGCAAAAATTCCTATGTAAAAAAAGTACACTTCATACGGTTTTGTTAAATAAATGCTTGTCGAATCCTGTTCTTAGTCAGTGTAATAACATGATTTGATAAGGATTTATTTAACAAAACTGTATGAAATGTACTTTTTTTACATAGGAATTTTTGCTAGTGTTCAGACACTTTTTTGCCGACTGTATTTTAGATTACAAATTTATTTACCTAATCATAATGTTGACAAATATGAAAATCTAACTATTCCTAAAGAAAAGCGATTCCTCTATCCAGATTGTGATCTCCAGGAATGTTACCTGTTTTAAAAAACTTGAGAACCACAATTCTTGTACCACTTAAAAATAGTATATATGATATTAATTTTAATGCACATTATTCATAAATTTATTTTGCAAAATTTCATCTTTTCTCTCAATTTCACATAAAATCGCGCTCATATTACCTCCCCCCCCCCCCCTCTTCCTTGGTACGTGTATTCCCATATTTCAGAATCTGGAATAGGGAATTAGGATGATCTACGATCCTATTCTTTTCCGCTCTCAGTCTACTAAGCACACCAAGATCTCCAAGCCTTCAGTGAATTATGGCAAAAAATACCCATTTGGACTCACGATATTTCATGTAACGTAGACGGTACTCTTCCTTGACTCTCCGAAGATTTCCATTACATAATCCATATGCAAAATGCATATCAGCATGTTTTTCAATTAAAAAAAGATTCATGTCAGTTTATAGGTTAGAAGGAATGGCAACCTCTTTAATGTCTTCAATTAAAAATTAAGTTAGAAAATACAATAGTACTTTTTAAAATTCGATATTAATGTACAAAAAAAAAAAAAAAAAAAAGAAAGAAAGAAAGAAAGAAAGAACCAGCTTAGTTAATTTTTAACAATATAAGAAACTCGTGAAATAAAAAAGTGTATAAAAATTAACACAGAACCAAAGGAGCTCCTCAAACTAAGACAAAAACAAAAAATACTGATGGAATAGCAGCAACAAATATTTTGTACTCGCTCATAGAACGCTGCGCTGAAAAGTTGAAAATATCAGTGTTCATGCACAGGTAGTAATAGATTTGTATGCAGTCCATCCTTTTGTTTAGTCGACTGTCTAAATGAACGTCGATTTCAGTGATTTAATGAAAGTCTTTATTACTCCTGAACTTAACAGCAATAGAGATAACAGCAATTCATTATTGACTCATTCAAAAACTGGTAGAATAGGCAATGTTTTGAAAAAATTTGTAAATTTATAGGTAACATGAAATTTGAAGAATCACTGGTTATATGATTTGGCGACAAATTCAATTTTTAATTTTGACAGTCTTCAGAGCTTGTAATTTTAGGTAAATTTTAAATTCATGTAAATAATATCATTTTAATTTTGTTTTCTTTTTGTGTCAATTACCGCTTTACTTTGTTATATACTTTGAAATACTATACTTTGAACTTACTATAAGATACTTTGAAAAAAAAAATTTGAGGACCGGTCCCGGCCCGGCCCATTTATTTTCTTACCAGTGTACAACCCAGTCCGTCCCATACAAAAAAACGATAATATCACGCCCGACCCGATTCAAAAATATGTGAAATAACCAAAAAAAAAAGAATGCATTCCTTTCGATGGAAAAGATTTTTAGTATGTGTTTTGCAGAGGTTTTATACAGCCAAGCAATAAAATGTCCTTTAACAAAACTGCTGATTCTTTACAAGATAATTGTTTATAAACAGAAATTCTTTATTACAGAAGGCACAAAGACAGACAGAAAGTTAAATCGAAAATATTACCATTTACCAAACAATATAGGAAGATATTTAAAATGGTTAATGCTATTAAAAATGCACTTTCAACCATTTCCACTTACATACCGTAATGTATCCGAATCTTTCATGTCAACCGGTAAACAAAACTTTAATGTTCAAACATATTCAATAGAAAAGATGCTTTTTCACATGCTAAAAATGATACTACTTTCATCCAGTGCACTGGAGAAATGAAAAAGGAGCCTTAAAGAAGAAGTTACGGCGGAAGGATTTTTATACCTAAATGATTTTTATACCATGTCACCTTAACTTTTTAGGCCATAAGACACAAAGCCTTATACACATTAGCGTATCCAATTTCTTTTGTTTGTACATGTGCGCAAACTAGTAGTGACATGCGTACTATTTTGAATTGGAAACCACCTAATATTGCTTTAAATAAAATATATTAATTTTGAGACATGCTAAAAACATTTGCGGAAAATCAGATCGCGAACAGACAAACTGGTAAACAATTAAATTTAAGTTACAGATGTTTTTTAATAAAATAAAATTTTATGTGACAGACAAGCCTGTAAAATTATGTGAAATAAATGACTGAAGAAATATTTTGTCATTTTCCTTTTTCGTTAATTAACGAGAAAACTAGAAAAAGATTCAGGCCGAAACGGCCCCGAAAAAATTTCGTCCAGGCCCGGCCCGACCCGACCCGAGTATACACAAAAATATTGACCCCGAGCCCGGCCCGAACCTGCAAAAAAATGTTAAGCCCGAACCCGCCCGGCCAGAGAGCAAATTGAAAAATTCTGCCCGAATCCTGCCCGAGGTCTGGGCCCGTGCAGATATCTAATTTATTATCTGCTGTAACTTGGATAGTTGAACTAGAACAGAATTGTACGGATATTTTATACTACATATTGTCTCTTTTATTATCTCCTTTTTTCTTTTTTGTCTATATATATATATCTATATATATCTATATATATATATATATATTACTCTCTCTCTCTCTCAAAGAAATTGTGGCGACACGATAGTAGATATCAATTTAAATTTTGGATTTTTTTTTTTTTTTTTTTTTTTTTTTTTTGGTATTTTCTGTGTACCGGCTTTGAAAAAAAAAATCTCTCAGATACTTCTGGAAATCATTAACATCGAAATTGCCAATTTAACTTGTCTTTCTCTAGGCTGAAAAAATTGTTATTTATTAAATTGAAAAAAAAAATCTTTTCAATGGTCCACAATCTTGGGTACCAATTATACATATATTTTCTGATTAAAAATTGTTAGATTTTGCACCATGATGCTAGTGATTTAGAAATTAATTAAAGGTAAAGTTCATATTTTATTAAACATATTAAAATTAATTGTTATTATTTATTGAAATCCAAGTGTTTTAATAAACTATTATAATTACGTAAAGTAAAACATTGTTCAAGAAAACCACTTCTAAAATCTCAATAATTTACTCATTATTTGTAACCGTCTAAATTGAACCATTACAGTCTTTACATTCTTAATCAATATTTTTGTCTTATCTTCCTGATACGAAGTCAGCTGGTTATGAATAATAGACATAATTAAATAATTGAGCATAGTAATAATGTTTACACATACATTTTCATTAAAATATATGATTTATACATATATAACTTCAAGTATGTGATTTATAGTAAAATTTATTCTATATTTTCGTAATTTCAAACTAAAACAGTTTGTAACGGTTTAGCTTTATTGTAATTTACTAGAACATGAAACGAAGTTTTGAACGATTTCCTTTAACAATTTAAAATTATGTGTTGTATAAAATTATGTATTGTTTAAATTACATATAGATCTAAATCTCCTTATAAGGATTTTAATTTATTAATTTAAAAGATTTCCTGGGATTTTTTTTAAATGAAAAATATGTATATACTAATACAGAAGCAGAAACTAATTTTTAGAAGCTTAAAAAGGACATATTTATTATATCCCTTAACAATATTCCATGCATGTTTAAAAAAAATAATGTACATGATATTTTGACATTTATCTAAAAATACCATTTTCGTAGTTTATGAACATTTTACAAATAATTATACTTATTACCCTCATTTTACATGTAATTATATGAAATTACTCTTTGTTGAAATGATCCATGTTCAACCGATATAGTTATACTTAGATAAATGTGACCAAACTTACGTTTTTTAACTCTTTTGGGGCATGAGACTGTGTTGTTAATCATATTATATATAAATAATGATGAACTATTGCTTAATAATAAGGAAAGGTTATTTGTAACTATTCATTAAATTCTATCAAGCTATTTCAAAAAACCAAAAGAAATTCTGTCTAATTTTGTGTGTTTCGCATTTAAAATTTTACAATTCTTTCGTTATATAATTCTTATTATATACATACATGTATATATATAATTTTTAAGACTATGAATAAACAATTTTACATAAATGAGCTTTTGTTTCTGTTACAAATATTTACTAAAACTAAAATACACAGTATAATGTGATTTTTATGTTTATCGTAAAAATTACAAAGTATAGATGAAAGAGAAAATAGGGAGACTTTCTCATGAACAATATATGATTGAAACAAGCCATCTCAGAGGTACTAAAGGTATTTTTTAAATGGAATGCGAATATATTTCGCAAAAATTTTGCATATGTAAGAACATTAACTAACAGCAAATTTTGCTAAAACCAGAAACGTTTATCAAATACCATGCTTTGTACTACATATATCTTCACGAAGTATCAGACGTTTTGAATTATACATTTGTGATGAGCAAAATATATCCCAAAAACCTCTAAAGCAATTTCAGGTAAGTTAACTAAATTATTTAAACAAGTAGGATGTAAAGTACTATAATTAAATAATCTTCATTTTTGAAGCAATTCCTCAAAATAACATACTTACAATATCAAAAATGTTTTAAATAAAGGACGTAACTTGTGTGTAATGCCATGAGAAATTTCTTAAAACATATGAATTTTCTAAAATCTACAGAATTAAAAGAACTATATAGTCTCAGGTCCATATTCAAATTTGGTAAAATATCTTGATTCAAAAACGTGAAAGAGTTGTATGCTTCTACGATTTAAATTAACAGAGTTATTCCATTTTAAATTTGAACTGGCATAATAACGTATGCAAACTGAAGAATGTTATATTGAAAAAAAAAAAACAGAACTGAATTGTTTTTAGTTAAACCCTTAAATAAAACCAAAAGCATATTAAAAATTCGCAAATTTTGAAATTAATTAAATAATTCGATATATATAAATACATATATATATATATATATATATATATATATATATATATATTGTTGTGTACTCGGGGTTCGTTAATTGTCTGTAACTGAAAGACGAATCTTGCAGAAGCTTAAAAGTTTATTTGCAGAATATTTTAGAAGATTACTGTTTTGTAAATCATGTATCAACTTCAGTTTCACCAGAAAACACAGCTTAATTAACAACTGATAACATCGAAATCACAACGTTAACTGTACTGTATCATTAAGACACTATAATAGGCTACAATCGAACAGTAACAAGAGGCTTGATCAAGCAGATATTTTTAACACTTGGTGTAAAAGCTGACTCGCGATGGTGGGAGCGGGATTCCTTTTATAGACTACTAGAAACCCAGAATTTTTTAATAACTTCTGAAATAATCGAATAAGATCTTAGATGTTCGAAATATAGATTATAATTATTTTCTCACCAAGGTCGCCAAAAAAGTGGCCAAGGAGCGATAAAGCCATTAAATTTGTCACCAAGGCTATTACCTACCCTGATGAAGCTTTTTAATGGGTTTTAAAAGGAAAGGTGCTATTTTAACGCCAAAACAAGCTAAAAATAGTATTTTTTAATGAAAGTCTTTTCTTTTAAGTCTTTTTAAATGAAATTATATAAAAATAACTACTATTATTTGCAAATTCGTATTATTGCCCACTCCCCTCCTCCAAGAACTGCATGTCAAGGGGGCATATTTAGGAACAATCATCCGCGCGGAACTTTGGCGATCACCTATATAGCCAAACGCGCTTTCGCCAGAAATGCGTCTTCGATAAGCATAAGTTTAAAAATGCGTTGAAATAAAAATAAGATAATGCTTTTTAGTGTGAGATTGTTTAAGGGGTTACATCCAGTTGTATGCACGAAAAAACGTGTTTTTTTGTGAATTTTTTGTGAAGAGGCCTTTTATTAAAGAAATATATACAATACATATACATATACATATAGCAAATTTAATGTATGTTAAGAATCCGTGATGAGTTTACAAAAATATTGGGTTCCGCTGTTCCTGTAGTAGATCTCCTAGAGGACTTCCACAAAAAGGTGTCTGGCGGTGAGCAAGATATCTCTGATCCAAATTATCTGAAATGAAAAAAACCAAAAGATTTATTTTTAGGATAGATGAATACAGGTAAAGATCGTAGGAAAAGTCAAAATTTTGATTTTTGACAAAATGGCGGCTTCCCCCCCAAAAAAATCGTTTTTTTCATGAAAATTTACACTTGAAAGTGGCTGAAAAAATCGAAATTATTATCAAAAACCTTATTCCTACGATCATTACCTGACAAAAATATCTAAGAAAATCGTGTCAAAATTTCAAGTCAATCGGTCCAGCCGTTTCGGAGAAATTTTGCTCACCGACTTTGAAAACACCGTTTCGAGATAAACGCGTTTAAAGTTTTGGGAACCATTTAAACTAAGTTAAAAAAATTTTTTTCCTACTTACATCGAGTCATCTATTCCAGGACCATAAGAGGAACCCTCTGCTTCATCATTTGCTTCTAGTACAGCTAACTGTGTTGTCTACATGACATTCTCCCCTCGCGCGTGCTCCCTTGCGCTCGTGCGTCAGAGATCAAGATGGGCTCTGCGTCCTCTTTTTCTACATAGGCATGGGCATTAGGCCCAAGCGATAGTCACATTGTGTTCATGAAGTATAGAAGAGATGTTTTTCCTTCATTGAACATGCCGGCAGCAAGATAAGCAGCAATTTCAACGATCTTAGAGCCACATGGGATTATTTTTGGAGTTATTTTCCATATCAGCTGATTATAACTTTCATTATTATTTTCCGTGAAACCACCAATGCATCTTTCTAATAATTTTTCATTACTAAGATCTACGTAAATTGGAAGTATAGCTTCAGCAACATCAGGCGGTAAGGGTTGATAATCATGTTTGTAGCTTGATAATGTGTCCAAGGCTCGTGCTTTCTGCCAAGAACACCATGAGTCTTCTCCAGTCGGGCATTTACCATGTTGAGGATTGTCGTCAGTGGAGCAATTATGATAATAAGAAGCCCAAATGGCATTAGACATATTTTCAACAGAATCACAGTGTCTTCTTATTGCTAATCCATAATAGACAGTTAATTTATCGATCATTTTACCAGTCAGTTTACCCTTTCCAGCAAGTACCTTTTTCTGACGTTTCTTCCAATTTTTATCAGTCGTTTTTGTTGTAGTTTTGTTTACACATTCTCTTAGTCGTTTACCCATTCGCTTTTGGACATGACCTATGCATTCTTTTTCCATTACTTCTATGTCACCATAAGGTGCGGCCTTCACCATAAGGAGACGTCTTTACAAATATGCAAATTTCTCCGAAACTAATTGCCGGATCGATATGAAATTTTCAGACAATATTATCAAATATATCTACATTCAAAATATGTAAAAAAAAAAAAAATCGATTTTTTGAAAATTACAACTGGATGTAACCCCTTAAGCAAAGTTATTTCGTTATATTTGCAGTAATATTTAGCCATGCAGAATGCATATTTTTTTAATACCAATTACTTCAAAAAGCAACATTTTAGTATATCTTTGAAAGAACTTTATTTTGATAATGTCACAAACCGAAGCTTATTTTAAAATAAATTTATAATATTTTGTTTCTTAACTAAGGGATTGTTTCTTTTATTAATAAGTAGAACCCCTTGGAGAGCATCTACGTGTCGAATCACATGACTATCCGAGCTACCGTCTTTACGCTTCGCTGCCTTTTATATATATAATAAAGATATTAATTTTGCTTTCATAAATTTTATTTAAAAAATACAAAAAATATTGAAATAAAGTGCACAATTTTTAAAACTGACTGACATAAACACTAAAAATGATAAAAATACCAAGAGCTTCCTTCATCTAAACTTACATTATCAAGATAAAATACAGCAGGTATATAACGGGGTACACTACATTCCTCTCCCACCTTCTAAAAGGATAGAAAGAAAATTCACATGTACTGAAGAGCGGGTTTAGAAAGTACGGAAATAATTAATTTCTTTCTGTAAATGTTGCGTCCCGAGATCTAAAAGTAAGTCGAATAATAAATTGATAAAAATTAATCTGGTGTGTCACTCACACGACTTTCTCTTGCCCTGAAATTTAATACTATAAATACAGGTTGGAGATGAAGAGGTAAGATAACAAGTACTGTTATGTAAACCTATGTTAAACAATTCAAATTAGGCTTCGAAAGAGTTTTATATGATAATTAGTTCTGTGTGAGGAGGGGGAGGGGCTGCCGCCCCCTCAACCCCCCGTTTCATTAATGATCCTACATTTATATAGAATTTAAATCTGTTATTAAACTTAAAAGTTCACTTAAAATTTTTCAGACAATTTTCACAAGCAACATTCATTGTAACTTATCAGTCTTGATCAAACTTTTCCAGCAACAAACTTATATTAACTTCAAAATACAACATTTGGATCTCCTAAAATTATTCGTTTTTAAGGGGTTACATCCAGTTGTAAATTTCAAAAAATCGATTTTTTTTTTTTTTACATATTTTGAATGTACATATATTTGATAATATTGTCTGAAAATTTCATATCGATCCGGCAATTAGTTTCGGAGAAATTTGCATATTTGTAAAGACGTCTCCGAGTGTTTTAAAGTAGGCGGAGCGTAAACCAGAGTAGCAGCTGTTTTTCATTATCCCTATGCCCTTGTCCATGCTTTTCATAATGTTTTGCTTCTTAGAATAAGAATATAAAAGGTTTATCTTATATCTGAGAGCTATATTTAGAAATTTTAGGTATACAGTAAGTAATAATCAGCTGATATGGAAAATAACTCCAAAAATAATCCCATGTGGCTCTAAGATCGTTGAAATTGCTGCTTATCTTGCTGCCGGCATGTTCAATGAAGGAAAAAAATCTCTTCTATACTTCATGAACGCAATGGGACTATCGCTTGGGCCTAATGCCCATGCCTATGTAGAAAAAGAGGACGCAGAGCGCATCTTGATCTCTGACGCACGAGCGCAAGGGAGCACACGCGAGGGGAGAATGTCACGTAGACAACAACAGTTGGCTGTACTAGAAGCAAATTATGAAGCAGAGGGTTCCTCTTATGGTCCTGGAATAGATGACTCGATGTAAGTAGTAAAAAATTTTTTAACTTACTTTAAATGGTTCCCAAAACTTTAAACGCGTTTATCTCGAAACGGTGTTTTCAAAGTCGGTGAGCAAAATTTCTCCGAAACGGCTGGACCGATTGACTTGAAATTTTGACACGATTTTCTTAGATATTTTTGTCAGGTAATGATCGTAGGAATAAGGTTTCTGATAATAATTTCGATTTTTTCAGCCACTTTCAAGTGTAAATTTTCATGAAAAAAACGATTTTTTTGGGGGGGAAGCCGCCATTTTGTCAAAAATCAAAATTTTGACTATTCCTACGATCATTACCTGTATTCATCTATCCTAAAAATAAATCTTTTGGTTTTTTTCATTTTAGATAATTTGGATCAGACATATCTTGCTCACCGCCAGACACCTTTTTGTGGAAGTCCTCTAGGAGATCTACTACAGGAACAGCGGAACCCAATATTTTTGTAAACTCATCACGGATTCTTAACATACATTAAATTTGCTATATGTATATGTATTGTATATATTTCTTTAATAAAAGGCCTCTTCACAAAAAATTCACAAAAAAACACGTTTTTTCGTGCATACAACTGGATGTAACCCCTTAAGTCACTCTAAGAGACACAGACAAAGATCAAACGTTAAAAAGCTTGACTACGGTAATCAGAAAGCCTCAAAACGTGTAAATGTACAAAAAACTAGCGATGAATATTTATCTTTAAAACATGTATTATTTACCATATCTCTATGAGGAATTCATTTCAATTCCCGAACAGCATTCCTGGAAATGGTAAAATATTATTGTAAAGCACATCCGCAAACAACAAAAAAGAATGTTATCGCTTTGATATTTCCAGCTCTGTATATCTTTCGAAGATTATATACAGGCCACAAGGTGCAACTAAATATAATCCTATAGTAATAATACTTGGCCCAGCCTGAAATACACTTCCACCAACTTGCAATTATTGTCGCACTTTTATCTAGTTCTTTTGTGTAGCCCTGTAAACGAACAGTGAATGATTTTCATACCATATTCTACATGAGACATGTTTTTACACATATAAAACTAGTTGGCATAGGTGGGCTCTGCTCAGTTCCCCATCATATGTATGTTCTCATAAATTTCTTCTACAGGACATATTATATTAATGTTAAGAGAAATGAATTTGACCAAACGCTTAACACAGTGACAGAACGAAATTCTCGCCTAATAGGCTATCCACCATTCAGTTCTATATATTTATCTTATTGTAATCTATTAACTTATTTTATTGGGATCAATTTCGTAGTTTATTTTCATGCTACTATTTCCAATGCAACAATCCCAAAAATGCATATTTATATGAAATATCGCCCAATTTTTCTATGTTGATTAAATTTCGAATTAAATTTCTATGTTGATTAAATTTCGAATTAAATTTCTATATTGTTAAATTTCGAATAACTTACGAAATTTTCCTATTAGAATATTTGTAGTCAATCATGTTCATACAAGTATCAAAAATGTTATTTTGAAACTGTCTGATATATTTATGATCCTCAAAATGAACGTTTACGCTCGATTTTGCCTTATTCTGCCATTTTAAGTAAATCGTAAATTGCAAATAACTTACGGATTTTTTAAACTGGAAAATTCATACTCTATGGTATTCATGTCAGTATCCTAAATAATATTTCAAAAGTGGTATGACACCTTTATAATGAAAATATCCCTCAAGATTGACGTTTGTGTAAAATTTTGCCCTATTCTGTTATGATAAGAAATTCGTAAAATTCTAATAACTTACGAAATTTTTATATTTGAAAATTCATAGTGAATAATACTAATGCCAGTATCCTAAATAATATTTCTAAAGTAGTCTGACATCTTTACGATGAAAATATCCCTAAAAATTGACGTTTATGTGAAATTTTTTATCCTATTCTGTCATGTTAAGAAATTCGTAAATATCCAATAACTTGCGAAATTTTTAAAGTAGCATGTTTATAGTAATTGATGTTTATTCCGGCATATAAACTGATATTTTAAAACTGGTCTGACATTTTTACAGAAAAAATTTTTCATTTAATGCAAGTTTAAGTGAATTTTTGCCCTATTCTCCCATGTTAAGAAAATCGTAAATTTCAAATAACATACGAATTTTTTTTATTCGAATGTTGCAAATAAGTAGAGTTCTTGCCAGTGTTGAAAGTAATATTTTAAAACTGATTTGACATCTCTGCGACAATTTGTACTTGAGATATCGTGTACACAGACTAACATACTAACCGACTAACACACTAACGGACTAACTAACAGACACCCTACAGACGTACACCATACAAATTTTGTCATTTTCGGATTCCTCACACCTGAAAATGTGTAAAAAAGTAATAAAACCGAGGTCGAAAATTTTCACGATTACCTAAGTTCCCCATACCTATAGTATGATGGGGAACTAAAAATATATTCTTTTCATTTGGTTTAGTGCAGTCTATATATGTTAAACTCTACTTACCTGCAATTTCCTCCATAGCCGTAATGAATTTTAATACTCTTGAGTGTCCCTGTACACGAACCAATTGCTGCATCTCAACGGAAAGCTTAGTGTAACATCCCTATATCATACACATTTAGAATACCAAGTTTGGACTTTCTGCGACTATTTGTTCTTTAGTTATGCTGATAACACACACACAGACCATTCGCTAAAAACATGATTTCCGGACTCAGGGGACCTCAAAACGTGTAAAAATAACAAATACTCACATTAAAAAATTTGTGTCTTAAACAATACTTTCTCTACTTTATGGGTAAGAGAAAGTAAAAAAGTAGAGGTTTTAGAAACAAATATGTTTTAATTTTTGTTAGTTTGATTAAAAATATTGAAAGTTTTGATAAAGCTTTTAAAAAACTGGTAATAATAAACTAATTCTATTTCGTAAATATGTTTTGGTACGTATCCCACTAATACCAATTCTATTTATAAGTTTTCTGTAGATATAGAATAATACAATTTCCTTTTATTTACATTTGCATAAAATGACTTTTATTTTTATACAAATTTTCCTCGCTCTTAACCTTTATAAAACTTTTTTATTTTCCCTTACCTATATATATATATTAGAGAAAGTATTGTTTTTGAGTCAAATTTTCGAAATTGAGTTTCTGTCATATTTGCACATTTTAAGGTCCCCTGAATCAGAATTTCGTGTTTTTGCAGTTGGTCTGTATGTCTGTGTGTGTGTCTGTGTTTGTGGGTCTGTGTATCTCTCTGTGTCTCTCTGACTGTGTGTCTGTTATCAGCATATCTCGGGAACAGAATGTCCAAACTCCGAATTCTGTGTGTGTGTCATATAGGGATTCTACTAGTGCTGGACGATGTTGACATTTCTTAAATCGATCTATCGTTCATCTTAAATACCGATATAAGGATATATCGATTTAATGTAGCGTTACCAGCTGTAGGGATTAGTCCCTACATGTGACTAAAAAAAAAAAAAAAGTCGACGAAGACAGGGATTGTACTGAAAACCTTCTTGTCTCAAATCAAACAATCTGGCATTGTACCACACTTTTTTGCTCACTAATATAATAAGTTTCGAGCATTTTGATAAAAGGGATTAAATTTTCTGAGGTTTTATCTTGGCCTATTGCTGAGTTGTTGCACAAAATTTGCCCATTATCCTATGTTTTCGACCATACTCTTTAATTTAATCTTAGTTTAATTTCAATAGGAATTTTACTGATTCATACTTCCCTTGTAAGTGGATGTATGGTAGCTCCAAATTTTGGCGCAACTTAAATTCAATCGCAAGAAGTAGAAAACTTCAAAAAAAGGTTGAACCATTTTATGATATTGCTTATAATTTTACTCCATATACAGTTGGCAGCAAAAGTATTCGAGCGCTAGCAATAATGCCTATATATATATATATATATATATATATATATATATATATATATATATAAAGTACTCTTTATACTGCTTTGTTAAATAAATCCTTCTCGAGTCATCTTCTCAAACATTCAAGAATTTTATCCTAGTTGACTATTACTATTATAGAAAATTGTTTTTTAGTTTCACAATATTCCTTACTGTTATTTCGTACATTTATAGAAAAATGTATCATATACTGAAAAGTATTTATTATATCCTTATGTTCTAAAACGGGACTGCAGTGCCGTTTGTATACTGATGTGTACAAAATGCGAATAAGCGCTAATTTATATCAAGGTGCAAGTATGTAAAACTTTTTAGGAAATTCTGTGCATCATTTTTCGCGCTAAATTCGTTGGAATTTTTTTTTTTTTTTTTTTCACGCTCAAGCAGATGGATAATTTCTAAAAATTGTCAAAACGGTCTTTAGACTTCTCGAAACGTGTAAATTCATTGAAAAACAGAAGATAAAAATTTTTACAAGTACTTTCTTGTAATGAATACCTACAGAAGAATGCAAAAACACGAAAATAAACAATGAACCATAAAAAAATTATATTAGTTTGACAAAATTAAATTTTTTCCTCGAAATTATCATTTTTATCACAGAAATATTTCCCATTGACTCGTGACGTGACATTTCGTGAGTAACCTTTAGAACATATGAAGCACCCCAATTTATTTATTTAATTTTAACTAATTGATAAATTCAGAATTTTATTATTTCTTATTACTTTTTAATGCATTAAAATATTCTCCACTTACATGCAAACGAATTACAAAATAGCTTCACACAAGATATTAAATTTCTATAGTGCTTTGAATCTCCTAATAAATGTAAATCTTAATTAAAATTTTCTAAAATACAATTTCTTTCAAAATTCACGAGATTTTTCTTTTTATATTGAAGTTTAAAATTTTTATTTATGTTAGATTAAATTACACCAAGACAAATTACAAAAAGACTAATAATTGGCTTAGTGTAAGAAAGAAAATTAGTAATAGAAGGAAAAACAGTTTGGTACACTTGAAGACAAAAAAAAAAAAAAGCATCAACTTTTACCGTATTCAAAATTATTTTTTAATACCCATACTATATACTGTTAAGTAATTGATTTCGAAGTAAATAGAAATCAGATAATTAAATGTTAGAATGATCAAATCTAAGATGACGCTGCTGTTTTGAATTAATTTATTTTTGACAATATGACAATGTCATAGTCTTTACTGAAATTAATAAATTTAATGAAAGAATATTATTAATTACAGAAAATATTAATAAGGAATAGTTAATTATTCACTTATCTAATAAACAGAAACTGGAGTATCTTATTTTTTAATTATAGGAACAGGAACTATAATAAAAATAGCCGAAGAAAATACTAATTTTGATAAAGTCTCCAGTAATCAAACGAATTTCGAATGAATGAATGAATAGATCTCATTTCTTGGTTTTCATTTCGTTACTACGCATGCGTTCCTAAAACCGTAATCCATTCGAAAGAATGCTTCCTCCGGTCGGGTCTTAAACCGATGTTCTCTTCCCAGTACGCTTGCGCAACACTAAATCAAAACGGCTACTCTCTTGATTCTTTGCGGTTTGACTGAGTAATGATTTTCATGATTTAGCTGTGTATACTTTACACTGAACCGGTATCCGAATGAATGAATATCCATCTGGCATTATTCCAGCATTACTGAATCGGTTTAGCGTGGCATCAGAAGTACGCGTTTTTTTATGTTTCTGCATCGATATTTCACGGAAGATGAAATATTTAAATCGAATAAACGATATTAGCGTTAAATCGATATTTGATTTTACATCGATATAAAGCCCAGTCCTAGATTCTACACTAATCGTTCGTGTACAGGGGCATCAAAGAGAATTCAAATATATTAAGTCTAGTTGGAAATTTCTGGTAAGTACAGTAAAACATCTTGCTGCGTACGTTCAGGGCTTGTGAATTGTCTGTAAATCAAAAACAAATGTTCTAGAGGCTTAAAAGCTTATTTACAGAATATTCCCGAAGACTACAGGTCCGTAAAATAAGTATCAACTTAAGTTTCACCAGAAAACGCAGCTTAAATAACAGCTCACAACATCTAACTCACAGTATAAACTCTATCATACTATTAACACACAGCAATAGGTTGTAATCAAACAGTAGCGAGAGATCGAGTCAGGAGTTATTACCATCAAGTCGTTTGGCGAGAAAAACTTATCCATCGGCCGGAATGGAATTCCTTTTATAGCCTCCTACTAATCGGGAATTTTTAACTAACTGCGGAGAGAATTCAAATCGAGTTAGAACTTAAATATTTGCTATATCGATAATAAGAATTTTCTCGCGAAAAATGTCGCCAAGGAGCAAAAAACTCGCCAAATTTTGCGCCAGAGCCATTACCCGCACTGGTGAAGCTTTTTAATGGGTTTTTAAAGGAATATGAACTATTTTAACGCCAAAACAAGCTAAAATTGCTGAAAATTAACACTTTAGAGCCGGACTAAGTTTCTTTGAAGGAAATTACATAAAAACAATGCTATTATTTACAAATTCGTAGCTCTTCCAAAGGCTGCACATCCCGGACAGTACAACTCATGGGCAGGTAGTTAAAACTATACAAACTATTCAATCCTTCTTTGAATTCCTACTGTGTAGACTTCAGGTCATATCTCATTTTCATTCTCAACGTTGCCATGTGAATCCGCACCCGAGCAAAGATGTGTACGTCTTCAAATCGGGCCTGAAGATCTTGGTTGTACTCCTCTGGCTTCGAAGACGTATTTGGTGGACAACTAAACAAGAGATCACATGGAAGACGAAGTTCACGTCCAAACAACATCTGTGACGGAATATAGCCAGTAGTTTTGTGGACAGCATTTCGATACGCTAGCAGTAACAACAGCAGCGTCAAGTCTCAGTCTTGCTGGTTTCTTGATATTAGAAGACAGAGGCTATTCAAGATAAAACTATCCGACCATGCCATTCGACTGGGGATGTAGGAGCATTGTCTGAATTTTTCTATGCCGAGTAGCTAGCACAGTCCTTTGAATACTGCAGAGGGGAAGTTCGTACCTTGATCGGTATGAAGCTGTCGGAGTGTTCCATACCTTGACACACATTGCTGTACTAGAACCTCTGTAACTGTGCAAGCTTCTTGGTCAGGAATGGTATATGCCTCAGACAACTTGGTAAATAGTCCATCACAACGAGGATGTGCATATTGCCTCTGGAGGTCAGTTGCAAAAGACCCAAGATGTCGAGTTCTATCCGCTCAAATGGTGCTCCCATGTTATACCGATGTAATCTTTCTCAGCTTCGTTTCTTCGGGCCTATACTTGCCGCACAAGCCACACAAGTTTTGCACCATATCTCCAGGTCGTCCCTTGCCTTGCACCAGTAGAAGCGCTCTCGAACTTTCTGCAGAGTCTTCATCACTCCAAAATAGCCTCCAATAAGATTACTATGCAGTTGCTCTAGAACGTCTGGAATCTTCGATGTAGGTATAGTATGATTTGCCACTTGAAATTCCCTCCATCGTTAGACTCCCATTTTCAGTGCAGTACGCCATTTCTAATATGAAGAGAGTCCCAGAGTGTCCAGTAACATTTCGCGTTGGGACTAAATGTGGAAATATTATGTCAGCTAGGTCTGTTGCTGGTCATCTCCTAGAACTTTAGTATTGTCTTTACGTCAAAGCCTTCTAACTGGGTTTGACTAACTTCCTTATCCCTCCACGAATCTTTTTTCGATGGCATTGAAACTGTAGCTTAGCAAGCAACTGGCTTTATCAACTGGTATTTCTCTTCGGTTCTAAAGTAGTACTTGTAGCTTTCAGAGCAGGGATTCCGTGACAAGGCATCTGCATTACCATAAAGAGTTCCTTTAAGATGGCGTATTTCAAAGGACTTCTGGAGGACAGTTTCTTTAGTTCTTAATGGTCAGCTATATTTGACATGCCCGTCTCTTCCACAGCGCCAGCATTTAATCTTCGAATTCTTCGCTTGTTTTCTACTCTCAAGACTGCGTAATCTCCTAGTAAAATCTACTATATTTTTCTTTATCTCTTTAAGACCAACTTGGGAGTCATCCAGAAAGTCTTCTGTGTTGCTTTAGCGGTCTTTGCTTGTTGGGCTTCCTCAATATTTAGAGCATACACTAAAACTGATTTAACATCCTTGAAGTTGGAGAATCTAACGACTTTTTGAATCTCTGGAGCACGTACGACATCGATGAAATGTTGAAGGACCAAAACATCTCTCTCGCGAGATTCAGCGTGGCAGTCCGAGAAAGCTAAGTGTGATAGTCTTTGAATATTTGAGGCCAGTTCTTGCAAACTTTCACCTGGTCTTTGATAACGGGACTTGAATTGATGTCGGCTATATTCTTTGACCATTTTTCTCCAAAATGCAGCATCAGTGCTTTTGTCAGAGCCTCGAAGTCACATCGCTGTTCCTTCGAAAGGATTTACAAGATGTCAGCTACGTCGCTTCGTAATGATGCTGTTAAATGCGCTGTCTTGGCGGTAGTGTCCCATCCATTAGCTTCAGCTACAATGAGAAAACTGTGACTTATATACTTGACAAGATAATCTGCCATCATAGGTGGATAACTTTATTGATTTATGATTCTGTATTCTTTCATTTTTCCTTTCAACTTCATGAGGCATCGACACTAGATTCTCATCCATTTTTCTCTGACATTCTTCCTCTATTTTCCTAAATTTACTTTCTATTTCCGAAAATATTCTTTTTAGCTCCTGATCAAAATTTTCTTTTACTTTTTCTTCGAATCTCTCTTGTACATTCATAAAACTATCTTCTGTCTTCATAACTTTATCTTCCATTCCATCCATTCTGTTTTCTATAACTGATAATTTACTCCCTATTACTTCTTTCAATATAAGAAGTTCTTTCTTCACCACAACTGCTTTTCATCTCTTTCATTTCTTCACTCAAACTACAGACGTTGGATAAAATAATGGAAACACTTTCGCTTTTTTAACGTTTTGTCGAATATCCTTAAAAATACTTAATGTATTGGTCTTGAATTTTGGGAATAAGAAAAACATGTCTTTCCTCATATTTTTCAACAAAGATTTTGTCACGAAGGTCCTTAGGGGACGAACAACAAATCCAATTGTATAAAAAGTATTTGTGATTACCCTGTGTATGAAAAAGCGTCTACTAATCTGCAAATTTTAGATGTGATTATAACTGTTATATTTTATACGTGTGTAGAGCTTTGTAAGGATATATCGAAAGTTTAAGGAGTTATTAATATTTTATTAAAAAAAAGAAGCAAAAGTTTTTCGCAAGCTTTGCTTTATAACTCCAAAGGGTTTTCTTCAAATTTTATGAAATATTCGAGAAGCATGACAACATATGTTTAAATCTTTATATTATGTAATTTAAGACAAATATATTTAATATTCAATGAGATATGGACAGTTGCAGTAAATAATTTGTTACTGCACATGCGCGGACTATAACAAAAGACTGTGACATAGTTTAATGCTCAACTCCATGAAGCACCTTATAAAAAAATGCAGTTGAATATCACGAAAATTCATGCAGATATCGGTGATTCAATGAGCTGTTTTTCAGCTGTTTTTTAAACGGTCTTTGTGATAAGGGGTCATTCACAAATAAAAATTTATATCAGAATAATCTATGTTACGCAATAAAACTTAATACAATATTTGCGATTCATTTTTCTTTTTTTTATAGATATGTACTACATATTAAAAAAAAAAAAAAAAAAAAAAGAAAGAAAGAAAAGAAAAATGAATTGTTTGAAAAGAAAAGCTAATTCTTTTTTCTGATACAAATTTTTATTTGTATTAGAACCCTTATCGGAAAGACCTTTTACGTTTCACCCCTTGTTCGGACCGTTTTCGGAAACAGTTGAAAAAAAGTTCATTTAATCACCGATATCTGTATGAATTTTTGGGGTATTCAACTGGATTTTTTTTTTTTTCATAAGCTGCTCTATACAGTTGAGTACTAAACTATGTGAAAGTTTTTTTTACTACAATCCGCACATGCGCAGTAATAAATTATTTACTATAACTGTCCATATCTCTTTGAATATTAAAAATATTTGTTTTAAACTATATTATAATGATTTGGGCGTACGTTGTCATGTTCTTCAAAAGTTTCATGAAATTTGAATAAAAACCTTTGGAGTTATAAATTAAAAACAAGCGAAAAATGTTTGCATTGTTTAATAAAATATTAATAACTGCTTAAATATTCGAGATATCCTCACAAAAATCTATACACGTATAAAATATAACATTTATAACCATATCTAAAATTTATAGATCAATCGACACTTTTCCATATACAGGGTAAACACAAATACTTTTTATTTTATTGGATGTGTTGTTCGTCCCCTAAGGACCTCCACGACAAAATATTTGCTGAAAAATATGAGGAAAGACATTTTTTTCTTATTTCCAAAATTCAAGAACAATACGTTAAGATTCAAGATTTTTCAAGATATTCGACAAAGCGTAAAAGAGGAAAAGTGTTTCCATTATTTTGTCCAACACCTGTATCTTTTTGCCCTTCTTTCGATCAATCTGATTTCCATTTTTTTCCTGTCCTGTTTTCATTTTAGTCATCCAGGCAGCAAATCTTTCGATAAGTTTCTCATTTTATGTTCCATATCTCTAGTTATGACCATTTAGCAGACAATCCCACTTCTGACACCAGATTTGTTGCGTGCTCGGGGTTTGTTATTTGTATGTGAATGAAAAGTGAATCTTGCAGAGGCTTAAAATTTCGTTTACAGAATATTCTAGAAGATTACGCTTCAGTAAACTAATTATCAACTTCAGTTTCACCAGGTTAAATAACAGCTGACAACATCAAAATCACAGCATAAACTGTACCATAGCATTAACACTCATCAATAAGCCGTAATAAAACAGTTACAAGAGGCTGGGTCAAGCAGAGCTTTCCGCATGAAGCCGCTTGGCGTGGAAACTGACTGGCAATGGTGGGAGCGGGATTACTTTTGTAGCCTCCTAAAACGCAGAATTTTCCAATAACTTCTGAAATAATCCAGCTAGAGCTTAGATATTTGAAATATCAATAATAAGGATTTTCTCGCCAATGAACAATAAAGTCGGCAAATTTGTCGCCCAGGCCATTACCTGCACTGGTGAAGCTTTCTAATGAATTTTTAAAGAAAAATGCACTATTTTAACGCCAAATCAAGCTAAAAATGCAGAAAATTAACATTTCATAGCCTTACTAATTCTGATTGAATGAAATTACCTAAAAACAACTATTTTTAGTTACAAATTCCTAACATTATATATATATATTGTAATTAAATATATCATCTTTCATTTAAACTCAGTAGTAAAATTGAACTTCCTAAAAGGAGATTAAATTTCATTGATAATCCGAATTTAACTCAAAAAATTTAATTTTCAGACTAAGAAAACTGTTTTTGACATAGATAACAAAATAATCGATATTTTACATATCGTATTTAATTACGATTTTATTTTGACTTTCTTCTGATTTTATTTGTAGTCATTCTAGATAAAATCATTACTTTTGGCGATATATATATATATATATAAATATTTTTACTTTTTTTTAGCCAACTTTATGGAAATTTTCTGAGACTCTAAATGACATTGAATTTATGTATGCATCTGAAACGAATATGAACTGTCATTCTCATAGGGCGAAAAAGCAATCTTTAGTTTGAATTTTTCTTGACTTTTCTACTTCTACTCACTGACATTTTCTTAGAGGAAACATCAAGTTTTACATAATGTTGAATTTTTCATACTATTCAGTTAGAGCTATGTGGTATAGTTCAGATTGAATAAAAAATATCGAAATATTTTCGACAAAAATACACATATATTTCTTTTACTAAAGAATTGTTAGCTCAAAGAAAAGGAAGGTAAAATGTATTAGTTGAAATATACGCTGATGTTAAAGTAATGTTGAAATTATGCACTGCATTGCCAAAGAAATTTGCTCATTTTTCGAAAAACTATTTTTTATAGAAAGTTTTCAGGGATTTTATATATATGTGTGTGTGTGTGTGTGTGTAAATTATAAAACTTTGACATTTCATTTCACAATGTTGTTGGAAAGATTATTGAAACTTTCTAAACTTATGTGTAATTTATGTGTATTTTCTCTTCTATTTATTTAACGACTTTACTTACTTGAATTTATTTATAGAACCGTTACTTAATGTTCGGAAGGTCAAGAGGAGTTACTCCAGACTTTTTTTCTTTTCTGACTAACCGTTTATGCTCATTGCTCTTACTGAAGTGAGACTAGTTACAATTTATGCTAACTAGTATTTTTTCTGATTGCATCAATATTGTTTCTAGTTTATTACCAAAGAGATGCTGTTAACTCGCAATATTTTTGTTCTGCTCTGAACTGAAAAATTACTTTCGAATTTTCAGAAATGTGAGTGGAGGAAAAATTTTCAAGGTGTTACAAAACTTTGAGAAGGCATTGTTTTCTTAAAATATTTTTTTGTGAAATAAAATTAAAATTTTATATGTTCGACGAAAATGTGAATAGAAACCATATTTTTGCTTATTGATATCAAGATGATAAATTCTTATTCAAGCATTATATTGAATTACGATAAGATATTGATTTTGAGCATTCTAAACAATTTGAGATGATCGTAAAAATGACTATTTACTTTTCTTTGGTGAATTAAATAAGAAGATAAATGTACCTTTTTGAATTCGTGGTGAATTCAAAATTTATTGTACGGTACCGATCAATCTGAGTGAATTTCTAATGATTCAAAATAATACTAATAGTAATAATAATAATAATAGCTGTTTTAAAAAAAAATACTATTAATAAATATATGTGAACTGAAACAATAAAAAGAATTTTTGTGTCTAATGGTATAGTGAACATTAATTAGCTACCAGATTTGTGGACCTACCTCAAAATGAGGAATTTTATAGTTGACTGAATTCGTACAAATGTATGTTTAGCCACCTAATTATAGGTGCCATACATACTCAGAAAATATGTTTCAGTTATTATTTCTTTCATATTCAGCATTTCAGTTGCAGTAAAAGAAGAATAAAAATGGAGTGACTATCTTAATAACAATTGATAAAAGAAGCCAAAATATTTCTTATCCTCGACAGTTTTCTTCTTATACTTGATTTTACGATCACAAACCAGATTTCATGTTATTTTTATGTGTCTTTGATGACATAAATTTTTTAGGTCACTTTTCTTTTCTTTTAGACTTTAACGTTTTTCAGTTATAAAAAGATTGTAAAATAATTCTTCTGAACTTTATTTATGATCTGAAAACAAAGGTAAAAGCACTTTAACAGATTCGTCAAAAGTTTCTCAAATAAAATATATTTTAATTTAGAAGAATCTCTTTTTTTAATCTACAAAACCAAACTTTTTTTAATCTTCAGAAAAGGTTTTGGTGAAAGAGAGTTTCTCAATAACATATTCATTAAATTCCATTTTTTCTTTATTCTTTTACATAAATTATGTAAATATCATTTCTAAATTTCTAAGTCTTGCAATATATCTAACTGATACCCTTCATTAATACCTAAAGGAATTCAAGAGGGTTTTAAGTATTTGTTTAAAATTTGGAGTATTTTTTGTGGTATGTATACCATGTAAGCTAAAGTGCCATAAAAAAAACTGACACACTTTCATAATATCGTACGCCCTTTTAGAGCACACAGAACGGCCTCGACATAACGTGGTATAGACTACGCAAACCTGTGGAGTATCCTGAAAACAAAGTACAAAGAAATCTTATAGGGTGTTTCAAAATTGCGAAATGGTGTAAGATGACGGAGATCCGTGTTATGCAACACTCTATAGGACTTTATGTATATGCTGAATAATGATCGTGTGTCGGGTGATTTTGGTGGCCTATGGGGGACACTGAACTCAAAACAGTGCTCATGTGTGATCATGGATATACTTGTTAGCAATTTTAAACGTGTAAAGTGTTAATTATCCCGTTAAAATTGTCAATTGTTTTTTGGAATATAGTTTAACTACATTTCCTACACTTAGCAGTGAGGATGATTCCAAAGGTTTTGGGGGGGTGGGGGGAGGAGATGCGCCAAATTGACTGACAGGTTGGAATTTGGTAAACCTCCAGTCATTCAGTCTTCCCTCATCGCTTATTTTCTTTGAACGATAGGGGTTATCACCCTTATTTTAACACTGGACTCGTTGAATCCGCACTTCCATAGAACTTCCCATGATCGCATGAGATGTGGTTAAAGAATACATATATGGAATGAATGACTTTAAGGGATCGTAAAGATCACTTGCATACCGGTTACCTATGAAGATAATCTTCAGACATTCGAAATGTTTCAAATAAATCCATTCATGCCAAAGTTATCACAGATGCTCCATCAACACAATCAACACCTGTTATCTTACGAAATCCATGATTTTATGTGGTTTTCTCCATACTCATACACGGTTCGATATAATCGAAAGCGATACTTGTGAGATCAAAAACGTTTTTCTACGCTTCAATAGTCCAGTGGACTACATAGCTGTATTTTTTGCTGCTATTAGGATCTGTTTAACTAAATAAACATGAATGAACCTTTTTCACATTTCCTACACCAACTTTTTTTTTTTTTGCCCGAACTTGGAATACTGAAACCTGCAGCAATCTGGAGTAGTGTTACAAGTTTATCTCGAAAACGATTCTGAGCTGTCGCTGGTCCTGTTCCTTTAGGACCTTTCTCCACAAGCATATAAATTGAAGATTTCATATTTTCCCAGATTATTTATATTTACAGTAGACTTTCGCACTAACCGAGCTCTTCACTATTTCTTAAATGTTCTGCCTACTCAACTAAGTGCCGAATGCTATGTCACATTCAAAGTCACTTAAATCATTATAACCAGCTAAGATTCAATAAAAACATATCTAAAATCTGTCCTATTATGTGTTTTCTTCCACATATTTACTTATGTTGAGTCACTGTATTTTTTCCTTATTTACATGCATCCACCGGTATCACATTTATTAGCACTTTCGTTTATTTATTATAACAGTAATATAAGTTAATCTTAACACTTTCGCTGCAGCTTACGTAGATTCACGTCATTTGAAAATCTATAACCCCACCAGTGAACATTTCTTTTGTAATTTTTATGTTATTTATTTCTGAAGAATATACCCAATATTCCTATTTGTGCAATCAATATACTATGGATACAAATACTTTTATTAGAGAGAGTATAATTATAATGTATATTCATTTGTTATATAAATGTGAATACAGAAAATTTTGTTTTGAAATGTTGTAACTTGATAGAATAACGCCCAAAGGCGGACCTTACTGTAAAAATGACAAAATCATGCGATCGCGAAAGTGTTAATAAATATGTCATTACGTAAATTAATTTCAGTCTTAATTTTTGTTATAATTTTATACGCACACACAAAAGTAAAAAAGTAAATTGTATTACAATCTAATCCTTTTATCTTTTATGTTTATACTTCCTGTAATACAAAATTCTGAAAGAAGATTAAAATCAATCTGTTTAAATTTTGTTTTATATTCATAATAATCATCGATTTATTTTTATATTTATTTATTTATTTGTTTTTTGATTAATATTTTATAATTAAAATGGAAAACACTTGCATTTTCAAATTATTTAAATATATCCCAAATTTGTTACATTGCTCTCTTTAAATGGGAAACGTATTTTATTTTGCACTAGCTTAGACTTTGAAATTTGAAACTAAACCACATTCAAAAGAAATTTAAAAAGCATCGAATATTCATCTAAAAACTAGAATTTTCCAGTTTTTAATTTTTTTTTTCTTTTTCCATACATTATTCAGTATTTAAGGAAAATAAAAGTGATTCTTATCAGAGGAACCATTTTTTTTCTTTTTATGAACTAGTAAATTCAGTAAAATAAAAAAATTTATTTCATATTTCTCTGAAACTACAAACAACTGCCACATTTTTCGACATTTATAATAAGAAAGGTAAAATACGACTGAGTATAAAAATAGAGTTTGATGGTACTATTCCCATTTCAATAGAAAACACTATCTATCAAAAATATCTCAGTAAAATATGAAATATGCATGGACTATTTCAAAAATCTAGATTTCTTTTTCTAAGGATACTTGTTTTTTATTCAAATTATTTTATGTTATTCATTGTTTCGCTAGGAACATCGTTAAAATTAAACTTTATTAATTTTTGCTCGAAAATATTTATTGAGCATAAAATCGCGATAAAGGTTAACAGCTAGGTAATTACATTTGAAGTGCAATTCATTTGCGAATGTGAGTCATGAACGACCAGGGGAATTCTGCTCTGGAAATGGGTGATGGTTGACAATACGCTGGTGCTGGAAGAACGCAATAGTAAGATGCAATAATCTTTTTCCTACTCTCTTCCCTTTCCCTCTTTGAATAAAGCAGTGTTGGGCACAATTGATTAAAAAGTAATTGAATTACAATTAAATTACAATTATAATTATTTTACTGTCAATAAATTAATAAATAATTGATTACAAATAAATTGAATTAATTATTCAATTTATTTGTAATAATTCAATTTATTTGTAATCAATTATTTGTTAATCGATTGACAAAGAAAAATCATAATTATAATTTAATTGTAATTCAATGGTAATTCAATTACTTTTTAATCAATTATGACCAACACTGAAATAAAGTCCCAGTAGATCTGATTCATACGCAATAATACAGGGAAAAAAAAAACTGCTAGGTGCAAATAAGTAGTAGTGATATTTCCTTGATTTGGTAAAAATAAAACTATAATTTAAAAAAAAATCCTGATTTTTTTTTTTTTTTTTTTTTTTTTTTTTTTTACTAATCGGTTTAAAAAAAAAAAAAACACTCGCTGACTTTCTACACTCATTAAAATGTGACGGACAGTGTGACGATGTCAAATACCAGCTGGCAATGTGCATTATTCACAATGCCGTTAAATACGGATAAGGCAATCTTGATGCTGTAAACAGGATTGTGATTTGTCTGAAAGACTACTTCACGCCATCCCTGCGTCCAATTTCGACGTTGATCACACATTAAAGGCGCTTGTATCAGTAATGAAGTTTTGAGGGTAATCAAAGTTTTGGTAGCCGCATACTGGGTCAGCACCTGGAGTGATGGTATGCGGTACCATTGGATACACGTTTCGATCACCTTTTGTTTTCATTCGCGCCATTCTAAATACCCACCAATACATTTCTTACGAGTTTAGGTCCGTCGCTCTGCTCTATATTCAAAGCCTCCGAAGCGCAATATTTAAGCAGGACAATGCACAACCGTAAGTTGTCCGTATACTCTGGATCTTCTTGATGCAGAACATGTTCTGCTCTGGCCAGTGCGTTCTCCTGATCTTGCACCAATGAAAACGACTGTTTAATCGTTGAAAAGTGACCCCACCACTCACCAGTAACTATGATCGATGAATTGCGGCATCGTGTTGAAGCTTCATGAAGTGTTCTACCCGTACATGTCATCCAATCGCTGTTTGATTCAATGCCTAGGCAGATAAGTGCTGTTATTGCTCACAGAGGTCGCTGCTTTATGTACTATTTTCTCAGTACGTATTACTCCAAATTTCCTGAAATTTCAATCAATTGTTCTTTCTACTATAATGTATGTACCCAATAAATATCATTTGGATATTCGTATTCCTTCATGGTGTTGCAATTTTCCCAAACATAAGTGTATTTTTAAAGAAATCTGCAAATTTGTTTGATTATATCGTATTATAATTATTATTATTATCATTATTATTACTATTATGGAAATTTTATTAATTGTTCCAGTCTGTTATTAGATATCTCCGACTTTTTTTCAGGCGGCTGAAATATGCCTTAAAACTCTTTATTTTCTGCGTTTACTGAATGTAAATTAAGTAAATATAACTTAATCTTGGTAATTATGATACAATTTTTGTCAAATTAGGAGCATTTTGCTGTAAAGAATTTCATTTCTCAACCTTTCCTCCGAAAATAAAATTAAAATAACATTTTTCTATATTTTGGGAGAACTTGAAACTAAGTTAAAAAGGAATCTTGGAAAAATGCAAGTGATTTTGTTATATAAGTATACATGATGTTTAATACCGTAAAATTATTTTAGAAAACTTTCAGATTATCTTTAAACATGTTTCTGGTGACAATGAGAGCTTCTGCGCAAGTGCTGGTTCAACGAGTCCAGTGTTAAAATATGGGTGATAACCCTTGAGGTACAGAATATAGCAAAAAGCGAACGCCGAATGACTGGATAATTACCAAATTTCAAACTGCTGGGAATTTTGGCACTCCTCCAAGCATTTGGAATTCTCCTCAATGCTAGGCGCGGGAAAGGAAAATACACTTTAAAGGAAATATGTGTGTGTATAAATGTGTGAATGTGTGGTAAATTTGTTTTCTCTTGAAACATTATAAATAAATTTGTTCGTACATTATTTACTTTGTAAATACAGTATAATCACATTCCCATGAAATTTATTTCCGGTTTATCAATTTGTACATTCGATGTGCCTTTCCACACAGTTATTTCTAAAGAAACGGAAAGTTTTCTTACTTCCGACTATTTCCGGTTTATCAATTTGTACATTCGATGTGTCTTTCCACACAGTTATTTCTAGAGAAACGGCAAGTTTCCTTACTTCCGAAATATTGATTTAATCCTCAATATAATTATTACGTCACATTACATCGTAGATGCATATTTGTCAATATATCAAATTACTGAAACATTTCTATATCTTGAAGTTTTTAATTTTTACTCTGTTATTTCTGATACGTTTCATAAAAGGTCTTTTATCATGCAATATTTATCGTCAAATGCTTCTTTTTATTCATTTTTTATGCTGTTTGTTTTACCCTTTAACATTTCCATTGAATAAATGAATATTATTATTATTACTAAATCCTTTGCAGGAAATCTGTTTTTGTTTTACTCATAAATCCTTAGATTTTTTTTTTCTTTTACTTTTTAATTCTAGTGCTTTGAATTCTTTGAATTATATCACCAAAATTTAATTTCCTTTTTATTCCTTTTGTAGTTTTTTCTTTTGAGCATTAAAAAATAAGATAGCTTAATTAACATTTAAAAAAGAAAAATCAGTCATAAAACTAATGGAAAGCATAATCTCTCTTTCATACTCGGAAATGAATAATCGCTTAATATTTCATTTTTTTCAGTACAATGAAAATAAAATCGTATATCGTGACATTAAAAACAAATCCCTTAAATAAATGAATTTTTTAATAATAATTAACAGATACTTTTAAAGGTATTTTTACTTTATTTTACTCATATGGGATAGAAAAAAAATATTGCTCGTCTATCAAATATTTAAAATTGAATTTTTTCATATTTATGCATTTTGTGGTTCTATAAATCCAAAAATCTGGCTTTCAGATTTGTTATATATATGTGTGCCTATATGTATATGCGCCTGCATCAGCATAACACAAAAAAAATATATAATAATAATAATAATAATAATAATAATCAGCAGGTTATCAAAATTCAATATTCTAAATATACATGTGTGTGAGTGTTCTCGCACATATGTCCTTTAAAAGCTTATTTATTTATTCAAATTTAATATATAACAAAAAGGAGGGACTAATAGAGATTATATAAAATAAATCTTTTTAAATTTATGTAATTCAATTAATTAATTTTATAGAATTTCCAGTTTTATTTACAAATCAAAATCTTTCATTTAATAGTGTTCTTTGTCCTTTTTTGTTACAAACACATTGCTCTCGGAATAATATAATGCAATTTTTATATCGGGGTTCTTGAAAAATAATTTTGTATATACTCTTTCCCCGAAAGAATTAAATCAATTTAGCTATAATTATTTATTTTGAGAAGGTAATTTAAAAAGTCGTTATCAGCCTATTTCTAGCATAAGCAGCTATTAATAAAATAAAAAACAATCATTTCAATTCATATTTATTACCCTCATGTTTACGTTAAAACCTATTATTATTTCAAGCAGGTCATTATAATTCTAAAAATAGATTTATAAGGGATTTTTTGCCGGCTAAGCGGCGTCGGCTATGTACGTTGAGAATTCAAGGACAATTGGCGATGCTTTTAAATGTCAAATAGATCTAACGTTTGTAACGAATTTTTTATTCAAAATTTTTGTATTAAAATGTTAGGAGGACAAAGAAACAGCTTGGCATTCTTTTGGCTGAATTTTAAGGATGCCAATTTTTGGGGTTGCAATTTTAAGTTCTCTGGGGCTGGCAGATCTAGCTAAGTTTTTTTCAATTTTGACGTCGTTTGATTAAGACGTGAAGTTTTGTGCTCCTCCTCTCCTCCCCGTCCCAATTTCCGTATGAGATTCATATATTCATCTGTACTTCAAAAAAGATGTAACTTATGTTTGAAGATGATTGTTTTTACGAACCTGATAATAAAACTCCAGTTTAGCTAATGGTTTATGCTTACTTTTTCTGCAAAGGATTGTTTAAGTCAACAGATTTTTAGCAACTCCGACACGGCCAATTTAGACATGAAACTAGGTTACTGCTTTTATGAAAATCTTCGTCATAAAACTATGGTGCCTCCTGGTTCTCTCCGGACTTTGGTGACGCGGGAGAGAGGGAAGAAAGAAATGCATAGAACTTTTTAGTAAGAGTTTACTTCCCAGAAAGACTTTGTTTAAGTGTAATGGACAGAAAAAAAGGAAACGTTCATGTTATAAAAATCTCTTCATTGCTGTCAGTGTGGATGGGGATTTGAATACTGTGTACCTCCAGTGCCTTGTGGAGTTGAGCATCCTTCGCTGTGGCAGATGTTGGATTGTGAGGAAAAGTAGCAAACACAGAAAGTGTTACGAGTGTCCTCCTTCTCCTCTTCAAGATATATTTTGTTTACGGATGTGTAACAGCGTGAGTGCGAAAATGATGATCGGTGCGGTCCTTCTTCAGGAATATATGTGTCCGGTGATACAATTCGTGTATCTAGAGAATAATTTTTTTCACTCCATCATCTCTTGTGATTATTTGGTGCAACGTGCGGATTTTCTTCACGTAAGATGATCGCAGCTATCGCTTCACTTTTTTTTTTGAAAAAAAAGATAACGTTCGATATTCTATTGCGTTTTGTGGGATCTACAAAAAAAATCTTGAGTTCGCTGGTTCCAGACCAGCACCGCAGTTTTTCTTTTTTCTCTACCATTTTGACAGCTGGAACAAGGATTTAGCAGATGCAAGTGAGCATCAGCAGGATATTTTTTTAATGTTTTTTTTTTTTTTTTTTCGACTCTGCAAGTGCATTTTTTTTTCTTGTGAAACTATTTGTGACTGGAGACAAACGTAAATATTGAAATGTGGGATAAACAGCTGCTAAGTTTAATAAGATAAATTGAACAAAGTGAATAAAGGGAAATTGATAAATTTTTTTAGAAAATAAATTTCTTTCTTTTACCTCTTAGCCAAGTTATGTGCTGGAAGTGGTAAGTTTTGAGTTTATCTTATATTTTAGATATCCCAATAGAACTTTTTGTTTTGTTAATTTTGTTCCTTTCTCAACAGTAAGAAATAATAATAATAATTATAAAAAAACAAGGGAAGAGAATTTTTTTAAATATAATATATAGATTTATACAAGTATTTCATTTGATATAAGTATATATATTTTTTTTTGTTTTTCATGATAATTGGTAATTTCTTTTTTTTTTTTTTGCTTATAAAGCTTAAGGTGATTTATTTTTTTATTATTGTGAAATTTTTTTTTTTAAATATATATTTTTTTGGTAAGTTTTTACATAGTTTTTGATGGGATATTTTATTTCATACAAATATAATTTTTTTTGTTTTTCATGATGATTAGTATCTTCCTAGCATATTGTGATTTGTTTTTATGTGATTTATTGCAGATATTATTACAGTTTCTTTTACAACTCCTTATGATTTATTTTTATTTTTTGGAATATTTTGATATATATATAGTTTTAATAATATTTTTGAATAATATTTTGGTTAGGTATTTTATCATATGAATTTTCCGTGAGTAACAAAAAGAAAAATGCATAATATTTTGTGCTCATTGATTTTAATACAATTTATTTTTTTTTACTCAAGCAATTCTTAGATATAGTGGTATTTAATATGACCCAACATATGTAATTAACATGGCCTCTAAAAAGAATATCAATATCAATATTTTAAATTTTGATGGTGATTCATCCTTACTTGATTTTTTTTCGATCAGGTTGAGTCTTATGCAAAATTAAATAGACTAAATTCAGAAGAGGCAGTGGCAATTTTAAAAGGAAAATTAACCGGCCCTGCATTAAAGTTCATGACTCAATCTCCTTTACTATATAAATCCACAGATTTAAAATTTATTAAGGATGAATTCAAGAAATTTTTTGCTCCACTGAGCAGTACTCAGGCTCTATGTAGCAGTACTCAGTGACTATCCAATTAAGACTTTGCCCTTTCCCATTCCTCAAGCTTTACAGCAGGAAGCTAGAGATCAAATTAACCAATTGGTAGAGGCTGGGATTATTGAGCGAAACTGCTCAGAATGGGCTTGCCCAATTTTATTGGTTAAGAAAAAACAAGATGGATCTGGTAAACAGAAATTTCGTCTCGCGTTAGATTTAAGGATGTTAAATTCTATAATTCAGGGTTCTTCTTATCCATTACCTAAAATTCAAAATATAATAGCTGATCTATCTGCGTATAAATTTTTCACTTGTCTTGATTTCCAACAGGCATATCATCAAATTGATTTACCCGAACATTTACAGGATAAAATTACTTTCACTTCAATGTTTGGCAGTTTCAAATTTAAAAGACTCTGTTTTGGTCTTAAAAACGCGGCTTCACAGTACCAAGCACTTATGGATTCTTTGATTGATGAAATTAACATGGATGGAATTTACGCATATCAAGATGATTTAATATTTGGTGCAAATAGTTTTGAAGAGATATGTGTTAAACTTGAAAGAATTCTTAAGATTTTAATTAAATATAATTTAACCTTAGCTCCTAGTAAATGTACATTTCATAAGAGTGCTGTAAATTATTTGGGATTTCACATAGAGAATAATTCAATTTCTCCAATTGAGTCAAACATCATTAAAATAAACTCTTTCCCTACACCTACAACAAAAAGACAATTAAAACGCTTTATAGGAGTTGTAACTTTTTATAAGTCTCTTATTCATATTTTTTCTAAATTAATTCAACCACTTATTGAATTAACTAAACCGAAAACAAAATTTGTTTGGAATAAACATCATCAGGATATTTTTAAGAAATTTCAAGATATATTTTTAAACTCACCTATGGTAAGATTACCGGATTGGAACAAGACTTTCTTTCTCAACACTGATGCATCAAATATCTCTATTGCAAGAGTTTTGATGCAGAAGTATGACAATCAATTATTACCAGTTGCCTTTTTCTCTAAATCACTTAAACCGTCTGAAAAAAGATATCCGGCTATCAAACTTGATTTAATGGCCATTTATAAATCTGTAATTGCTTTCAAATATTACTTATACAATAGAAAGTTTATCATTTTGTCTGACAGTGCTCCTTTAAAAACATATAGAAAAACAAATAGTCCTGCTGATTTAACTACTAAATGGCTGTTAGAGTTGTCTGAATACTCATTTGAATTTGAACATATTCCTGGCCCTACAAATGTTTTAGCGGATTATTTATCAAGATCAGACTTCTCAAATAATCAACAAAATTTGAAAACAAATCCAGAATTAATATTCAGTTCTCAACCTCTTCCTATTATACAAGATGACACACATTCAATTAATCAAATTTCCACTTCTACTCAGTCTATGCAACAAAATCAGTTCAGTAATTTTCTAGTTTCTGGTAATACTAACAATAAAGATCCCCTTTTGGAAGTTTCAAACATTACATTTGTATCTGAGCAGAAAAATGATCCAAAATTGACAATTATTTACAAACAAATTTTAAGAAAAGGTTTTTCAAAAGATAATGATAATTTTTTGATTCATCCGGATTCTAAAGTTTTAATGTACAAGAAACAAAATTTGCATAATAATACTTTTTCATATCTCATTGTTGTACCGCATTCTTTAAAATATAAAGTTTTAACTATTTCGCACCTTTCTCACTTTGGGTTGACAAAAACATACGAATTTTTATCAAATAGATATTATTGGAAAGGTATGTACACAGACACTTTAAATTTTGTTGCTTCGTGTACTTTATGTTTACAAAATAAACATCATAATACACCACCAGCTCCTCTACAACCCACCTATACTCCAACACATCCAGGGCATACTATTAGTGTCGATTTGGTTGGTCCTTTTATAGATGGACATTCAGTTTTGACTGTGATTGACCATTTTTCGCGACACATTGAATTATTTCAATTAAAAGACACTTCTTCATCAAAAATAGTTAAATGTTTATTTAATTACATTACAACATTTGGTAGACCGTCAGTAATATTATCAGATCTAGGCAAACAATTTACATCAACTATTTATAATATTTTCAATGATAAACTTGGCATAAAAATTTTACATTCATCTGTTGCTCACCCCCAAAGCAACTCTATTTCTGAGAGGAAAATAAATCTATAAAGTACTCAATTAGCACTTTACTTTCTGAGGGGTATTCTTTTGAAAATTCACTAGCTATACATAAATCACTTTATAATGGTTCAACACATTCATCCACATTGTTTTCACCTAACCAACTTCATTTTGGTAGGGAACTGTCTTTAATATTTGATACATTTGACCAATTTATAAATCAACCATTTTTAGGTAAAAATGTAGACATATATAAATTATTACACGACTTAGATAACATCTATAACAAAGCATATTCTAACATTAAAGAAAATCAAGACAAAAGATATCAAAATTTTCAAAAACGTGCAAAACTGAGGCCTGTTGCTGTTCATGATGTTGTATACTTGAAATCAATAGATAAATTTAAACCCAAGTATTCTGGCCCATTTATTATTGTACAAAAACACTCGCCAGTTTCTTTTTCCATTAAGAGATTGCATGCTCCTGATAATAAAGCTTTCAGAGTCCATATTGATAGACTCCTTATTGCTCCTCCTCGACGTAACTATTTGTTTACTGAGCCCAACTCCAATGCAACACATAATATTAGCAATAATTCTACCCATTCTCATAATTTAAGAAATCGCAATTAATATTTTTTTTTCTCTCTCAAAAAGTTTGATGAATATATTTTGCATCACAAATGCATTTTCCAATGGCCAAGGAATGTAGTTGTTTGCTGTGCATGAACTTGTCTTTATTTTTTTATTTTTAGGTGGCTGGTCCACTGTTTTGTTTTATTTTTCTTTTGACGTAAAGACTATTTCTTGCATTGCAGTGTTCTTGAATAATATATATAATATTTAAAAATAAGATATACCTAAATTTAAAAAAAGAAAAATGATTCTAATGATAACATAAATGCTTGTAGATCATATTTTGAATTTCTAAATTAGTAATCAAGGTGTTATATATTTTTATTTAATGTTTTCTATCTATTTTTTTGTTGGGTGAAGGTTACACAAATATAAGATATTTGAAATATATTTAATTGAGATATTTCATTGGAATACAGATTAAGTTCATAGGAAATTAATTATTAATGATAATAGTGATAACAATATACATACAGCTAAATTTTATAAGTTTCCAATTGATTTTTGGTGTACAACATGTGTTTGGTTTGTTCAATATGCAGTCTAAATTTTTTTTGTTGTTGTTGTTTTGGCATTCCCTCTCATCACTCAAAATTTTTGTCAGTTTGTTTTCTTTTTACTTATTTATTACCCTATCCTAGATATATGTTGTCTCGTTCAAAAATTTTCTCCCGGGAGAGCAACATTGGATATGTGATGAGAATCTATAATTTTGTTGACATTTATCATTTTCAACATTTTATGACACTTAATTTAATCGGTTTCGTGAGGTGTCCCTACGGGAGTCTTTTGATTCTGCTGGGGGACGGAGGCCTGTGCCTAACAGTGCAGGTCTTTCAACACGCCCTATCCCGCTAGGATGTTAGCCTTAAGTTAACATCATTACACTTACATTTTTGTAAGGATTAAGGGAAGATTATTTTTTTGACTGCCAATGGCGTCTTTTTTAAAATCTTTCATGTGTGGTATACACGAAAACTTTTCTGTTTCTTTATTTTTATTTTATTTTATTGTACATACTTTTGTTTAACGTTGACCAATGTGTGTAACCAATGTGTTAGACAAATAAATATTACAATAATATGCTGGAACCTTTGGTCATTACAACAATATATATATGCATATATGTAATTTATATTATTTTTTTTTCTCTATTTCACTATACATATTAGTGTGAAAATTTAATATTTTGAATATATAAATCTAACGTTAGTGACTGGAACTTTCATATTATTTTCAAAAGAATTTGTATATGTTGATACAAGTAGACATTGCTGATTACATCGAAAAGAGACTCTTGCATAGAAAAATATTTCAGTTGAAATTTTTGTGGCATATAAAAAAAGGAACAATATGAACTATATGGAACTGCAGTTTAGACTATATTCTAGAAGCCACATTTTTTTTTTGCGCATGTCATGACATATTTTTTTTTCTCTTAAAGCTTTTGGTTCCACTGATGTTTTTGAAATACGTGTAATTTTTTTTTTTTTTTAATTAGTGTTTATATTTCATATATATTTTGTTTGTTCACTTTTAAGCATTCATATAATTTTTACCTATAATGTAATATCATTTTTAAGTGTACGTATTTGGTAAGCGCTTTTGAATGTTATTGTTTATATATGCAATTCTATACAGGAGGCGAGGAGGACTTTTTTTTTTTTTTTTTTTTTTTTTTTTTTTTTTTGCTAGTCGAAGTGGAGATATATGTGTGAGTGTTCTCACACATATGTCTTTTAAAAGCTTATTTATTTATTCAAATTTAATATATAACAAAAAGGGAGGACTAATAGAGATTATATAAAATAAATCTTTTTAAATTTATGCAATTCAATTAATTAATTTTATAGAATTTCCAGTTTTATTTACAAATCAAAATCTTTCATTTAATAGTGTTCTTTGTCCTTTTTTGTTACAAACACATTGCTCTCGGAATAATATAATGCAATTTTTATATCGGGGTTCTTGAAAAATAATTTTGTACATACTCTTTCCCCGAAAGAATTAAATCAATTTAGCTATAATTATTTATTTTGAGAAGGTAATTTAAAAAGTCGTTATCAGCCTATTTCTAGCATAAGCAGCTATTAATAAAATTAAAAACAATCATTTCAATTCATATTTATTACCCTCATGTTTACGTTAAAACCTATTATTATTTCAAGCAGGTCATTATAATTCTAAAAATAGATTTATAATGGATTTTTGCCGACTAAGCGGCGTCGGTTATGTACGTTGAGAATTCAAGGACAATTGGCGATGCTTTTAAATGTCAAATAGATCTAACGTTTGTAACGAATTTTTCATTCAAAATTTTTGTATTAAAATGTTAGGAGGACAAAGAAACAGCTTGGGATTTTTTTGGCTGAATTTTAAGGATGCCAATTTTTGGGGTTGCAATTTTAAGTTCTCTGGGGCTGGCAGATCTAGTTAAGTTTTTTCCTATTTTGACGTCGTTTGATTAAGACGTGAAGTTTTGTGCTCCTCCTCTCCTCCCCGTCCCAATTTCCGTATGAGATTCATATGTTCATCTGTACTTCAAAAAAGATGTAACTTATGTTTGAAGATGATTGTTTTTACGAACCTGACAATAAAACTCTAGTTTAGCTAATGGTTTATGCTTACTTTTTCTGCAAAGGATTGTTTAAGTCAACAGATTTTTAGCAACTCCGACACGGCCAATTTAGACATGAAACTGGGTTACTGCTTTGATGAAAATCTTCGTCATAACATGATATGAGAATGCTAATTAAAACTTTGATGTTGATATCGGACAAATGGTTCGCCTACACAGACATTCAAAAGTACTTAAAAACATTGCGTCTATGCACTATAAAAAATTTTACTAACGTTCCTAAAGAACGTTGCGTAAATTCCCTCAATATGCATGGGGAAAGAGTTAAGATTTTAAAATACATAGTTCCTTTGAGCAACTTTAAACGTCTTTTTTGAGAAACATTATAAGACAAGGAGAAATCGGGAGAAACCAATTATAGGACTTGCAGAGGATAACATCTGCTAAACAGCTGACCAATTCTGTTGCATTACTTCCCATCTAACGTCATTGCATAGCAGCAGCGAAAGTGAGCGAAATCGAGATTGACCCAACTTTGCTAGCAACAGCAATCATTTTTTTGTGGCGGTGAGGACGAAAATTGAAGTACACGTATCAGAAATTGCTAATGAAACTAAATATGAATAGAGTCTTTCAAGAGAACTTATTTAAATTTTAAAGAAATAAATATGTGTATAATAATTTTGGAATTACTTGTAACTGTACAATAAATTTTCTAAGAATTTTTGTTTACAGTTCTGACGTACACCATAATAAATTAATTTATATGATGCGCATTATTATATAATTATATTAAAGCAAATTTTAGTTATGAAAAACTATAAAATTCAGACTGTTAATTTGTTTTAACAAACGTTTCAAAATAGTTAAAATATTTATTGATTAAAATATTTATTGACACTGCGCTGAAAAGAAAAAAAAAAAAAAAAAAAAAAAATTCGAACTCTGATACCATTCTTACTGATTCTTATGCAAAATGACTCCCTGAATCCAAATATGACTCCCATTTTGTCTTGTCACCCACCGTTTTCTAGGGACATCCCCTCCCTCAATTTTTATCACTATACGGTAATTTTATGACCATGAATTCAATTTGGAGAATGAAAAAGAATTAATTTAACTTACATAACTACAGTGGCAAATCTCCCCCCGCCTCCTAAATTTTCTCCTTGCCGGAAATGTTCATGTTTTAGAATTTTCCAACTCTGTAGCCCCTCACAAGACATTTAACAGTTAAAACAATCCTTCACCCCTCCCCCCCCCCCAAAAAAAAAAAAAAAAAAAAATCATATTGTGAAGTCGTTCCTTCACATATATATTAATTTTAATTACAGCTTTAAATAAAGGCAATAAATAATTATTATATTTTCAATAAATTAAATAGCTAATAAAAATAGATAATGAAATTCTAAATTACTTTTATTTATTCGCTTTTGTCTATAATAAATATCTTAATTCTAATAATAATTTATCCCTTATGCTATTAATAAATCGTCTGAGAAAAAAAACATATTCCTTTTAAATGACATTCATAAGCTCTTCTAAATCATTTAATAAATAAAATATAAAATAATATTATTTCCAGTCATAAGCCGTTGGATACATAATTACATTTTTATTCTTTTAAATTGCGTATGTTTATTTATTCGAAGCTAAATTAAGCAATACATTTCCGTTCTAATATCATTAAAGAGTAATTTATATTTTTTTTATCACAGGATGTGCAATAAATCCTAGTCTGGGTGTCTCCCTTAAATAACGGTCTTCTGGCGATAAAACCTGGCGTAAACTGCTGTAACGAACTTACTAAATTCAAAATATTTATATTAAATTATTCTACAAACAAAGGATTAGCTTTGGCTGGAAAGTTTGGCACTGTTTTAATAATTTTGGCGTAATTCATCAGTCTGATCTGAATTGCAAGAGAGTCAACTTCAGAATTCGCTCTACAACTGTTGACAGTATAACATGTGACCCCGTAGCTCTCTCTCTCACCCCTATCTTTTGCTTTCTCGTAACTTATGGTCATGCTGAAATTACACTATTAATGTACTGTGCATTTTCTTATGAAACCTCTACAAAAGAAAATAAATATGTTTTACTGCGAACTATTAGTTCTTTTTGTTTCAACGGCCTTATTTTTCAGCTATACGGACCTGGACATTAAATTGGAACTTTAACAGTAGAATCCCAGGATTTCTACTTAATATAAATATGGTGCCAGATCAGTGACCAACCAGTTCGAGATGCATTGGTGAGGGAGAGGGGCAGTAAATTTAAATTACCTTTTTCAAATTTTGTTCTAATAGTCATTTTTAACCAAAAGGAACTTTTTCGCTATAGCTGTTTTATTTGAAATAAGAATAACCGTTCATCGGTTTATATATTAAAAAGACTAGTCCAGATGCAGCATCTTTTTCAGTGTTAATTCCTTAGACTGTCTGTTTCGACGATGTTGGCGACTCAAGTTGGAAGATATATTGCTCCTTACACATTCCTGGTACTCTGTATAAGTATTGAGCTGAATTCGGCAAATCATGGCTTCATCTGATGATACCTGTGCTAGTCTAGCTGATTTCGCAGTTCTTATAGTATTCATTTCCGTGTGTTGACTGTTATCGACGCGATAGTGCTCATTCCTGCTTCTTCTGAAACAGTGGATATAACCAAAACATTCAGAATGTTTACTCCCTTCTATAAAAGACTTTTTGTGGAGTTCTGTTCTGAGTATCTACAGTCTTGGGAAAGTTCACTGTTCTCTTGCTTCTTTCGATGGCTGTTTCGAATACAATGTGATCTTCATCAACTCCGGAAATTTTTCCAGTTAAATAATTTCGTTCAGAATTCACGCCGAACGATATAGTGAATTTCTACATATTTTATTTACTTCTGTGGTTTCGACTGCAACACTAAAATAATTTACGTCGCTTTTTATTCTACCTCTTCAGTCCGAATTACCTGACAGCGGTTGCCACTTGGCTGTTAGTTCAAAATCGTATTTTCTTTCACAGTGAGTTTGCAGGCTTCTGTACTTTCATTATAATTACGTTGATTGGACCTGTGTTTTCCCTGTGCGGTAAAAATTATGTGAGAAGTATGCTGTTTGGGAAAAATGTGAAACCATAATTATGCGATTCATTACTTTTTGCGAACAGAATATATATATATATTTTTTTCAGGATGGTGTCTCTTAGTGGTTAGGTTATCATACTCTGTTATTTTTAAGTGATTGCTACTGTGTAATTGACACTAAAAGTATGTGTGAACCAGATACTGAACAAAACTCAGTGATTTTTCTACTGTCAGAAAATTGATTCCTCAAGTTATTCGTAAGTACCTTTTTGTCTTGAAGAAAATGAACATTTTATTTTTATTGACAGACTTACACTTTTTCAATTTATATACATTTTATAATACTTAAATAAGTTTTGAGTATCTTTACGTATGTATTCTAATTTTAATAATGATAAAATGATAGTAATAATGATTTTCATATAATTTTAACAGCTTTTATCTACATTGTTGAATTTTTTTTTCTTATGGTATTTTATGTTTTTGATTGATATAAATACTGATGAAGTGTGACACATATTTTTTTTTTATTATTTCATTTATTAATAATATTGATGCGTTGTTTTATACACTGATATACAATGCGTAATGATAAATTTTTAAAGAATTATTGATTTTTTTCATTCAGAATGCAAAAAAAAAAAAAAGGTTTCATATATTTTTACTAAATTGAAATGTTGTTTTACTGGTAATTTTTATTAAAGGCGTTTGAAATAAATTAATTTTATATGTGATGTGTAAAAATAATTTTTCATTGATAATTTTGTTGGTAATAATTATGAAATAGATCCATTAATATTCTAGAAGAAAACTAAAATAATTACATTTAGTGCAAATTTATTTTGAGATTTATGACATAAAGCACATATTATTTTCACAGCTTAAATTTAATATTGAATTTGTTTATTTATCACAGTGAATATACATGTGTTGAGGGAAAATGAAAAATGGAATGAAATGAATATACAGAGTTATGTGAAGTTTTCAGAATTTTAGCGAAGCTTTATTTTTTTAATTCATTAACATCGCAATATTTATTGTGTTTAAGGTGTTAAATTTTCCATGAAGTAAATTTCCTGTCTTTTAATCAAATGCTTAATAAAATTCGTTATTGATTATTAATTGTATGTTTTATATATATTTTTATTGCAAAATAATTATCACTCTGTTTGTTAATTGAATTTGATTAATTTTTAATTTAAAAATTAAATTTTGAGTTATTTCACATGTTGGCATTTTCTAGGTTGGTTGGAAATACACATATTTTTTTTTTATATATACCTTTTTAGAGACGTGTCGGCGAAAATTCGTTTTTGATATCAGTCGATATCTAGACACTTATTTCTCATCTTTTTACACACATATATTTTTTTTTTTGTTCAATTATTTTAACCTGCTTGGAACTGCCATTGCATAACAAATTAATAAATAAAATAATTGGAGTGATAATTTCAGGTATTCCCATACTTTTGTTCATAAACTTATATACTTTTGTTATTGCTTTTTAATTATGCATCACTGTGTCTCAAAAGCTAAATGTCAACACTACACTTTTCTCTAAATACCATTATTTATCCTTTCATTTAAAAATAGATAAACAAATAAAATAATTTAGATTTATACATCTAATTTAAGTCCTTGAATTAAAAGAGGCACAATTAATATGTTAGGATTCAAGCTTATGTAATTTTGTGCCACAATGTGCATTAGTAGCGCTGCTAATTGCACTTGTGTTGTTGGCATTCAATGCTTCTTTCCTTATCTTGAATTACTGGCCAAATTTTTCTTGGTGAGGGGACCTGCAATGATTGTCATTGTTTGTATGATTTTACATTAAACTTCATTTAATTTGAGTATGACTATAATTAACTTACATTTTTTTACTATTTAAATTTTACATAAAATTTAACATTTTTTTTTACAGAAATCGAATGGAATTGTTTTTATTTAGGGTACATTTTTTTCTTATTGTTTACTAATATTGTTTCTATAAAAAGATCTTTCCCACAACGCATAGGTACATACTACATAGGACATAGCATAGGGTCCACAGTGACAGAATAAATAAATAAAATAAAATATTGAATAAAATATTAATTAATTGATTATATCTCCAACAATTTTCATTTTTTTAACACTATATGTATTCAGGACAATATGTAAATCCAGTACATAATATATTTTATGAATCTATACTGGCCGTATCTTGTTGCATGCAAGTGTCCTGAATAAATTTAACACACAATTTTCCAAATTTACATATTTTTTTTTCTCATGTTTTCGGATATTATGTACATTGACTTTCATGTAAACCTAACAAATTTGTTAGTCTTGAACATAAGGTTCAATGTTTTATTTATTATACTTACCAGGCATTCTTAAATAATCATGTACAATCACTTATACAGAAAAGGGAGTTGGTTGTATATCTTAGATACCTAAACACATAAACATAATTTTATTCTAATATTATTTTTGGTTGTCGTATATTTTTCCAGTTTTAATTTTTATAATAACATAACACAGAATTTTCTTTGCCCATTTTAACTAAAATGTTACATTTTAACACAATTGTTTTAATTATGTTTTCTAATTTCAAAAACTATGGGAAACTTTATAACACATTATATATTTTTGTCGATTAGATGTTATCGCATAAATCCAGGTGTTATTATGCTGGTCGTGAAATTTGACATCTAATGTAATTTTTCATTTCACACATTTTTTTTCTTTTCCTTCTCCACATTCATTCAATTCTGTTAGATGAACCCTATCATTATTTTCTAAAATTTTAACCCTTAATTACCTTTCATACGAAATTTATTTTATGTGCATAATAGTTTTATTTCATTCATTTACGTAAAAAAAAAAAAAAAAAAAAAAAAAAAGAAATGTTTAAGAGTAATCGAAATATGATTAAAAAAAAAAAAAAAAAAAAAAAGGAAGACTGCTTATTTTTTTTTTCTTTCAAACGGAGATAAACATCTCGCCGTTTTCGCCTGAGTTTGTTTACGTTCAAATAATAATAGTGATTTTTTTGTTCCTCATTCAGTTCAAATACGTTGATTGCAGAGAAATTTTTTTATTTTTACTGTACATATGATATATGTTTTTATCGCATTTATTCACTGTTTCATGTTTGTTTATTGGTGTTTATGTCAGTATGTCTATCATATATATATATGGGAATATTTTATTACTATTGATAGCAAATAATTATGACAACAAGATGTATAGTAAGCTTACTTTAACATCGAATTGGGCCCACTGCTGAATAATTGCAGTACTTTTTTTTAAAAGAGAAGAGATAAAAAAAAAAAAGATAAAAAGATAAAAACATCTTTTGCACATGTGTGAACAGATTTATTTTACAGTTCTTTTTATCAGCTGATTTGGTGAAATTCTTTTTATTCACCTTTTTGAAGTGAGATTACACTTCTTGTACTCGAGTCTTTTTATTATTATTTTACTGAGCAATGTATAGCCTTTGAAGCTATTTCTTATATATCTATTTTATGCGCATTTTTAATCTTTGAGGCCTCATCTCAGCTCATAGCAGCTCATCTCAGTTCATATATGCTCAGTTCAGTAGATAATACTGTTGTTTTAGTCATGACTTTTTACTTTTACTTTGTGTTTATATTTTTCTGTGCACGTTAAATTTGCAATTTTTGCGCTTTCATCTGCGGCTATGGAAATTTATTTGGTGGCATTTTTTTAAAAAATTTTAAATTTTAATATTTGTTGGAACACTTACAGACATATACAAATTTTTAATAATATAAATTATTTCAGTTGATAGTCATTTTTACAATACTGTTTAAATAGTTTAACATATCACCCATTTAGTTATTTTTTTAATTTTCACATATACACATTTACCCTCTAAGCACAATTGTGTTGCTCTGGTTGTCAATATATTAATGACTTCTATAGTCTACGGATTTTGACCATTATATTGGTTTCAACACTTGTAATTGTGTAGGGGATTTCACACTTTCACAACAATTTTTGAAGGTGATGTTTTATTGGCTTTCATATACACTTATAATTCATTAACACATGTTCTATAAATACTCCGGGTGACAAAAATAAATAATGAAAATAATGAAAATAATAATAAATAAAAAAGATATTGATATAAAATTACTTAATAGATTTTAAATAAATAACATGAGGATGTATGTGACTTTTGGAAATATTTGGATTGTATAATTTCCTAATTATATTTTTCATTGGTTGTCAAAGTTTCGTTTGATTCTTTGCGTGAACACATCACCTCTGTCACAAGATGCATTTTTTTTAACAAATTCACACTATATTTTTTATCTCATTTGAATAACATGATCAGTTTAATTTTAACGTTTGCAAACACTATAATTAATAATTCTCTTACACACACACACAAAATTATAATTTTTTTCCCCTATGTTTCTACATGTGTTCCTGTATATGTTTTCTTTTGGGTCAGAAATTTATTGTATTATTGGCCGGTTTCTCAGTTTGTCAGTCATAATGCAAATTTATCCAATAGTATTCCATTATCTTTCACATGCATGTTTTCCATGCCTTTCTTCATTATTCTCAAACTTGGCCTCACAACCCAATGTTTGACACACACACACACACACTCACAAAATTTTATCTGACCTATTTAGTTGCTATTTCATTGGTTCACATGTGGAGATAATTACATTTTCTTTTATTAAATTTTCACAAGAATTTTTTTGTACAAAAAACTAGTTACAATAATAATACACACATACATAAAAGTAAATAATTTTTTGTTAGCTTGCAGTAAATTCTGTTATGTTTTTAGAGCCTGTTTATTTTTCAAATACATACAAAAGTGAAATTTACGTACATAGTCTGTACGTTTTAAAATTTTTATTTTTATAAAAAAAAAAAAAAAAAAAAAAAAGTTTTTTTTTCTTGTGTAAAGAGTAAAACTCTTGCAGAAAGTTTTCTTTCAGCTTAAATTAAATATTTAATTATTTAAAATTTCTTAATTAACCTTAATTAAATTGGAAGGTTTGCACCACAGATGTATTTTAAATGGCCGTGAAATCATCTGTGCGTTGTAAGAAGTAGTCTGTGCAGAAGTATGTGGCTGGTTCACTCTTCTTTTTTTTTTTTTTTAAAGACTATTTCTTGCTGAGCAGTATTATCGAATTACCTGTATAACATACAGTATTTTTTTGTAAAAAGATATTGAATATTAATTGGGCTCGATAAAATAATAGTTCAATTGTAATTATAAAACAATAGTGTATTTAGATATTTTTTGCTGTTTTTGACAATTTTTATGAGTTATATTCTTATCACCTATTTCAGGTCTACTCAGAGTTTATGCATTAAAAATTATATTATTATTTAGATCATATTTTTGTGAGAAATTCAAATGCTAATTCATCTATTAAAAATTTTGTTCAGGAAAAGGAAATTATTTCATACGGGTAAATTTTAATATTTTTTTTACCAACACAAGCTATTGAAATAAAGTTGGTTCATTAATTTATATAAAAAAAAAAAATTAGAAGGCATAAAAATAAATAAGAGTTAAAATAAAATAAAATAAATAATTTTTCTGGAACTCTTACATGTGCGCTTTTATTGTGACATAGGGCTAGATTTTTTTTCTACACATTTTTACACATACAAGGGACATTTCATTATGTCACTTTGCAGAATGCTGGTTGTCATTTTTGCACAACATGAAGCCTCTTCTGCTTCACACATATTGTTCAGTACGCTATGTTCAGTTAGGCATCACAAAACCATCATATCTGTCATAGCTATTGTTCTCTTATACACTCTCTGGCTCACTTTGTTGGAATTTAATGTTTCACGTGTACGATAATGGTCCTTTTTAATCAAAAATGTTTATATATATTTTTTCATATTAATGCAATATTAAATTTTTTTTGAAAATTAACAAAATACAAATGTAATTGTTTTTCATATTTCTGGTTACTGATTTCCTTTTCCTTATTTTCAACCATACATACACTGTAATGAATGATTATTTTTAATATTTTACACATTTTATATATCATATTTATATAATTTATTGATTATGTAATTTGTTTCAGAATGTCACTTTAGCATCACAATGAGTGAATATGTCTCATGATTCCATAACTGTCATTATTATTGATTTTTTTTTCGAATTTATTGTTATATGCCACAATTTTTTTTCCTTGCTTAGCAAAAGGTTACTTTACGTTTCTCACAATTGGATGCAAAATTTTTTTGAATTGTATTATGCTGTTGTGAAGGTGAGAGAGAGCGTTCTATATTTTTATAATTTTCGTCCATTTTGACAATTCATTTTTTTTTCCTCGTCGATGGGGAGAAATATGTGAAGTCGTTCCTTCACATATATATTAATTTTAATTACAGCTTTAAATAAAGGCAATAAATAATTATTATATTTTCAATAAATTAAATAGCTAATAAAAATAGATAACGAAATTCTAAATTACTTTTATTTATTCGCTTTTGTCTATAATAAATATCTTAATTCTAATAATACTTTATCCCTTATGCTATTAATAAATCGTCTGAGAAAAAAAACATATTCCTTTTAAATGACATTCATAAGCTCTTCTAAATCATTTAATAAATAAAATATAAAATAATATTATTTCCAGTCATAAGCCGTTGGATACATAATTACATTTTCATTCTTTTAAATTGCGTATGTTTATTTATTCGAAGCTAAATTAAGCAATACATTTCCGTTCTAATATCATTAAAGAGTAATTTATATTTTTTTTAATCACAGGATGTGCAATAAATCCTAGTCTGGGTGTCTCCCTTAAATAACGGTCTTCTGGCGATAAAACCTGGCGTAAACTGCTGTAACGAACTTACTAAATTCAAAATATTTATATTAAATTATTCTACAAACAAAGGATTAGCTTTGGCTGGAAAGTTTGGCACTGTTTTAATAATTTTGACGTAATTCATCAGTCTGATCTGAATTGCAAGAGAGTCAACTTCAGAATTCGCTCTACAACTGTTGACAGTATAACATGTGACCCCGTAGCTCTCTCTCTCACCCCTATCTTTTGCTTTCTCGTAACTTATGGTCATGCTGAAATTACACTATTAATGTACTGTGCATTTTCTTATGAAACCTCTACAAAAGAAAATAAATTTGTTTTACTGCGAACTATTAGTTCTTTTTGTTTCAACGGCCTTATTTTTCAGCTATACGGACCTGGACATTAAATTGGAACTTTAACAGTAGAATCCCATGATTTCTATTCAATATAAATATTATAGCAATAAAATCACCGAAGATAAAAATAAGGGTCCGTCTTTAAAAAAGGTGGGTTATAGGGCAAAACGGGCATCATATTCGGAATCAGGGGGTCATTTTACATAAGAATTTGCAAAAATGGTGTTGGGGCGATTTTCATGCCGAATAGTGTTATTTGTACAAGGAATTCACACGCAAAAAGAGAAATTTAGATAAAAGAAAAGTCATTTCTCTTATTCATGAAAAATTAAAAGCCTTAAACTTTAAATAAAATTTAACCCCTTCCCCCAAATATATATATATATAGAGAGAGAGAGAGAGAGAGAGAGAGAGAATCTTAACAAAATGTTATTTTATAAGCACCCGCTCAAATTTACCCAATACATAACATATTAAACCCCATTTTCAAGCTGCATCCAACCTTACTGCACAAAGTGTGTAGTTGTGCAATAAAGTTGTATAGTGTGTGTATGTATACTATTCATATACAGAGAAATACTTTTGTAAAAAAAATTACATAAACATAAATATATATTTAAATTGATAAAATAATATATGTTTTCTTTATTAAATTCATCAATATTGAAGTTTAGTTAGAGACAAATAAAAAAGTAAAGCTTTGAAAATATGAAATTTACATAAAAAAAGAAATTATATACTGAAATTAATAAAATAAATTATTTGTTTTATTATTTCAAAGTCACCAGTATTAAAATAGCAGGTTTACAAATGCAGAAATATTACTTTTCTGTAATAAAATTTTATAAGCATAGAAAGAAAAACAGGCACAATCTGTTAAAAATTACTCTTTTCAAAATAACAAAGACATCAATATTGAATTACTTAAAACTGTTGTAAAATATAAATGACTATTCTAATTTCATGCAAAAAAAGTTACAAAAAATATAAATTGTTAAGTGTTTTTTTTTTTTTTTTTTTTTTTTTTTTTTTCCGAGAAATCTAGTCTTAAACACAAGTACAGTGTAAAAGCTATGATGTACGAGCAGGTACATTGAAGCTTTTACCTGTTATCATTTGATAAAATGCGATGCTATGTTATTTTGACTGCAGATAAAATAAAAATTTGAAAATGCTCATAGTATTAGGATGACATTATTGGAGGGATTTGGCATCTGAGCACACATAACTTTATAGAATTGACGCAAGCCAGCATTAAAATTGAAATACTACATGTATAAATTGCTTTAAAAAATTAAATGTTCAAACAATCGTCGTTCATGTCAATTTCTCGACCAGGCCCCAACACCCACCATCACAGATTTATATAGAACTTTACAGAATTCTCTTTTTTGTGTTTATAAATAATCGTCTAACTTTTTTTTTCTTTCTGACTTAAAAAGTTTTATAGTTAAAGACTTTCAAAATAATGTGATTTTGCCTTATTTGGTATTTTTAAGACACTCAGGATGAGCTGGTATTTTTATTAAAAATTCTTTAATGCTATAAACTTTTTAAATTATTAATGAAAAGCTATAATTTCGAGAATTTCAGCAGACTTTTTTTAAATGAGGGTCTAAATTAAACTCTTGGTTTATTTTTTTAAAAATAGTCGTAAATAAATGCTTTAACATATCCAATGAAAAAATATATGGTACTTTCCCTAATTTCATCCCCTCCCCTCCTATTTAAGAAAAATCACTGTCGTGCTTCTAATTTTCCACTTATTTAAAAACTGAACTATTATTAAATATAATAAAAATTTAAATGTAAATTATAAATATAAATACAACTTTTAACTCACAAAAATATATATGTATGAAACTTTCAGGGATTTAGTTGATACTTTTGGAGATTGTAGGAGAATAAAAAATGTGGTGAGTTGTTTTAAGTTGCCACATTATTTTATTTAGTAACTACGAGTTGAGTAGATATTTTCAAATCTGTGGTACAGAGTAAAAACTTCTTAAAAATTAATGCCCCATCAGTGGCTGAGCAATTCTGTGCTAAAAGCTTGTAGACGGGAAATGTTTGGTTCATTCCCAGGTTCGCGCTTGGAGCTAATCCGTGTTTTTTTTTTTTTTTTTTTTTTTTTTTCTTTCAGAAACTCGCGTAAATACGGGTTAGGATCCTTAGGAAGACCCTCACGGTGAGCACACCACTTCAGGCCTAGGACCTTCGGGAAGTCAATCTGTATTAATCCCACTTCACCCCCCCCCCCCCCAAAAAAAAAAAAAAAAAAAAAAAAAAAAAAAAAAAAAAAAAAGCCTCTAAAATTAATGACTTTTTTTAATTATTAAAAGAAATTCTTCATACTACTTTTAATTATATATTTTTCATTTTCAGGTGATAGAAAAACCGATGACAGACTCTGAAAATTGCAATGGGCACGAAACATCAATGTAAGATCAAAACTTAGTGTAAATAAATTAAAGAATCAGTTAAGTTCTTCAATACGGACAACCCTACATTTTAACATCGTAACCAAGTTTCTAAATCTTTGGTTGACGAGATGAGCATTAAAGTTATTTTCAAGCCTTAATTCATGACATAACTAATTGTTTATATATCTCTTAATTGCTTTTGTTACTTTTGTTTATCTTTTTGATAGTTTAATAATTTGTGAAGAAGCTTCATTTTTTATTTTAATGCAGGAGAAAAGTATTTTGTTAATGTAAAATGTTACTGCATCTTTTTTCAATAAAAATTTAGGTAGTTCTAGAATCTCATGTACTTAATATTGACTTCGAAAGTATGCATTTTTATTTTACATATTTAATTTGCATGAAACATTCAATAAAGTTTGAAAACAAAATGTATTCTTATTAGTTTAGTTTCTTTGCAGCTTTATTCATTTATTTATTTATTTTAGGTCTGGTAATATTCTACTATAAATTTCAGTTACTTTTGTTACAGAAGATTAAGTCTTTCAGAAGCAACCTGTGAACGTTTTATCTTTTACCATCTCTTAATTACATTACCAGTTTCACATTTCTTTATTTAAAATTTTTTACAAAAAGTAAACAAAACACCGGTTTCATGCAACTGACAATTAAAAAATTTTCCAAAAAAGCGTGCTTTATATAATTTATAGAATTGTTTCTTCTGTATTTTAATCAGAGGTTGAAATTAGAATCAGCAAGTTGGGTGTCAAATGGCAACTAACAATGTTTCATTTTTTTTTTTTTTTTTTTTTTTTGTTGTTGCCAATATGTTTGTACTGAGGTGTTATTTTAAAATTGTTATTTACACATTAAGCATATGCATAAACATTGTACATAAACTATAATTACTTTATCTAGTTTTTTTTTTTTTTTTTTTTTTTTTTCTGCTTTAATTACACACAATTGAAAAATGTGTTGTAATTGCACACTGAAGGGGAAAAAAACGTTAGGCATCAAAGTGATGACTAGGTATAAAAATGTGGTCGGTCAAAATTAAATATTTAATTGCAAAATACAATTAACGACTGCTAATTTCGAGCCCTAATTTCAATACACTGAATTAAACATTATCATTTTTGCGCTTCTAAAGTTGCTTTAAATTAGGGGCAGAATAAAGCTTTTAATGCATTTCTATTTTATTGATAATAATTCATTTAAATTTTTAAAGTTAAAATTTTAATTTTAAAAATTTATTTAAATACATAAATTATGCAATACAAATTTTTTACAACTTCCAATAAAGTGCAATAAAGCTGGCTATGCACATAAACTGATAGGCAATAGTTGTTTCGCATCGAAATATTTAAGCATGACCCTTCATGAGGAAAAATGTAGTCACTATAAGCAGTACGAAAGAAATCGTAATAAAGTGAACACATCGTCAACACGAATTGAATAACCCTGTAAAACGTATAGTCTCTTCTCTCTCTTAAAAGCAAAGTCATAAGGCATTTTGATAATGACATGTAATTCTAATTTAAAAGTAATTTTCAGAAATTAAATAAGCATTGTGATACAATGAACCTATTATTCAACAGCATCGTAAAAATTTTATTTTGCAGCAATCTATCATATCTAATAACAGAAATGTGAATGTAGAGAAAATCTTCAAATCGACCATAAAGAAATTAATGATTTATTCCAAAAAAGCAGTATCGAAAATTACTGTTAGAAGCTTATTAATATCGAAATAGATTAATAAAAATATTTTAGCAAAATATGGGTGACAAATTTGTCGTCCATATGAATCATACAGGCGACATTTGTTAGTAACTGGGTAACAACTGCCGTTTTGTCACCATGCCTGCAGCAACCCTAATTATAATTAAACTTCATTAAGCTATTGCATAAAAAAATTGGAAATTTTCAGATTTTTTACAAATTATTATGTAATTTTTTTTTTTAATTACTATAAAAATATGCGTGGACTTGGCAATATCTTCATTTTTTACTAGATGATAAACATTATAGATTTTTTTTTTTTTTTTTACTTACTGATTTTCCCAATTAAGAAATTAAATATTCATATGCAATTATTAAAAATAGATAAAAACTTCTCAAAAAAAAAAAAAAAAAAAATGCTGCATGCAAACTAGCTTTAAAATTTCCCTCTCTATTTTACATTATTATAATTAAACAGCTAATTTACACAAATTTTGTATTACTTTGTCGATAGATTGATAAGATCTTTAAATATTTTGTTTGAATGCCAAAATTTGTATGAAATTTCTGTATTGAAACAAAAATATTTTTAAAAAATTAATTTATCAATGTATCAACAACATAATTCATAACCCAAACATGTTTGAAATACGTAATTAAACTATAATAATGTAAAATTAAAGTGAAAAATTAATACTAATTTTGCGTTAAAAATGTACATTTATTTTTCAAAAAAAATTTGTGTTTTTTTTAATTTAAACAATTTTGAAGAAATTTTAGTACATTGAAACGTTTAATTCAAATGTATGGAGATATTTATAACTCTAACACGATAATTTACTAAACATTTATGACGTCCACCATCATCTAAAAATAATTATAAAATCTTTTTGTAAAGAATAAATTTTCACAATTTCCAAAATGAAACTTTACTTACTAGTTTACCTACAGAACACAATGAAATTACATAAAGTCACTAAATGAAAAGTGGGACTTTACCTACTGATTTGTATATCGGAGCAAGTTTATGTATAAATCACTAGATTAAAATATTTCCTACTCGCCTGCATACTTTAAATAACAAAGTTGTGTAAAATTAAAGAACATAAATGAACATAATACACTCTAATTAATGATCTGTGTATATTAAACAACAAACTTTTTATTAAGTCCCCAATCTTATTGATCTGCATAGGTCTCACAGCATCGTTGCATGAAGTTACCGTTTTTGAAAAGGCTAACTTACCAATTGATCTTCCTACATTACCCTACAATGTTGTATAAAGTTAATGTTTGCGAGAGAGGAATCTGACCTATTGATCTGCATATGTTACACAAAAATGTTGTTTAAAATTACCATTTGCCAAAGTGGAATCTTGCCAACTAATCTGCATACGTCACACAACACTGTTGTGTAAAGTTACCGTTTGCCAGTGTGGACCTTTACCAACTGATCTCCATGCATTACACAACAATGTTGTCTAAAGTTACCATTTACGAGAGAGAAACCTTACCTACTAATCTCCATACATCACTCAACATACATCACCTACTAATCTGCATACGTTACACAACAATGTTGTGTAAAGTTGCCGTTTGCCAGAGTGGAACCTTACCTACTGATCTGCATACGTTACACAACAGTACTATGTAAAGTTACCGTTTGTCAGAGTGTAATCTTACCTACTGATCAGCATACAATACACAACAATGTTGTGTAAAGTTATCATTTGCAAAAGTGGAACTTTATCTTTTGATCTGCATACGTTACACAACTATATTGCGTAAAAATTTTGGTTTGCGAGAGTGGGACCTTACCTTTTAATGTGCTTACGTTACAATACAATGTTGTGTAAAGTTACCATTTACGAGAGTGGAACCTTATCTACTGTTCTGAATATATTATACAAAAAACTTCTGTAAAGTCACCCTTTGCAAGAGTGTAAATTTTCTTCCATGTCTGAAAGATTACATAACTACAGTTGGTTATGCTTCTCAACATAGTTGTGGAAAGTAAGCTGCATCAACCAGTAAAGTTACATAAAATTTTTTACAGAGTGGGAGAAATTTGTCGTCGTTGAACACCTTAAAACTGCACTAAACGAAATGACATTAACGTATATCTTTTTATGCACAAAAGCACGTTTTATATAGAATATGATATGAAAAAACTTTATTCATTTACAGACCACACAAATAAATTTTGGTTGTATTAAGGCAGGGACTGAAAATGGCTAGAATTTCATTTGAAATTGTATTACAAAATATTTTGTTGTACCAAAATTTAAATAAGATATCTGATGGGTTTAAAACTTATAATCCCTATAAAAAGGCCTTATTAAAGTTAATGGAATAAGTTTCAAGGAATAATGTAGGAGAAATATATCTCAATAATTTGAAATATTATTATTAATTTAATTAGAGCGTTATCTTTTTTTACTCTCTTTTATATTTATAAGAGAAAAGTATTGGATTTGTAAAAAAAAATCGACATCCAATTTTTGATGGATTTACACATTTTGAGATGTCCTGAAAAGAGTTTAGAAAATTTCTGTCTCTCTATCTCTCTCTTTCTCTGTCACTGCATGTGTGTGTTAGTAAGTGTGCATGATACTGCATCTCACTAACCAATGAACATGATTCAAATAAACTTTCTATTTAGTTGGACCTTGACCTAAACTAGTGCTGATTACATTTTTGGATCAATCATTCAACAGATGTCACTGTCATTTAATATATATACATATATATATATATATATTCGAAAATTTTAAGATAGCAGCATAGGACAAAATTTCGTATGAATGAACATAATACGAGTTATTTTTAATAATTGACTGTGACATTAACAAGAATATTTGATAATAATAGTAGTAAACTTAGAAAAAAATTGTGTGCATGTAGGAGTATCATCCACCCCCAAGGGGTGTAAATTTTTAATATAGGTGTATTTCAAAATCACTCATCAATACTTTTAAAACGAATTGTTGAGTCATAGATCTGTAACAATTTTAAACAAAAATTATCACAGATCTATGACTCAACCATTATCGATTTTTTTTTTCATAGAAAATAATTTTAATAAGCAATAATTTCAATAATTTAATAAACAATAATTTCAATAATTTAATAAGCAATAATTTAATTTTTAATGCTTCATTGATAGTGTGAAGATGACTGTCAGTATGCCAACCCTCAAGGAAGATACAAGACTTATAATTATTAAAACCAGAGTTTAAAACTTTTATATTATCAAAATCGGAGATATGATCGGTTTCTAGTGAATGGATTACGATTTCAGAATGTTGGTTACAATTTTTATATGATCGTTTATGCTCCTGCAATCTAATTCTGGCTGTACGGCCAGTTTCATCTATATAAACATATTGACTAGCTTTTCATGGAATTAGATATATTACACCAGTTAAATCTAAAAAGGGAATTTTATGTTTAAAGTTAATGTTTTTTAATTGTTTAATCGTGCGGAAGGCAATATAAATATTATGTGGTTTAAGAAATTTAGCAATACGTTCTGAAGGAAAACCAAAATATGGCATATAAATATAAGATTTTTAGAAGTTATTGAATTGTTCATCTGCATTGGAAGAGAGGGAGAAATTGTAGGAGAGAAAGAAAAAGAGGGGAAGCGGATAATTTTTTTCACGAGAAATTCGTTTTAACTAGAGCCCCTTAAATAAATTATATAGGCCGATGCATTGCTGCTATTTTTTTTTTTTTTTTTTTTTTTTTTTTTTTTTTTGCCTCGGATGAGGGCAGCATTCCCGCTTGGCGTCCTTATCGCTTAACGAGCGGTTTTAAGAAATCTTGATCTGAAGCTACGATCGGTCAAGAGCAATAAGCAACAAGATAATATCCCTAACAACACATTTATACACAGTACAGTCTTGGTATGTTTTTTCATCCTCAGGATATTGTGTGGATGTACTGGGGATAAGATGTGTTGTTAGGACTATTTCTGTCTGTTTCAAATACAAATCATAACTTAAAAAAAAAAAAAAAAAAAAAAAAAAAAAAAAAAAAAAATCTGTTTAAAAGAGGGAAAACTTTATTTATTTACGTACTTTTTCTGCTATTTCTAGAATATACTATTCATTTAAACGAAACTTAAAATAAATTGTAATTACGACACGGAAATGAAACAACTTTCGCGACCCCAGAAAATGTCGCCAAAACTCAAACGCACAGTAATAAAAGGTCTTCTTTAATTAATTTATGGTTATTAACATAAATATTATGATTAATATAGCACATTCTTTGTATTTTTACGTTTGAACATGTGAAAAACACAGAGAAAAATATAAGTAAATAAAAGTTATATTATTTTATTCTTCCTAAATTATCTTATGGAAATCTGAACATTTTATGTTCTTTTCTTGAGTGATTATAGCAATTTATCACTAAACAATCTCCCATATGATAATTTACCGAGCTAAAATTGTGAAAAAGATTAAAAAAGTAACTCCAAAGTAATACAAAATGATATAAATAATGGCTGCTGTTTGTTTATCTACGGAAAACGCTAGGTACATATGGCAACAAAATGGCTGATGCGCCAGCTCGTATATATAGGAGCCTTAGTTTTAACCAGTTAAGAAGGTAATCGTTATTTATTAAATCCTGAAACAACTTACCAGAGTTCATTCAAGCTGATCATTCGCCATCAGGAAGCATAGATTTGAATCCACTGGACTATCGTATTTGGTACATTTTAGCAGAAGGCCTGCATTAAGCCTCATCGAAATATTAAGACTTTAAAAGCAAATTTAGTGTAGACAGCAGAAGAAATTTCGATTGAAGTCGTGCATGCAGCGACAGAGAAGTGGCCGGAGCGTTTGAAGAAATGTATAAAAGCAAAAGCAGAGCTGCCAACCTAATCCGGCAATTTGTTAGTACTGCCCCTTTTCTGACACCACTTAATTTTTAGAGTAATTTTCTTCAAATATAGTTACGATGAATTAAGAAAACAAATACTCTAATAATTAAGCGGTGTAGAAAAAGGGGCGGTACTAACGATTTGCTGGATTAGGTTGGCAGCTCTGCAAAAAGAGTCATTTCAAAAAGAGTGTGCGTCTGAAGAAATGTATAAAAGCAAAAAGGATCATTTCGATTTTTTTTTCCGCAAGCGTTTGTATTTATAAATTAAAATTATCGGCATAAATAATTAATAAAGAAAATTAAAACCATTAAATTTCTGTCAAAGACAGGATTTAGTTTAGTACGGAGGACTATTAATTTCAATCTGCAAAATTTTTATTTTTAATTTTCAATTTTTATGCATTTTTTTATCTCATTTTTTGACCGTAAAACTGGGTCACGTACTTTTTTAAATGACTGAAATTAATTAAAATTAAGTGTTGCCACCTAAATTTTATACTTTAGTTATTTTTTTAAAATCTAATTGTTGCGTCGAAAAACTGCTTGCACACCTGGATTCAGAAAATTCGCCCCTTTCATTTGGTACCAAATTTGTAGCGATAGTACTGATATTTCTAATTTATTTTGGTGTTACAATGGTCTACAAATAATCCAGATTGAAACCAATGGTCCTCCGTCCTAAAAAAGCCAGAGTGAAGCTAATAGTCCTTCGTATCATACATTTTTATTAATTTCCTTGTCTTCATTACCTTGTACAAGAAAATCGTCATTTACAGAAAACGACCCATACAGATACGTAACATTATAAGCTTTTATTAAATTAAAAAAGGTAAATCTTGAATATCTATAGCAACGAAAAATATTAAATTCAAAATATATTAAAATACTAATTAAATCCTACAAAAGCAAATATAATTTAAAATATGTAAATCTTTTCAAACATTAAAATGTCAAATAATTTTCTGTAAGATTGAATTAGAATTAAATGAACGTATGTTTCTTTTCCTTTTCGCAAACAATGTATATCCTTTTTACATTCTGCTTTAAAGTGACAACACGAATGTTGAGAGACAGTTCTGTCTTTACTAAATAAAAACTTCGCTGACTTCCCAAACATTTTTGTTACTTAGAAAAACAACTTTTCTTGCACGTTTCTCAGAAATGGAACTTATTTTACTCTGACAAATTTGAAAAAAAAAAAAAAAAAAAAAAAGGTACTTTTTATATTCATCTACTATATATATATATATATATATATATATTGTTTACAATATTGTCATTCAAGAAGGAATTTGCAATTCTAGATTCAATTACGGCGTTTTGCTTCATGGAAAAGTAAAAACGTGCCAGCATGTCATTTATCAAATTAATAATTAGTTCACTTTTTCGTACATAAGTTAACAGCAAAGTATTGCGAAAAAATAAATTTATATGTCTAGAATAACTGAGGGTTCTCTGTATTCTAAAAAATAAATGAATAAACATGTACCTATGAATTTATGTTTTGAATTGATTGTGCCTTTTTCGTTTTCTTGGTTTATAAATATAGTGACCAGATCAGAGTGCCTGTGTAACAGAGAAGCTTTAAAAATTGCTATAATTATCTAGTTACGGGTGTATTTTTTCATTCTAAATAAATAAGAACTAAAAATAAAATATCAGTGATAAATAATTTACTTTCTGCTGTTTTTCAAAACTTAAAAGAAAACGCCTTCGAAATAAAGTCTGTCCCCAGAAATTGGGAATATTTGGTATTCTTTCTTACGCAGTAAAAAATGCTTCACATAAAAACGTGAAATTTGGCAGTTTTGTATAGAAATGTACGATAAACATGCTGAAAAGAACAGTTCATGTACAAATGCATTATTTTAGTTGATATTTAATGTCGAAAAAGGACAAAACATTTATTAAAGTTTTATTGAAAAAATTCTATTCATTGAAAATTTATCATATTTTTACTGAGATGTATTACATCAATTGATTGTGATGTGGCGTATGCAACTTTTTTTTTTTTTTTTTTTTCACAAACTTTTAATTTTTAAAGATAATTTTAAGTACGCGTAATTTGTGTTGAGATTACTTTTACGATTAAATTCACAGATCTCGAAAATACATGTATAATTCTGTTAAACTTTTTCAGAACCCAGAAAAAGATATTTTATTTAAAATAAGACACATTTTATTAAAGTAATAATTTAGGCGATTTTATATGATTTATCTTTTTTACTTAACTGAATTACTTTTCAAATGAAGATATAATTATCTTCTTTCTTCATTCATCCATGCTTACAAAATCTACGCTAGCGTTTCTTCTCTTATTATAGACTGTTAAAACAATCCTAAAGCTGTCAGAATAGAAGTTCATGCATTTTATTAGAATTCATTGTAAAATAATGTATGTTTTTCTCTATGTTTATGCAGTTTATTAGAAGCTTTTTTATTGAAATTGGATTGTGTCATCACGTCTTCGTGTCACTCTAAAAAAAAAAACAAGACATCTCCACCTTGAAGTAAATGTAAGCCGCTCATTTCAACGGTCGTTGGCTCGGTTGGTTAGAGCGTCATGTTGATAATGCGATGGTTGTGAATTCGAACCTCGAAGGCCCGATGTGGTAAATTTTGCAGATAATTAATAGAAAATGTGTCAGTTGATAAAAGGAGTTTTTCTTTGTCTACACCGTACCTGAAGAGTGTTTTATAAAACTCTTTTTTAGTTATTAAAAAGCACAAAATAAAAATTTAGGTTTATATATATATATTAGAAATTTTTTATTGAAATTGGATTTTCCTCATCGTGTCTTTGTGTTACGCTGAAAAGCAAAGCACCTCCCCTTTAAAGTAAATGTAAGCAGCTTCTTCCGTCATTTGTTAGCTCAGTTCGTTTGAGCTTCCTATTGATAATGCGATGGTCGTGGGTTCGATCTTCGAAGGTCAGTGTGTTACTTTGTTGCAGATAATTAAAGAAAAATATGTCGATTGATTAAAAAAAAATCTTTCATTTTTTACTCAGTATTCTAAGAAATTTTCATTGTTTTTTTTTTTTTTTTTTTTTTTTTTTTTTTTATAAAGCAGCTTTTTAAATACTAAAACGCATAAAATAAAAATTTAAGGGGGTAAAAAATGGAAGCTTCTTATTGTGGGGCCCTAAATAGCATAAAGTAAAAATTTATTCATACATTCTATAAAAAAAATAAAAGTTTCAATAATAAAATTTTTTAAAGATAAATATAGATATTTCCCTTTTTGAAGAGACATTAAAAATCTTAAGTATTCAAAATATTTTTAAAAAACATTCGAGAACAATATTCTTTTTTATACGTATTTGTTACATTTTTCTGGCATATTCTATGCCTTTCGGCTGTCGTGTCATTCTGATAACGCGATGGTTGCTAGTTCGATCCTCCAAGGGCCGAAGAGTTAATTTTTTGAGATAATTAATAGAAAAGGTGTCAAATGATAAAAGAAAATCTTTAAATATGTACACAGTATCATGAGAATTTTTGATCAGTTTTTTTAAAGCTTTTTTTTTTTTTCCTTACTAAACTGCAAAAAATCTTATGTGAACAACACATGACTTCCTTATACAACCATGGGAATATACATATTTTTATTCAACTGTTTACTGAATAAATAAAGTGCATTTGTTGACTAGAACTTGCTTATTTCTTGAAGAATTACTTTCTACACGCTAAAATGTCGACAACGTTTTTTTGTCAGTATCATTACAGGTTCTATCCACGGGCTGAATAGTGATTAAATGAAATACATTCGTAGACTAGAAACTATTTCTGTCTTAAGGAACCAATTTCTACACGCTAAAATGTCGACAGCTTTCACAACAATAAAATTGCAGGCTCTATCTACGGGCGGAATAGTCATTAAATAAAATGCATTCATTCGTCGACTAGAACCTGCTTATGTCTTTGAGCATAACTTTCTACACGCAAAAATGTCTTCAACATTCATAACAATATCATTAGCAGCTCTATCATTAGCTTCTTTTGAAATCTCTATGATGGTAGGTCATAAATAAGGGGCAAAACCTTTGTATTTTTGGTCATTATGAATATAATTTTCCTAAATATCTCTGAAACGGAAAATCACAGAGAGTCCAAAAAGGGAGGTGCAGAACTAGATGTTATAAAAAACCTATATACCAATTTGCAACGTTCTACGTTTTTGAGTTATGCGAAATACTCACCCACACACACATACTTACATACAAGCGTCACGAAAATTCGTGTAAATTCGTTGATATCTCTGAAATGGGAACTCGTATTAAAATCAAAGTTTCAGGTATACAAATAGACAACATAGCCGTCACACATGTAAATTTGCAACATTCTACGATCATTCATTTTTGAACTGTGCGAAATACAAAATCCATTTCGCAAATCGGGGTTTACTATACTTCCTTATACAAAGTATAAGGAAGTAAAAGAAAAAAAAAACAGTTATTCATATCTTGCATAATTCATTAAAATGTACACATTAATTATTTAAAATTATTATCTTTTAAAACATGCTGTACAGCTGTGTATAAAAGATTTCTACACTTTCAGACCTTAGTTAAATATTTCAAACAAATTTAAATGCCAAAATCACTATTACAAGACATTTTACACTCTAAATTTATATGACAGCATGAATTATAAAAAAAATATGATATAATATCAATAGCCATCATCATGATAAAAAAGGAATATCATCATTATCACAATCTTTATTATCATGCTAAAATTAGAATTGTCTGAATTTAATTTTAATACTTTTTTTTCTTACTGGAAATTAAAAAAAAAAAGGGGGGGTAAAAATAAATATTATACAAAAGTCTACTAAATTTTTACTTTATGGATAAAATTGAGCATTAATTTCAATATCATTGTTTTTCTCTAGTGTTACATGACCTCGCAGAATCGAAACAAATCAGATTTTATTTCATGGAATATATGCAGTAAATACATGTATACGTATCAATATCCGTTCAATAAATGTTCATATAGATAGCGTATAAAATATGTCTTTCTATTGTTAAAGTGATATCCAATGTATTCAGGTTTATTCGTTTTTTTTTTTCCCTTACATTGCTGTATTAAACTTCTATTATATTTGGTTGTTTCATATTTACAATATTAAAAGGGAAAAAAATTATATGTATTGTTTGTAACAATGACTGCCAATATAAAACGAATTCATAACATATAAAGCGTAATTCGTTGCTCAGGACGAATTTACATAAATTTATAAAGGATTAGTGTGGCGGAGATTTGAGCCACTGGCTGAAACTAGCATCAGTTATGTGAAGCTGCAAAATGACTCAGTAACTTCTATTTCCAGTGGAGATTATTAATAAAATCACTCAACAGAAGTGAAAAGTTTGAGTTTAAAAATACAGATTAATTCTAATTTTGGAAGTCAAGAGAAAAGGCCTAATTCTTCAAGCACAGAGGCGCGACAAGCAAGTTTTCTAAAGTTTTCGTACACAGATTTTTTATAAGTTCATTTTTTTTATAAATTCTCAACCACAGGTTATTATGTATACTGTTTTCTTTGATAAAATGTAATTCGTGTAGACAAGATTTCTACACACTCTCCTGATTCACATGATGCTATTTGAGTATATAGCTTTATTTCCTCTCCATTCTGGGTGCCTTGATGCAGGGCCTAGTATATTGATATATTTTCGTCTATTTTTAATTAATACAGCATTCGCATAAGATTTTATGCACTGTTGTAAGTTATGTACACTGTTCATAAAAAAAAAAAAAAAAAAAATAGATACTTTCATATTTTGACATTTTATTGAATATCTAAAAAAAAAAAAATACTCATCCTTTTCCTATAAAAAAAATACTCATTTTTCTTGATAGATTCTTTAGAAGCTTCGAATATATTTCAACAAAGGTTTTGACCAGAAAACAAAAGTAGATCTAGCAAGAAATAAAGAAATAGAATTTTATTTAGATTTTCCCTGTAAAAAGTAAGGCTTGAAATGCATTATAATTGAAAATGTTATTGTTATTTTAATTATCTGTATTCATTTATATCTTAATAACATGTATATTTATGAACGGATAAATATTTCTTTAATATTAAAAAAGAACTTTTTTTTTTTTTTTTTTCAACTTTAAAGGTATTCAATAAAACGCAATGCCATTAGTTGAACACTTGACATTCTACATTTGACTTAATACAGAAAATAAATATAATCAGAATATAATCAGACATAATCAGAATGTTAAAATAATGAATATGTACAGCTGTAGCTGAAAAGGCGATTATGAGGTTATTTTAATTATCGATATTCATTTGTATCTTAATGTAACATGTATATTTATGGAGATATAAATATTTCTTTACTATTAAAAAAAAAAACCTTTGACCATTTTTTTTTTTTTTTTTTTTTTTTTTTTTTTTTGTAATTTTAAAAGTATTTAATCCAACGCAATGAAAATTAACTGGATACTTGATGTACTACATTTGACTTAATATATAATATACTAGGGGGCTCTACCCCCTGCTTCTCCGCTCACCAACCCCCGACTCACTTATTAACCCATGTAGAGCCCTGCCTGCGTATTCGCTGCATTGTTTTTCACTGAATATGAATATTGATAGTGCACTACGCAAGACAAAATCAGAAAAATATTATAAAATACTCATATTCAATGTAAAATTGAAATACATAATATTTAATACCACATTATTTATTTTTATTTACTTTTATGAAAATTATGCTGAAAATCAGTAAATATTTTTAGAATGCAAAGAAATTCGTAATATCTAAACCATTTTGCATTACAGATTTAGTATATGACCCTTTTTATTTATTTTTTACAACCATGGATCCAGACTGTGGTACCCTAGTTGGTAAAGCACCTTTCTCATAATTGGAAGATTGCCGGTTTGATACTTAAAACGGCCAAAGACCGTCTTGTACACTAATGGTGGCTAGTGCACATAAAATCCGTCGTCGCAAAGTCCTCCATGTTCCCATCAAAACTATACCTCCGGGGATCACCAAAGCGGGAGAACCATCTCATCCATGGAGGACCAAAATTGTGATGTCATGTCTCCAAAATATCCTTAAGGGTGCATCCCTGACCGTCGCCAATTACCCATTGCGCAGTACTGGTGCAACGTTAAACCAAAATTACCTACCTACCTGCAACCATGGGTCATATTTTAATTTTTCCGTGTAAAATGACTTCATAACAGAAGAACAACGTCACTGGAAGAAACTTTTTTCAAGATGGCAAATGGAGTACCTTCATAAACCCATTGTTTTTAGTTAATAACTTCTTTAATCAAAATTATAGAAATTTCTAAGCAGCTGCAATGTCTTCCTTAGAGTATTCGAAGCACATTTATACCTGTCATGACGCGTAGGACCCTGCCTTCCGAGAGACGATGCGGTAGCAGACAAAAAAAAAAAAAAAAAAAAAAAAATGACGCCAGCAACAGTAACTTTTTTTTTTTTTTTTAATACATAGAGAAATATAGACCAGAATATAATCACACATAATCAGAATATAAAAATATGAATATGTAGCGCTGTAGCTGAAAATGTGATTAGGAGGTTAGTTTAAATATCTATATTCAAATTAAAATCTAATTATTTACCATAATGGCTTTTAAAGCACTTTCAGCCCGTCTTCGCGGCCATCTTCAGTAATGCTATAGCTTTTTTTTTTTTTTACACTTTTTTCGTCTTTTTATCTGCTTTTGTTTCTTTACTTCTCTTCAGTTCATCTATCAGGGGTTGCCAGTCTTGAGGAATAGTGCTGTGTTCACGGTAGTTAGTTGCTAGGGGACAGGTTAGTATTTCTATTGCTTCCATAGATATAGTAATAAGACATAGATTGATCATTGAATGGGAAAAGTTATACCTTCTTACTCGGGAAAAGACGGTCATTTTCTCTCTTATGGGTGTATTTTCCCGAGTGAATATACACGGTAATACACACAGGTAATTTAGCAAATAAAATTTATGCACTAAAAGAGAAGGAAAAACTCCCGATGCCCCTTTTCCTTTCTTTCAACTATCATTTCTTTCTTTTTTTTTTTTTTTTTTTTTTCTTTTACTATACTCTTGTATACTCATGTCAGCACAAAACTGCCTTTCTTTCGGCATTTATTATTATTATACTTCTTTTAGATAAAAATCGTCTGCATTCATCATGAAATATAATTTTACTAAATTATAATTTACTAAATTATTTGTATGGTGTAAATTTGTATAGGATTATATATGGAAGAAAGTCTTGTGGTGGCCACAACATACTCGTTATATATTAAAACTTCCGCGACTACTAACTACATTTAAAAGAATTTTGAGCATTCCATATTACTTACTAATATAAAATTTTAAAATATATTAAAATTTTAAAAAAGTATTCCATTAAATATAAAGACGGTAATTATTTCATAATAATAACGAAGCAACTGATTATAAAAATTATATTTTACATAAATTACTTGAATATAACTTATTTATGAAAACTTATCCCATTTCTTTTCATATATTTATTAGAACACTTAAAAGCCGGGCAATATTTCGGCATTTTTAAAATTCATTACCATTCTATTCTATTATTATTTTCAAGTTTTAACTCTCTAATGGCTGATGCCAAAAAACTTTTTCGGAATCGAAAATCTTTGCTCGTTAACATGGGGATGATGGATCTGTATAAATTACTATATCTATGATTGCTTCACGTTTAAGGGCGAAAGTATGGAAGTTATAATTAGCGATTTTTTGGAAGTTAATTCCATTAACTTCCATTAACTTCCAAATTAATTCCATTAACTTCCAAAAAATCGCTAATTATAAGCCCTATACTTACGCCCTTAAACAAAGCCACAGCATTACTGAAGATGGCCGCTAAGACGTGCCGAAAGGGCTTTAAAAGCCATTATGGTAAAGTTTTTATGGTATTTTAGTTTTTAATTTGAAACTAGGCTTTTTAAAACAAATTTTTAATGTATCTATATTCATTTGTATCTTAATAAAATGTATACTTATGGAGACATAACGATTTCTTTAATATTTTTTTTAACATAAAATACAATATTAATATAATCAGAATATAATCAGATATAATCAGAATATAAAAATAATAAATATGTAATTAAAAAGTATAAAAAAAAATTATTAACAAACTGCAGAGTGCTGACTAAATTTTATCTGCATAACTTATTAGCCAAACATATTAAGCTACTTAAATAAACAGCACATGTAAATATCGTAAAAATTCAAAATGTATGCATTATGATAGAATGAATTTCTGTTCCTCTCAAAGAAAAGAAGCGAAAATTCCAAACTATAGATAATTTTATCTGAAAGTTATTGATTTCAATCAATCGTAATACCTTTTCTGTCAGAAAAAAAAAAAAGAGCAGCAAAAGAGCTCCTTGAAAAAAGAGCAGCATTTTCTTACGAGGTATTAAATTTATATTTATATATCTTCTAAAGAAAATACACTTATTGATTTCATATATAAATTAAATTATATCAGCTATAACAATTTAACCCTTTGCGCTCGGCATATTTTCCTATTTTGAACAGTAAGACACGCCTTTTGGCGTTCCTTTAAAACGTCACACGTATATTTTCCAACTTAGTACCTTTTGCCTACCGAAAAATTGTAATAATTTGTTTTATTTTACTTCATCATTAAATAAAATAAATCTTTCTGTTAAATTTTTTCGGTAGCCGAAAGGTAGCCTATAGTTACACGTTTTAGAAAAATAACATTTCATTTGCAGAGGAACACCTTAAGGCGTGGCTCGATTTTTTAATGTCCCCTCAGAAGGGACATACGAGCGATAAATGTTAAATAATACATCTTTGTACTGGTATAATCCGTATATATGACATATCACCTTTTGTAGATACAGATTTTTTTCCTTTATACTTATTTAATTTCAAGAAATTTTAAATAAATATTCAAAAAACGTTGCATTTTTATAATAAAAAAATATTAATAATTTTAACAATATTTCAAATATTATTATTTTGTGAATTGTAGGTGATGGCATTTCTGTAAAATCATCCACATCTAGAATTTCTTCAATTTTATGATACGAAAACATAAAGTAAAACCCTATGAAAATATTATCTAAAATTTTTATTTTCGTGCCTAAAAAAATTTAAAAACAATATTATTTTACTGAAAAAAAAAATTTATTTTTTCGAAACACATTTCAAATATTTTAATAGAAATAACAAATTTTATTGCTAAACTTTCATCGTAAAATTCTCTATAGGTATTTTATTTCATCATAAAAATCTTGTTAAGTAATTTTAAACCATGTAAATCAAAGACTATAAGAGCTTTCAGAGAAAGTAATAAATTATTCAACTTTAACGAGCTTTAAAGTTTACTGCATAAAAATAGATTACTTTAAAGGAGACTGAATAATGTCATAGAAGTAACTTTAAAAGTTATGAAATTATTTAAGTAAAATAGGTTTTATGATACTTAAAAGCAGATTAAAGTTAAAAGGACTTTGCCTCAATTTATTTTCTTTGAATAAAGACGAGCTTTTCATTAAACTGCATATTAATTTTAATTCTAAATTCAGTGTAATAAAATACGATATTCTTATAAGATTGATATAAAGTATTATGTAATATTTTAATTATTAAAAATTCTCATTAAAATTTTTAAACGTGTAACTTTATTAACTTTAACAAATACTTTAACTGCAATTTCGTAAGTTGTAATTGCGAAAATAAATGCATAAAAATAACTAAGCAAATTTGAAAATAAAGCGGAAGATTTATGAGTGGCACGAGTTAAACTAGATAAAATGCATAAATTTTGACCGTTATTAATACTATTTCTAACAAAAACCTAAGCAATAATTTTTTCCAATAAATTTCTTAAAATAAATTTGCACATTCTGACTGAGGTCCCTTTTATTTTTTACGCATATTCCGATAAAATAAGAGATCTTTCATGCATTTTTGAATAAAAAACAGAGATTTTGTAAAACAAAAGTATTAGAAATTTGAAACTATTTTATTTCGTCTATTTATAACTTACATTATTATGTTTTTAACTAAAATAAAAAAGAAAAATCATGTAGTTTACATAGCTTATAACATATTTTTAACTGTAATTACCCATTTCATCATTTTAACACTTAATATACAGTGTGACCCATAAAAATATAGTCACCGTGATTGTGTGCCTTAACTAGGCACGAAACAAACCAATAAGAATGAAACAGATTCATTAAGAAAATCGATGTATAAATGCATAGATACAAAAAGTAACCACACCCACCCGACCTGGAATGTAAAAAATAAGAATATGCAAATAAAGATAGGGAAAAGTGTCCCGCCGAAATATAACCACTAATATTTGTTGCCAAAATATCCGCATGCCTATAGTATAACTTGGAATAAACGATGTGGCATACTATTTACCCTCCATGGAAGACGAAAACATCAGTGTTTCTCCAGATTTCAATGTTGGTGGTCATCAATTCTGCCACTTAATGAAATTGTCTGCCATTGGCAGACTCTAGAGCTCTATTCAGGAAACCTCACTCAATCTCTAGAAAACGAAAACATCAGTATTACACCAGTCTTCAATGATCGCGGCCTTCAGTTCTGCTACAGACTAAAACTGTCTGCCATTGGAGTATACAACTCTACTCAGGAAACACTACTCAATATCTGGAAGATTGACATCAGAAGAAAAGGCAGGCCAGTCTGTGCCGAGCTCCCCCCCCCCCTTCCTTATCCAAAAATCATTCACAGAAAGATTTTGCATCCTAAATATGGTCGTTAGTCTACTGAAAACTCAACTTGGGCCACTAATTCTCTCTGCAAATAGCTGTGAAGGGGTTTCTAGCATTTCTGGGTAATCCATGCAGATTGCATATAAAGCCAGGTTAAGTTTACCACCATAGCTGAAACCTCGCTACAATATTATGACTCTCCATCCGGCCTTAATGCCTTTTGTAGGGGCTTTTCTCTTCTTTAATTATGCCATTCGAACAGAACACAAGACCATTTGTCCCATTCAAATTAACTTTTCCCCATCCGACAAAATGACATGTTGCTACTGGTCCTACCAGGTTTTATGACATCTGATCCAATATAAACTCCTTTGCTTGTGAATAGCATTCAACATGGGCTCCTTTTACCTTTTTTTATATATCGCAAATCTTATAAGTTTTACCACCTATAAAAAGGTTGATTTTTTTACAAGGATTTTATCCTCTTCAGCCAATTGTCATGGGGGAGGGGGGGGGGGATGACCATAATCTGAAAGACGACCATAACATCACTTGCCTACCTTAGAAGTCATTTTTCTGCATACACACCTACATTTTTATATCCCTTCGCATTGCCCTGCTTCTCCAAATTATATATTACGGTTTTAGATCGTTTAATTGGCGTAAGTACTATTTGTCTATGTGAAAGACACTCTTTCTTAAAAGATGATATCCGACCTTAATCGAATTCTAATTGCTGCTTCCTTTCTCATTACAATACCGAAAAGAAATAGAAAATACAACCATCTGAAATCTGCAAAAAGCATAGAACAGGTATTTGATAACTCCTAACATGTAAAACCTGTTCATCTGTATCAAGTCAAAATAAAGATGGTGGTTTTTTTCGGTGGTACACATTTTCCCCACTTTTTTTTTTACAAATTCTTTTTTTTTTTTTTTTTTTTTTTTAGCTGCTAAGATGGGACAGGGAATGAGTTACTCTTCGTAAATAAGTATCTGTATATAGAAAATTTTTACTATATTTGTTTTCATCTTATTGGTATGTTTTGTGTTAGGTTAGAGAACATAACACAGTGACTTTTATTTTGGTGGGATACACTGTATTTTGCTTTCGTAATGACACCTTAACACGTACTTTGTATGTAAATACAAAATAGCATAAAAACTATTTTTTAGCTTTACTTTTACAGAAAATATATAAAATAAATTCATTTTGAGTACATTGTAAAAAATAACGGTAGAGTAGAGTAGGTTTTACAGTGGAATGTGCTGGCAAAAGGGGGCGCCAGCAGATTCTGCCGGTAAAATGTAATAATTTACAACGGTAACGTCTGTTATCTTTCTTTAAGCATATTTATACTATAAGTTACCCTATTTATTTGAATACACAATATGTGGTGAGCTAAAAATTAATAAATTTCAGGAGGAAAAATTATAATATAATTGTAAAGGCAATTCGAGCAATTTTTACTTCTATCCCAAAATGTAACTCAATATTTTTTGCTACTTTGTAAACCAATATTAATGCTTATCCTATTATATTCTATAGAAAGCATGTTTTTGCACATCTAAATAACTAAAGTTAATTTCAGTATGTTTTGTACAGTCACCAAAAAAAAAAAACGCCACCCCCCCACCTAATTTCGCCGTAAATTATCGTAGAAACATTTGACTGGTACCGATTGATTTGTAATAACGTCTAGTTTATAACGGTATAGTTACATTTTGCATAAGGGGTCGTCTACATATTAAAACTGGCATTAACTTAATTTTTTTCAATGGCAACCCCTATTTTTGACTTCATATTCAGATTTCTGAGATCAAGGCGGTTCGTAAAACATACCAATTTATATACCTTAAATCAATTTTAAATAGAGTTACACGTGAAAATGTATTAGGGGTCCGTCTATACATTTAGAAAATATAAATCATGGTCTATCACCCATTATACATTATTTATTAAGTTTCACACCGGAAAAAAATTTCAGAGATGTCAATTATAAAATAAAATAAAATGACTAATTCACAGAACTTTCTGAGTTAGTTTATGAATTAAAAGATTTTTATTGGTTTCTATTGATTAAACATCAGATTGTTCACTTCATACGAAGAAAATTAAATAGCTTGAATAGATATTAAAATATCTATCAAAAGAAAAAAAAAAAAAGATGAATGGTTTTAAATTTGTTTGAAAATTCAAAATTATTTTAACTCAAGCTGCGGTATAATTGTCTGAAACGGCGGCACTCAACCTGATTCCCACGGCCGTAATGGGAGTTTGTTCTGATACTGCAGTACTTTCATTTTCTTTAATTTAATTGACTTTTTAAAAATATTAAAACAGATTTTTTTTTTTTTTTTTTTTTTTTATTTTAATTAATTATTATTATTATTTTTTTTTCATGACATTATTAAAAGCTTTTACATAAATCTCCACGATATTCTTTTGCTTTTATATTTTATAATGTGTGACAAATTAATATGCAAAATAATAAATCCTACTACTTAATGGGATGTTCTAAAATTCTACTCTTTAACACAGATACCGAAGTGGACGGTGGGTGTAGAAAGGCTGACTACCCTTAATCTAAATCTTCACTTTAAAATGTCAAAATGTTACATAACTCTTTTTTTTTTAAGGAAAAAAGATAGATAAGGAGGCGGAGGAAAGATCAAAACGAATAAAAAGCATATTAAACGTTAATACCCTTTAAACACTGGAAAAGGGCGGGGTTTCGTATTGTGTGTAATTTGGGAGCTGTAGAGTGCCAGAAAATTACTTTATGTAATAAAACTTTTCATGTAAAGGGTATTTAAAGCAGCATTATATTTAATACATAGACTATTCAGAAAAAAAAGTACCATTCATCTGGTTCATGAAAAATAAAGAACATTTTCTGGCATTGCTCTATGTATATACATTCTTGTCAACCTATCCCAGAAGATTACTGGTCCCTCCCCTTTCCGTACATTTTTTTCACATCAGTCTTTTTAGCGCCATGTCAGCCATCGGTGGCTGACACTGATCTTTCCATTTAGGCTAAGTCAGCCGGCAGTGTAAAATATGATATAAAACTACAGAACTTACATAGTTTTAAGTAATTACTGACAATTTATTTAAAATTTACTTCATGTTTTTTTTTTTTTTTTTTTTAATAGGATTTTTATAGGATTATATCGTTAAGGCCTAATGGGGTTTATTGAAACTCGATAAACATAACACACTTCTAAGCAGCACGTGTGGCCTGAATGGGATTTCCATAAGAATTCGCGTGGCACTCAATGAGTTAATCGTAAATGTATTTGAAGTTAATTACTCTAAAAATTAAATTGCGTACACACAGGGGCGGGAACTAACAATGTTACGGGTTAGGTTGGCAAGTATGCATATATATTTTGCTTGATTTATAAAAAATTATAACACATTTTCTTCTTTTTTTTTAGTATTTTGTGTTTATATCTCTCATTAAAAATAAATACAATATTCATATATAAACATTTCCATACAGTAATGTATATAAACATATTGGTTAAAGAAATGTTGTTGATATTATATAATTATTCTTGTATCTGTGTAGTATATTAACACAAATATATTTTGTAAATTTCGCAGCATCGAAAAACAGCAACGTAGCTTCCATATCAAGGCTTAATGTAAATAGGACGTAAGCGTACTGTAACTAGTGTTGAAATTTGAAAAAAAAAAAAAAAGAATAACAGTGGGCTAAAAGTACCCCAGAATAAATTAAAATGTTGTTTATTCTGGTTTTAGTCAGGTGATATCACTCGTGCTAAATAGCTAGATCCGCCCTCTCTTAAGCTCAGGTTCAGCTCATCATTAAAATATTGTTTTTAATATCTGCCGCACCAAAATGTTCAGAACACAAATGCCAATTTTCATATATTTTGAAATCTTCCCGTTTCAACTTTAAAAGCATTTAGATTAATTTATTTTATTTTGAATTTTTAAATTTAGACGTTTAAAGTCATTTAAATGAAATTTCAGGATTCTGTAAGATCAATATCTATATATTTGAAAGTAATAAGGCAATTCCTTTGTTTTAAATTTTTATTCCATAATAACTGTGACTTTGATTTCGTGATTAGGAAATTGAAAATAAATACTATTGAGCTATGTTCCAATAATAGATCTTATAAACTTAAAAAAAAAAATAATAATAATAATAAAGCAATTTTTCACTATTTGATTCTGTATTAAAAAACTTTTAATAGAAATTTGATATTTTATTATGTTACATTATGGGATAAATTTTAAATAACACAAAGCTTACAAACGGTACAGTAACCAAATGCAAATATGTAACAACAAAATTTAAACAGAAAATTTATGGTAAAAAATCTTTTTAAAATTATTAAATATTCATAGTAATAATAAAAAAACGATTGTCGAATGCATAATTGCTGTTCCATGCAATCAGTTTCGCTGTACCGTGTTTTCTAAAACATGATATTTAACTAGAGGTGTATGTACTCTTGAATATTGAAATGCGAAAAAAAGTGTAACAGGGTTAAAATAGAATTTTAGCAGCGAAAAACTAGAAAAAGATATTTAATACTTATGAAGAAAGACTTAACATATTAGGATCGGATATATTCCTCTCATGTACCGTAAGCCACGCCTTTCCACAAATTTTCTAAAACTTTATAATATAAAACAAAATACTTTTGCATATTTGTAATTAAATCATTTAAGTTTTGTCTTCAATAATCGATGTAGTAAATACCATTGTGATTTATGCATACCAGCGTCACATATAGAGTCAAATAGGAATATGCAAATTAGTCTTTTTTTTTAAATAGTGTTTCAGCGAATCAGAGGCGGGGCTTGTTTTCTTTTGAAATTCTTTCACAATCCCTCGCCTACATTGTGATAACTTTACAAAAATATGCCAATATGTATAATAAACATCGAAATATTGCTTAGGAAACAATAAAAATAACATAAAGGTAAATTAAAATAGTTTTCCGTCAAATTATATACAAACATTTACTTATAGAGGATACAGATTATAACAAGTGACGGCCCCCTAACAGGAATAAAAAGTGAAATATCACTGTAACTCAAAAAATAATGTTAGAAACGAGCTGCAAATTTGGAAACCCATGTTTTTGATGATGCCCGTTCTATTTGTGCAAAAATTAACATAGGTCATAATTCATAATTTTTTCAAATATGAATTTATTAATAATTTTCATAATTCAAAAAATGTTTTTTTAGCAAAAATTTGCATGGAATATGTTTGGGTCACTTCATTCTAACGAATAAAAGAAACAGAATTTAAATATCATAATTATTTCTGAAGATATGATTTAATGTTTGTCACATTCATTTAACATTAGCATCCCCAAACTTTAACAGCTTATAACTCTATGAAAAAATGAGCGAAATATATAAACTATACCATTTTCCGTGATGATTTGAACCAAAGAATCCAAATAAATTATAAAAAAGGGGGGTTACCATTGAAAAAAATGAAGTTGATGTCAGTTTTAATATGTAGACGACCCCCTAAGTAAAATCTATTTATAACATTATAAACTAGACGTTATTACAAACTGATCGGTACCAGTCGCATGTTTCTACGATAATTTACGGCGAAATTAGGTGGGGGTGGCGTTTTTTTTTGGGGTGACTGTACAATAAGCACAAATAACGTATGCAGTTAACCCAAATAACAAATCAGTTTCAATAAATTTTAAAGATATTTACATAAACGAAAGCACAAAGAGTTAAACTGATAGACAAGAAGTCGTGTAAATATTTAGGCAGACAGACAATTCGAAGACATGAGCACCTTTTAACTACATTGAAAATTGTTAAAAATGAGAAAAATCTTCGTATCTTTTTCTAAAAATACTCAGTTTTTCATAACATGGGACACCTCTAAGTGATAAGCAAAGTCTTTCACATTTTAATCGGCACAACTGGAGGAATAGAGCAGTCTGCATTATTAGAGGAATTTGTCGGAAGGAAGGTCATAATAAACAATACTTTTCATTTAATCGCTGACAACTAATACAATACTTGGAAACTATCTTGCATTTTGACGCCAACTTTAAATGAACAATGTATAATGGACGACTAGAACGAGGTGGAGCTTCCATTGTTTGTGGGGAAAAGCTGCGCTATGATTGGCTATATTCCTTTATTTGTGGGCTAAATTAAGATTCCTATAGGTTAAACAAAAGAAAATCGTCATCATGACGTCAAATGGCGTCAGAAAGTCAAGTCGTCAATTCCTATTGGCTATTATTCCAGTTCTATAATCCGCTTCCCTATCTATACATTGGAGCAATAATTCGTCTTATTATTTTGCACTGTTGACGGTATACTTTGCTTTACCGACACTGCAGTTTGCTTTCTAGATATTTCTTACATTGACGTTTATAACGTTGTGAGAATATTTATTTTATATTAATGTATAACTTATCTATTTGTAAATACAGAGAACTCTAATTCAGAGTTTTGTAAAATTAGTGTACTTTTTTTTTTTTTTTTTTTTTTTTTTTTTTTCGGTGCAGAATATTGCGCATCCTACAGGTTTTTTGTGATTTTATCAATATACCGATGAGAAAAGTGATTTGATCCTACATCCTATCAGCTATAACCTATCATAACTAGGTAATTTCTACACACATCCATTTTCGGAGTTGAATCGTTCCTATATGTTTACGACTCTCATTCATGAACTATCAGTACCGTTTTAGGAAACCAATACATTAAACGTAAAAATCTAACAATATTTTAAAAGTTTTTTTTTTTTCTATTTCGATTGTGAAATAGAATATTGTGTCCAATATTTTGTTAATTTCAACCGAAAAACTGGTTTAGGGGAACAAATATTCATATGTATTTAATAAAAACTCGTCAACACTTTTTCCCATTAAGTACGTTCGAGATTGAAATACCAGAGAAAAACAGCTTAAGTCTCAAACACTACTATATTAAAATATAACTTGTTTATTTCTTATAATAAATCATAATAGAATACAAAGTGTATGGTTATTGCATTATGTTTAAAACGAAAGTTTTATGCAGATTCTTATAAAGTACTTCATAGAGTGTAATAAAGCGAATTATTATATCGAAAATGTACATAGGTATCATTTCATCCCTTTGGTATTATACAAACAAAAAAGTTTCATTTGTTTCAACCCTTAATTTTAAAATTATTACAAATGAAAAAGGTATAAGTCATTTTTTCTGCAGTGCGGCTTTCTTTTTTTTTTTCTTTTTTTTTTTTCTTGTCACATAATTTTAAAAAATGTAAATTCTGTAAATGAAGTCTAATTCATTTGCTTTACGCACAGATTAATCCAGTCTCCATCCCTTCAACTCACACTCTTTAAAATAATTTTATATTTTGGATCGAGATTATTCTGTTGCCATTTTCTCAATCATAATTGTATCATGTTTTATGATTATATATTGAGATTGTAACACGCTAAATCCAAACAAATGTTCATATGTTAAATAGCTTATCATTATTCACCCATCTTCCATGATTTTTAAAAATGAAATAGAGGGCGCTGTCGCTATTCTTGGCAAAATATCATTAGATATTTTGCCAATTCATAAATTGAAGTGGAAATAGTTAATTTTTAATTGGTAGTTGGTAAGTTTTTAGCTGCGAGATGTTGCAGAGGCCTATAAGAAGATGTTGTAGCCGCCTGATGTAGTCAAAAATTCTATAATGTTCTTTTATTTACTGCGCACGAAAACAAAAAAATGGGTTTGTAAAAATTGTATATAATTTGTACGTATGTGTGGGTGGGTGGGTGTCGTCTTGTGAACTATTAAAAATACGACGTAATTATCCAGGAGCATCATTTTCTTGAAGTATTGTCCTGGAATTTCATTAAAAGATTCGTTAAACTTTGTTGATTTTTTATGTTTAGTAATTATTTCCTGTCAAATGCTTCTTCCTCAACTTAATTTAGAATTTTATTAACAGGATCATAATCTTATTTTTTTACTGCAGTATGTTCTAACTCAGTAAACAATCTGTTGATATTCATTTAAAACCTCAATATTTTGGTAATATATTAAAAACTCCAAAAATGTAAATGTACTGTTTTGTATTTTTATCTTTTATATTCTTTCAAATCTTATATGAATTTAAGTGGATTATTCTTAAAGGCAAGCAAACATGCATTGTGCAATTTCTAATTTAAAAAACGATATTGATCATAGCTACAAAAATTTCATGCAGATTGAACCGACTTAATCCAAAACATATTTTATTCAATTTGTTTAATTTTATATTTTTTAATTCTGTGGAGTATTTTTATACATATTGTATTATTCGATATTTATGTATTACATTTTCAAATAAACGATACTGTATATTTTCCCAGATTTAATTTAAAACCTTTTTCTCAGTTTATTCAAGCAAATAAAAAAAAATTAAAAAAAAAAACTATAATTTAATCTATAGGGAAAATTCTATTTGACTTCCTTTTATAATGTTTCTGCTTATTTTGTTTTGAAATTGTAGCAATAGTTATTTTTCTAAAATAAAATTTTGTTGTGACATTGTTTTTCAATAAAAGGAAAAATGAACAACTATTATAAAAAGAAATCAATAAAGATAAAAAGCACGTAGGAAGAAAATTCTTGGATTATTTTAGTAAAATAAAACTTAATAATTTCAACAAAATTATTCTAACAATTTTTTCCTAGTTTATCGATTTTACACTTAAAGTACGTAAATGCGAAAAACTTGTTTAGCGCCAATTATCATCTCTCATAACCTTTAAAAATGCAGGTAAAACGTTAATTAGCCAGTATATATTAATAAAAATATGATTAAGCAATGCTATCTTTCATTCATTTACGTTTCCCTTTTTAACTTCAGATAATCTTCATTCAAAAATATGTATTCTTAGTACACAAGTCAGTTTAAATAAATGAATATGAGTAGTACTAATTTAGATTTGTAAAGGAACTTAGCCCTAAATCGGGAAAATACTCTTATTTTTAAATCTTAAGTGTTACTCTTTTGAAAATAAAATCCTTCTTTTAAACAAAAAAAAAGTTTCAATTTAGGTGTAACCGCTGATTTTAGTAATACGATTTGCTGTGTTTTATCATTTTAGTTGTAGCATTTTAATAATAAACACCACTAAATGGTAAGACTTAGCGCCAAAATATTGATTGTAACTAAATTTGCCAAACTAGCACTTTTTTGGAGGGGACGGGGAGGTGGGGAGTTAATCATTATAATATTTTTTTTAACAGTGTAGAACGACAGGTCAATATTTTGTAAGATAATAGCATCTAATGAAATAGCTAACTGAACAGATTTTATAAAGATGAATATATATTTTTGAAGAATCGTCTTACATCCATCATGAACACTTATCTCTTTTTACCCAGCGTCTTTTTGGAGTACTCGATGACAAGTTGGTCTCTGAGGCCGAGGAAGCAAATTTTTGTTTATGAAATGCCTCTTAGTGCATTAAACCTGCTTGTTTTGTTAAAGTGAAATGCCCTCAGAGAAAAATGAAAACAGTTTTTCTACTTAGAGCATAATTTGTACAGTTTTGGGGAAGTTACGTTTAGAAATGACACCATAAGGGTTCCATAAAAATCAAAATGGCTATGCGGTTGTACTTTTTCGTTTGAGAATAACATTTAATTTAATCTTTTTGGTATTTTATTAAGCGGAAAATATGGAGAGAATTTCTTCTAGACCAAGCTAAAATTAAAAAAAAAAAAAAAAAAAAAAAAAAAAAAGTTGTACAAGTACTATAACCAATAATTCACCAACAGTTCTTTTCTTTGCTGCAACAACTTTGCCCTGTCTGCACTGAAAAAATATTCTGTGACTGACGTCTAGAGGCTAGATTGTGTCTCTTATAAATGTAGTTCCATGTCATCCTTATAAATTCTATTTCACTTTGATAGCGAGTTCAAAAAATCCCTATTAGAGTTCTAGATCGTATTCTTACATCATCGTGGTCAAACTTATTTTTAAATCTCTGCAAATAAATGCGAACTCAAGAGGCGAGTTTTAGTACCTATAATCTTGGTTTATAACTTAAGAGCTTATCCTGTCTACACAGAAAAAAAAAAAAAAAAAAAAAAATATGTGACTGACATCTAGAGACTAAATTGTGTCTCTTATAAATATAGTTCCATGTCATCCTTATAAATTCTATTTCCCTTTGATAGCGAGTTCAAAAAAATCCTATTAGAGATCTAGATCTTATTCTTACATCATCGTGGTCAAACTTATTTTTAAATCTCTGCAAATAAATGCGAACTCAAGAGGCGAGTTTTAGTAACTATAATCTTGGGTTATAACCTAAGAGCTTATCCTGTCTACACAGAAAAAAAAAAAAAAAAAAAAAAATCTGTGACTGACATCTAGAGACTAAATTGTGTCTCTTATAAATATAGTTCCATGTCATCCTTATAAATTCTATTTCCCTTTGATAGCGAGTTCAAAAAATTCCTATTAGAGATCTAGATCTCATTCTTACATCATCGTGGTCAAACTTATTTTTAAATCTCTACAAATAAATGCGAACTCAAGAGGCGAGTTTTAGTAACTATAATCTTGGTTTATAATCTAAGAGCTTATCCTGTCTACACTGAAAAAAAAATTCTGTGACTGACGTCTAGAGACTAAATTGTGTCTCTTATAAATATAGTTCCGTGTCATCCTTATAAATTCTATTTCCCTTTGATAGCGAGTTCAAAAAATTCCTATTAGAGATCTAGATTTTATTCTTACATCATCGTGGTCAAACTGCAAATAAATGCGAACTCAAGAGGTGAGTTTTAGTAACTATAATATTGGTTTACAACCAAAGAGCTTATCCTGTCTACACTGAAAAAAAAAATTCTGTGACTGACGTCTAGAAACTTGTGTCTCTAGTAAATATAGTTACTTGTCATCCTTATAAAATATATTTCCCTTTGATAGTGATTTCTAAAAAACCCCTATGAGAATTCTAGATCGTATTTTTATGTTATCGTGGCCAAACTTATTTTTAAATTTCTGCAAATAAATACGAACTTAAGAGGCGAGTTTTAATAACTACAATCTTGGTTTATGATCCAATTCTAGGAGATCAAGTAAAAAAATTCTCGCAACACAAAGGAATCGTAATATCCATAATATTCATATTATTGTTTCACCATCTGGAAATGTATAGACTACAAATTCTCGATCATTTCGTCTATCCAAGTTATTTATTTACCTTATACACATAGCTCGTGAATTTTTATTTCTAGTTCAGGGTTTCAGGAAACGACTACTTATTCGTTCTAGAAAGAGGCGGTATATATATATATATATATATATTTTTTTTTTTTTTTCCCTCAGTGTACCAATTATTAATATATCTGTAAATAAGAAAATTAAACTCAAAAAATCAGTTTTTGATTGGAAAACTTCAGGTTAATGAATATCTATTAATTAAACGCAACAATAATTATTGCTTTGTGTGTGTGTAGTTGTAGATGTTAGAATATCTCACCAAATATATATAGTTGAATCTTCCAAAATAATGTGATAGGTTTGTGCAGTTATTAGAGGTAATCTACTCAAAGGGACCAAAAAAAAAAAAGCCAATTTCATCATTTAAAACAAAGGAATGAAATGGAGGGTGATTCTGGATATCGGATATCCGTATCCGGCAGGTAAACAGCTGCAAATATCCTAAATCCGAAAAAAATTCTTATCCGCTTTTTCCCCATTTTTAAATGATAAGATTAGCGGTTTCTGAAGGGGAAAATGACAATATCTAAGTGCAGCTTTTTTTCTTTCCTTCGTATATATATTATAGCTGCAATGGCATTCACGGTGGTAAGAATGAGAAAAAACACAAAAAAAAAATGCTTTGAATACCATGGGTGAAATGGAAATACAATCCAAGTGTAAAAACAGAAGAAAATCAATTGACACCAGTCGAAAACAGCACAAAATTAAGGTATAATAAACGCATAGCGTGTGGGTTAAGTTGATGCATTTGCATCGTTGAACAGTGCTTGTGGCTTCCCAAGTATAATGCATACACGCATCCATTTTGATTTCTAGACTAACTCTAAAACCTTTATCACAGTATTTTATGATAATTTAATTTTCTATTCTACAAATAAAGATTCCTAAAAAAGATAATTTGCGCCGAATTTATATGAAATAAAATTGTTTGAATGTGTTTCTAGACATCAGCATCTAAAATTACATATATTAGAAATATTCTTCACTAATATACATATAGATATTTTAATCATTTATTAAGGAAATAAATAGCTAAAAAGAAAAGTGTATGCGCATGTATAAAGAGATAAAATTTGTAGAAAAATGTTAAACCACAATAAAACAAGGAAAATCGTGTAATCAAAAGATCCAAAGACATTAGTTTTATTGAATACTCCCAAGTGTAACGAATAATAATAATAAAAAAAAAGATAATTTTAAATTTAAAGTAGAAAGTTTGTGGAACATTTTTGTTGAGAGCTTTGGAATATTTTTAGACTGAATCGTTTAGAAAGTTTTATATTGAATAATTTTTGAAGAACAAATATTTAAAAATGTATCAAATGTTGATACTTAGTTTATATTTCATATTAAAAAGATATTTTATATTTTACGTTACTTATAATAGGAAATATCTATGCGTGTGTGTGCGTAAATATTTGCTCATGAAAAACTTAATGATAATATTTTTGTATAATTTATAGGAACACTGATCGTTTCTTGTTATAACAATGGCAAACACAAAATAGATTTTTTTATAGTGCATAAGGTAGATTTTTATAAATCTCATTAAGTAATGCGTACCTGATAATGATTATATAATGAAAACTCGATATACTTTAACAAGTCTCATTATAATTTATTTGTAGCCCTTTTAAATAAAACATCTTAAGATTTCTAAGCAATATTTCTTTTATTGTTTGTAAAAATAGTTAAAACTTACGTAGAAAATACAAGAAAAAAAAGTAACATAAAATAAATATTTCTAGATTCATTCACACTATAGATTTACTTATAGATTTCACGGAAATGTTTCAATTCGTATCTCAAAATAATAATAATAATAATAATAATAATAATAATTTTAACGTTATATAATAAATGTTTCAAAGGAGTATCTTAATTACTATCCTAAATTTCTATCAATTTAGAAAGACTTTATTAATCTCTCTTAAGCCTTTTATCTACAAAAATCATTAAGTAAATTAATGAATAAATGAATGAGTGAGTGAGTGAAGGGAGAGACAGAAATCCTATGTGAAATTCTACTATCAAATTTTAACTTATTATTTATATTAATAATGTAATTTTATCTTCAAAAATCATTAAGAAAAAAAGCTGTTGGTGGAAATCTGCAAAACATTTTGCACTTCCTTACACTAAAAATCTCCCTAAATAAATCATTCTTTCATTTTACTTGTAAAATAAATTACATATGTGAATTGTAAAATTTATTATTATTATTATTTTTTTTTAATAAACTTTTCAACTGTAAAGATATCAATGCCTGTCAATCTAAACAAATTAAGAAATACGTTTGACAGCTTTTTTTTTTTTTTTTTTTTTAATTCAATGATTATCCCAGTGATAGTTTATTGTAATTATCTTTATTTACATAAAATCATATCTTACATTTGAAAAATTTCCCAAAGTAAAACTGAACTTTTAGCTAAATTAAAAACATTTACTCAAATTATATTAAAAATTATTTTTTAAAAATATTTCAATTACATTCAGAATGCTTACATTTACACTGCTTATTATTCAAGTAAGTAGTATTTTAATTAATTTACATGCTAAAACAATTATTTTCTTTACAAAAAACAGTATACAAGGTAGAGTCAGATTAACTGCTGACAGTATACAAATATAATGATTAACTGCTAGCATTCAGAGCAACTGACTTTTGCAGCACCGACGGCATCTAGACGGCGCGGCGTGGGAATATATAAATAAGATTCGGAAGATTACTCGGATATCTGTAGTCATACACAGATTGCAGAATATCCGAGAGCTGTTTCAAATTGAATGATGAAGTATTCATACTAAAAATATCACTAATCAGATTATACCAAATACCAAAGGTGCTCGATTGAGTTCCAATATGGTAAAAATCGTTAGCCAGTGTATCACTTCAAATTCTGCGTCGTGCTCCACGAAACGATTCCAGACAATTCTAAATAAATGGAATTTTACATTGTGTTTCTAAAAAACCCATCCGTAAAAGTAATAATTTTACAAAAAAAATGCGACTTTTTAAAAATAATTACTGGACTAACTTATTTCATTGCCATAGACAAATGGCAGTTTTAAATATTTTTTACATTTTGAATTAGTCTTAAAATGTGGCGACAGCACTCCCGCCATTTCTCGGTTAGATTAGCAATGCTTAACGATGAACAGTGAGTTAACCATTTGTCCAGAAGTATGTCGTTTGATTCATATTCCTCAGGTCCCAGGATCAAATCCAGCTGCCAGCACGCGTCGCTACAATTGGTTACTTCGGACACACACGGAATACACAAATACTTATCATCTTCACAATATGGCAATAGATGGCAGCACCACACCTGAACAACCTATGAAACATTCATAGCACAATTTTACAAAAAAATGCGACTTTTTAAAAATAATTACTGGACTAACTTATTTCATTGCCATAGACAAATGGCAGTTTTAAATATTTTTTACATTTTGAATTAGTCTTAAAATGTGGCGACAGCACTCCCGCCATTTCTCGGTTAGATTAGCAATGCTTAACGATGAACAGTGAGTTAACCATTTGTCCAGAAGTATGTCGTTTGATTCATATTCCTCAGGTCCCAGGATCAAATCCAGATGCCAGCACGCGTCGCTACAATTGGTTACTTCGGACACACACGGAATACACAAATACTTATCATCTTCGAAATATGGCAATAGATGGCAGCACCACACCTGAACAACCTATGAAACATTCATAGCACAAATCCTATCACACAGTGCAGCTATAGAGAAGGTCAACTGACAGCCCTATCTGGTAACCGCTACCATTCACACGAGTAATATCGCTCGTACTATACTTCGTACTCTCGGGGAAAGGAGTAGTGTAGCGACACTATTTCCTTTTTTCGATTAGATTATCAAAGCTTACGATAGGTAGGTTGGGTTACTAGTACACTAGTACTGCGCTATGGGTAATTGGTGACGGTCTGGGACACACCCCTAGGGATGATCCGGAGGCATGCCATCACAATATTCATTCTCCACGGAGGGGATGGCTGCTCCTCTTGTGTGACCCCCAGAGGTGTAATTTTGATGCGAACATGGTGGACATTGCGGCCACGAGTATCAAAGCTTTCCGATGAACAATAGATTAACCTTTTGTCCAGAGGTATGTCGTTTCATCACTATCCCTCAGGTACCAGGATCAAATCCAGATTCCCGTACGCGTCGCTACAAACACTTTCACATCCGGTTATTTTCCTACAACTTCCATACTTATCGGAATATTTTAGTGGTGTGAGGATCAGGTGGCACTATTTTCATGATCTTTTATAATAAATGTTTTGCAATGTAATAAAGGAAATATTATCGCTTGAAAATAGTAATATCATCTTCTGCAATTGACCAAGATTTCGTAGCTAAAAATAATCACTTGTTCGCAACCTATGCAAAACGTTAATTTACGTTTTTTAATGCTAATGTTTTAAAATAGTGTGTAATATATAACTAAAATTTATAAAGGTTTAAAATCCGACTTTACTCAAGAAAAATGTACTTTTTGAATTATTTTACTACACGATTATTCGAACAATACTATTGATCTCATAAAATTATATGACAGAATTCTATAAAGAAATTTTCTTTAGAAAACAAGTATTATCGATCAAGAAAAGAATAGAAGAAGAAATAACAGTCTTTCTTGTTAAATAAAAAGTTAATGATTTGTATTTTCCTGTCAAGACATGTGTATTTTGTTTTTATTCTTTTTTAAAAAATAAGAAATGTTTTTTGTGTCAGTTGGCTAAAAATATTTTTTCTCCGAAATAATATTTCTAGAATACATAAAATAAATACTAAAGTAAAAATCTCGCGGGAATAAAATTATTAATTCTGGTCCTTTAATTTCCACGCACGAGTTAACCATTATTATAATTTAAGCATTAAGCTTCTCAAGAGAAAACATTCATTAATTTCTGGATATCTAACTTAACATATGATTTAAGTATAAGCATAATTTTAAGATAAGCTTAATTTGTTATGCTATATTCATGAATATTAAATTCTTCAAAATCCATTTGTAGCTTTTATTTTAAATATTTATGAGATCAAAAAATAGGAAAATGAATTAAATTTGAAATGTAAAAGGATTGCTTAAGACTGATTATTATGAAAAAGCAAGTCAGTATTTTCATACATTAATTAGAAATACATAAAATAAAAGTACTGACATAGTTTTTGGTTAACAATTAATAATTAAATATCTGCTTTATATTGAAAATTGCTTCCATAAAAAGTAATACTGTCGAAACTCGTTAACGTGAACACTGTTAACGTGAATTACTTTTAACATGAACTGTTTCAAAAAAATCCGTCAAAATGAAGATTAGTTACTGATAGCATGAACTACTGATAGTATGAAAAAAAATTTTATCCCCTCGAGGTTCGACTGAAATAACTAATTTAACAGATTAGGAATATACCATTCCATGAATTAAGATATATTTTTTTGTCTCAGAATGTGTTATCTTTTCATAAAGGAAACAAAATCTTTAATAAACTGAGCTAATTTTAAAGGTTCGGTGTAATATCAATCCAATAAAAGAAAAAATTCTCTATTTTTTCTTTAAGCAAGAACGAGCAATCATGTACATCGCCTAGATTATTAACACTTCCCAACTATACGTACGCATTGCATCGTTTAATCTTCATGTACTTTGCTTACTTGATCACACAATGGACAGACAGAAGGGCAGCAATACTGATAGATAGACTAACAGATTTCATAATTACTCTTAAATATTGTTCGAAAGTGACAAAAACGCAACGCAAACGAAAAAGCATTTCCAGCGATTTCCAATTGCAGCCTTATATATATATATGTATATATATATATATATCTGAACATTTTAGTGTATCCCTATAAATCGTAACATTAACATATCATATTCTATAGAAAACACTTTTCTTGGCATATGAACAATAAATATAAATTTCATTAGGATTTGAGCAATTCAAAGTTACTTAAATATAGTTAATATAATATTATAGTTTTAAAAAATTAAAGAACACGCTTTTATAGAAATGTGAACTAAAAAGCACAAAATATCTATCTTAAAAAAAAACATTTAAAATGTGTCATCTTCAAAAAGTATTGAAAAAAATATATGTGATTCTACTTTTCATAAGACACCAGAAAATGAAAGAATTATAGACTGAAATTAAGACTGACACAAAAAATTATCAAAATTAAGCATATTTGGCGATTTTACACTGCTAAGTGATTGATTTTGAGTACTTGGCGGAAAAGCAAAATACGGTTCTGTTCGTACACGGCAATCTCAGTGCTGGCAAACGTATCACCTAACAGCGCTAAATCGCCAAACATGCTTAATTTTGATAATTTTTTGTTGTCGCTGTAATTAATTTCAGCCGATATTTTTTTCATTTTCTGGTGTTTTATGAAGAGTAGAATCATATATATTTTTTTTTCAATACCTTTTGAAGATGACACCTTTTGAATGTTTCCTTGTTAGTATTAAAATGCAGGGTAAGAGAAAATTGTGTGAGTGACACACCATGATATTTACATACATTTAAATCTTTAATTAAAACAATTTAGAATTAAACAAAAACCATTTTAAAAAAAATCTTCCTTTAGGTTCGTAGCGCGGAGCTTTACCTCACAGCCACAGCGTTCACGTAGGGAAAGTCTTTTTTTACAATATATTTTTGTTTGCTTTCAGAGCGGTTACAAACATACATTATACATACAAACTTACATACAGGTGAAGCTAATAAAAGCGTGTAAAAAAAGATGCCTCTCAAAAGCGTAATACATTGATACTCTTTTAGATGTTTCTGTACACAAAATAGTTGAGCCATTAATACCATTTGAAATGGGAAACATGCAATAGTAAACTAAAATAATATATATAATTTTGAAGAAATTCTGGAAATATGTCAGACGCTAAAGGCGCACAGACGGACATAAAGACAGAGAGATAGATTAATTCAAATTATAATCATTCTTAAACATTGTTAGAATGCGTTAAAAGTGTTTAATAAACACAAAAATGTAATTCTAGCAATTTCCAATGATAGTCTTTAATATAACTGAATATTTTTCTTCTGCCCTGTAAATCTTCATACTAATGATACTATACTTTATAGAAAGCATGTGTAAATGTATAATGAATATCAATTAATTTATGATTTGAACAAAATAAAGGTATTAAAGTATTGTTTATAAAGAAATAATACTTCTCATAGAACGTAAGGCGTTGGATTTCTTTCGGTATCCCTGCACACCAACCAGTGGTGGTATTTACTCCATTTTCAAAAGAGAACTTTCTTTCAAAAAAATCCATGAATATTTAATGGCAGCGCAAGCAGACAGATAGACAAACTGAAATCGTAAACTGTTGGAAAGTGTTAAAAAAAAACTTGACAGATTAATTTTTGGAAAATTTTAGTTTTTATTACTGTCTTTAACAAAAATTTATGTACAAGAATAAATAATTTATTAAATGAATTAAAAATATGTGGTTCTGTAAAATATGCAACTTCTTACATCTATAAAGAAATACTATATTTCATGGACTACACAAAGCAATCTTTTATGATTTGTCTTTATAGATAAACATTTAAAGGTACTTTTGTAATATTCCTATCTCCATAGGTAAAAAACAAATATAATTTTATAACCTTGATGCTTTTGGACAATATACATGACTACACAAAAGCGTTGTATTGTATGATTTTTTTTTTTTTTTTTTGTAAATTTAAAGCCACAATTATGACATTTTAAGGTTTTCTTTCTCCATAATAAAAAATGAAATTTCATTTATTTTAGTGTTTTTGAATATACATATATATATATACCTTTGAAAGTTATACTATGTAATAGGTAAGACACACGAAAAGTTTTCGTAATCAATGGGAAATGATTTTTTTTTTCCCCTTTCTTGTTTCTTTTTAAGCGATAGTACAAAAATCTAATAGAACTTTTGCTGATATTCTTGCTGTCTGAAATAGGAATTAGAAATACTACTTGTTTCAAAGACATTAGCGTATCGCTTGTTTAATATTAGTAAAACAATTCCTTCCGGCTCATTCGGAAGGATAGGTTTAGGTATTTTTTCTTATTAAGTAGCTGCCATTTTGAACCAAATGGCTGCTACAAATAATTAATGGACTTGGTAGAAATATTGATGTGAGCTATGTACATACGGAGATTTAAGCAAATCGGTTCATAAATATCTTTTTATATGAGTTTGAAATTTTCAAGTTGCTGGCACTTAGATAAACGATGATGGGCCAAGTTTGTAAACAAATACATCAAATGCATTTGTAGGATGAGTCTATTGTACATATTTAGTTCGAATTAATTCAGAATTTCAAAAGTTATCGTGTTGACAAATTAAGTGGCCACCACTTGAATTAAAACGGCAGAGCAAATTACTCATTGAACTAATCCAATATATTTGTAAGATTATATGTCCACTGTCCAACTTTGATTCAGATAAATTTAGTATTTCAAAAATTATCACTATAATAAATTTTCAAGTGGCAGCGTTCAAGTGGCCCCAACTTTGAAACAAAATTGCGGAGAAACTTGCCAACCGAAATCATAGATATTTGAATGATAAAAACATTTTTCAACTTTGTTTCGGATTAATTAAATATTTAAAAAGTTATCATGATAAAAAATTTTCAAATGGCCGCCACTTGGAAACAATATGACGGAGCAAGTTGCCTAGAACACTCATACAAGATATTTGAAGCATAAGTTCACTGTCCAACTTTCCATCTTTGGTTGGAATCAGTGTAGTATTTCAAAAGTTATTGTTATGACAAATTTTCAAGTGGCAGTCTAAAAGGCTGCAACTTGGCTGCAAAACAAAATGGCGGAGCAACTTCTCCAGCGAAATCATCCAAGATATTTGTATAAGTTCACTGTCCAACTTTGGTTCAAACTAATTCAGTGTTTCAAAAGTTATCGTGATAAGGAATTTTCAAGTGGCACCGTGATTTCAAGTGGCCACCACTTGGGAACAAAAAGGCAGAGTGAGATGTCCAGCGAATTTATCTGAGATATTTAAATGATAAATCCACTACCGAAATTTGGTATGAATTGATTAAGTATTGCAAAAGTTATCATTATGACAAATATTCACGTGGCCTCCATTTGGAAATAAAATGACAGAATATGTTATCATGCGAACTTATCCAAGATATTTGAATCGTAAGTTCACTAACCAATTGTGGTTTGAATTAGTTTAGTGTTTCAAAAAGTTATCGTGATGGCACTTTTTCAAATGGTAGTCTCATTTCAAGTGGCCGCAACTTGAAAACAAAATGTCGAACAAGTTGCCCAGTGAACTCATCCAAAATATTTACATGATAAGTTCACTATCCAACTTTGGTTCTAATTGAATCAGAATTTAAAAAGTTATCATGATTATAAATTTTCAAGTGGTAGCATGATTTCAAGTTGTCCCGTTCAATATATATAACAACCGCACTTTGTTAAAAATGGTAGATAAAGTTGATTAATAAATTTGAATTAGTTTAGTATTTCACAAAATGATCGTGATGGCACTTTTTCAAGTGGTAGCCTGATTTCAAGTGGCCGCAACCTGGAAACAAAGTGTCGAACAAGTTGCCCAGTGAACTCATCCAAAATATTTACATGATAAGTTCACCGTCCAACTTTGGTTCTAATTGAATCAGAATTTAAAATGTTATCATGATTGTAAATTTTCAAATGGTAGCCTGATTTCAAGTTGTCCGCTCAGTATATAAACACCGCACTTTGTTAAAAATGGTAGATAAAGTTCATTAATAAATTTGTTTGAGACCCTTATATGGTCTATGTATGTATCAAAATTCAAGTAAATCCGGTCTTAAATACGCTTTTTACAATGTGAATTTGAAATTTTCAAGTATTCTTCACTTGAAAACCAAATGTCGGAGCAACATGGTTGACAAATTCATTCAAGATATTTATGAAATAATTTCGTTGTCAAAATTTGGTTTGATTTGGAGTATTATTTCGGAAGTTATCGTGATTATGTATTTTCATGTGGTAGCGAGATTTTAAGTGGCTTCGCTTAATTTAAGATATCCGCCACTCTGTTAAAAATGGTGGATAAGTTTTATTAATAAACTTGGTTGAAACCCTTATATGGTCTATGTTTACATCAAAATTCAAACAAATTCGGAATACGCTTTTTACAATGTGAATTACAAATTCTCAAGTGGTCTCCACTTGAAAACAAAATGGCAGAACAACTTGGTTAAGAAACTCACCCAAGATATTCATAAGATAAGTTCACTGTCAAAATTTGGTTTCATTTGAAGTATTATTTCGGAAGTAATAGTGATGTTAAATTTTCAAGTGGTAGCCTGATTTCAAGTGTCCGCGCTTAATTTAAGATATCCGCCACTTTGTTAAAAGTGGCAGATAAAGTTCATTTATAAACTCTTGACCCTTTTGTGGTCTATATTTACATCAAAATTCAAGCAACTACGGTCTTAAATACGCTTTTTACGATGTGGAATTGAAATTTTCAAATGCTTGCCACTTGAAAACAAAACTGCGAAGCAACTTGATTAACGAACTCATCCAAGATATTTATAAGATAAGTTCGCTGTCCAAATTTGGTTCGATTTGAAGTATTATTTCTGGAGTTATCGTGATGACAAAATTTTCATTATAGATAGATAGCTAGATAGAAAAACGAAGTGATTGCAATAGGTCAGTTTCTACAGAAATCAACCTAAAAAATGCGGCAATTAGTAAGATGGTTTTGGGATGAAAGTTGAATGACGACAGAACGTGAATCACTGTCTTGGGTGAGATGTCTTACATGGGATATTTTTAATGGCTGCTAGTCCTCTTTTACCTGAGTTTCAAAGGAAACCACGTAAAACGCCGAACGGCATGATCGATGAGCACAACATTGGATCGAACCCGGTTGTATTGTCAATCAGCTTCGACAGTACAACCTCTCAGCCACTAGTGGGGCTAATTGATGTGAATAAGCAACTAAAAAATTATATACTGGTTTCGTGAATATTTCAGTTTCAAAATTTCGGACCAGGGTTTTCATTTTGGTTTAAAACTATTCCTTAAAATCACAAAGATTTTTCAAAATCAAACAATGTTATCTTGTATTTAGAAACCGCACTCTCTAAAATAAGAAAATCACATTGAAATACATAAAAACAATGAAAAATATATACTTATAATACAATGTTACTAAAAATCCCCACGTGTCAATCGAGAAAGAATGAAATTTTCTGACAGCGATAATATTGGAAAATCTTATTTGTGTCAAGGAAACACGTTTGTTGAAAGCTATCTAAACCCAAGAAAATATATCTGATAAAGGAATTGTAAAATAATTTTATTTTCTAATGTTCAATATTTGGAGCGTTGTATTCTTATGGACTTATAGAAAATTTCATCATTTATGATAATGTAATAATTTCTTCATTTTTTACAAGATTTATTTCAATAATTTAAAAAAAAAATTATTAAAGAAATAAAATTATTTTGTTCATTTTTAATTCCCTGTACGAAGTTAAAAGAAGTATCATAAAAAACATTTACGAAGCGGATTTTATGTCTCGCTTAGCTCAAAAAAAGTTAGCCGTAAACTGTTAAAGTATTTGAAACTGTTATAATATTTAGTTAAACACATCTTATTTCCGCCTTAATATAGGATGATTCATAATTACCTAAGGGTATATAAAAGTCTATAGACGGAAAACTATGAAAAATACAGCATAGGTTAACCTTGCACACTACATACAGAAGCAATTTAGGATTTTAAAACAGCAGTCGTGAAAGCAATAAGTGTGTTAAAATGGTGTTCACTGAGGAACCAGAAAGAAGTAGGTGAGAGGAGGGTATTGTGGAATACCATTTACATTTCTTAAAATAACTTTACTTGTTTTTAATAAAAATCCCCAAAATCATGATGAGTACATAGTGTAATTAGTATTTGTAAGGAATTGTCAATGGGAAAAAATCCAATTTTTTTTTTTTTTTTTTTTTTTTTTTTTTTTTTTTTGTTATAAAAAGTTTGCTTTAAAAAAAAGTTACAAATGGAGGTTAATATGAAATAGTCGGGTAATATGAAATAGGTAGTTTAAACTGTTTAAACCATAGAAAAACTAATTAGACTTCATAAAATCATCTTCGGAGAATTTTCTGTGACAGAAGATGCATTCGGCATCTTTATTTTCTGTTTCTTTAGTTGAATACATGAAGTCAATTTCAGATGATACTATGAAATGCCTAGTATTCCATAATACCCGACACGCCATCTTTAAAAATGAACTTTTAAATTGATGAACAAAATATTTTCAGCTAAAAAACGACCAATGTATAACAAAATACAATTCTTTGAGCATACATTATGCTTAACATCAATGTTCAAATCACATATGTACTAGTATGTTTAAGTGTTTGAAAACTTACCTGCAAAAATCACAAAACATACTTTGTTCTATAGAGAATGGTACGACAGCAACAAGCGGTGGCTTCTTACTGTATTGCTTCATGGGAATCCTTCTTGAGTAATTCATAGTATTTTGAAGAGATAGCAGCACCAATCAGAGCCGAAACCTCGGTATTCCATATTTCCCGACTATTTCATAATACCCTCATCTCCTCTATTATATATTAGAATTGGCTAAATCGGAGTCAGAGTTATTGGTGTAGCAGAAATTTCGTACGAAATATTGAACACAGGCATCCATAGATAAGGCAGTTCAAGTATTCGTCATGAATTGTCTGAGTCCGAAAAACAAGTTTTTAGTGGTTAGTTTGTGTGTTTGTTATCAGCATAGCATATTATAAAAACAGTAGTAGCAGGAAGTCCAAACTCGGTATTCTAAATACAAATCATATAAGGATGCTATACACTAAACTTTTCATTGAAATCAAACAAACTGATTTGTGTACAGGAACACCCAACAAGATACAAATGCATTACGTCTGTGGGCGAAATTTCTCTAAAATACAGTTTAAAATCTTGAGGCTGCACTAAACAAAATAGAATGAACATATATGTTTTATATGCATAAAAACATGTTTCGTCTAGAATATGGTCTTAAAATCAATCGCCATTTGTTTACAAGGCTACTCAAAAGAATTGGGATATATTGAGACTTATAAATTGTTGGACTTATAAAATTGCTTCTATAATATGGACTAGAATAGAATATAGAATATAGACTTATATAATTGCTTTTTTGCTTATAAATTGCTGGAGGTGCATTTTAAGTTGTGTTATGTATTTTTAACATACTGACTGTACTTAATTACACAATGTGTTGCATACATTACTTATACACATACAAGGCAATGAATAACAAAGCGAAAGCATTATTTTCTATTGCATGTAATAAATGGAAGTGTTACTAAATTTTACTATATCTAGGAATATAGTTCAGGAATAAAAATTAATTTCTTATACCATTATTGTAATAAAGGTTCTTTTTTTACTAAATTTTTGGCGCTTGTTTATTGTATAAATACGCATTTTGAGATATCCTGAATGCTAAAGTCAAGTTTTTAACGTTTAATCCGTGTATCATCAGCATAACATAAAAACAAATAATTTCAAGCAATTTAAATATTTTGTTTTGAAACTCATATGTGGCTGCCACTTGAAGAGTTTGACCAAGATTATAGAATTTCAAGGAGTGGTACGAGTGAAACTCTTCTGAGTAATTTGGTATAAATTTTCAAATTTAACCCTATCAAGTTATCGTGAGTGATTGGCGACCCGATCCATTTTTCTTATGTCTTATCGGTCGGAATCCACGTATAGAAGAAATACCGATCTATCGTGCCCAAACTTTTTTCGTAAAAATACCATTCTTAAACTTTATTATGCAATTTGAATTTTTCAAATATCTCAATTTGTTCAAAACTTATAAAATTTTAGTAAATGCCTGCATTTTATAGAAATGGGCGTATTTCTGATGAAAAATAAAATATTTGTTTAAATTTCTTTTGCAATATTCATTGTCTGCCCTTAAATTACAATTATTCAAGAGTTTTCAAGAATTTTATAGCATTTTTTGTTCATTAAAAATCACGTATTCTAACATTGCTCGGGTCTTCAGCGACCCATGATAAGGTGCCGAAAAATACGATAACCTGATCCGGTTAATAATAGCCTTGAATTCTTTATAAAAGTAAGTACTATATTGAAACAGGAAGTTCAGATGGAGAGGTATCCCCCTCACACAATTATATGTCAAAACTATTAAATATACTGTTAAACAGTCATCTTACCACCTTCATCTGAAATCTACCTCTATTGTATAAAATGAGAGATAAGAGAAAGTCGTGTGAGTGCCATACCAGACTATTTTTTAGAAAATCACAGTGTATAATAATTAATGTATGCTCAAATTTAAATGTTACTGGTAATTATCAGAGGGGAGTTCTTTAATTTTCATATATAAAATATAGATTTAAAGCTCCCCTTTAAGATTCAAAATTGTATTCCACATAACTAAATCTATAATTCATTCTAAACTTACGATTTGTTAAGTTTGTTTCAAGGCAATTTTAATCGCATTTGAAGCAGAAACTAACTAAAGTATATTGCTTAAGAGTATATACAGCGGTTTTGGCATAATTTTTTACTCGATTTCAATAACGCTTATTTGCGTTTCTGAACTTCATAACATTATAGTAATCTTCTACTATAAATTTATTGCAAATATTTCCAAATTAATTTTTAGGCACGATTTTTTTTTTTTTTTTAAATTGTTAGATTATTACTCTGTAAACAAACTACTATATTCTTCACAGAATCCATATGTTATTATTGTCTATCTCTTTAGAAACATAAGATATAAGAAACGAATAATTTTAAAATATTGATTTATAATATCAATAATTTGAAAAAATAAGAAAAAGAAAACTTAATAAAGGATTTCTTCTTCTTATCTCTTTTTTAAATTATATATTTTCCAAAAAAAAAAAATCTTCATACGAAGAAAATGTTTACTACATTGATTTTATAAAACTTCTTCGAAAAAACAAACTAATCAAAATGTATTAAAACGGAAACAAGAACTTAAAACAACGTCTCTTTCTTCAAGTTTTACTATTATTTTCTGATAAAAACTGACGTGTACACAAGAGTTTTCTTTGAGAAAGTTAATTTATATATCAAAGAAATCCATGTTACCTCTCTTTACTAGATTTTGAGAATAGATATTGCAAATCATTTTTGTTTTCAATAACATCTATTTATAAGTTTTTACTGAATTATAATACTCTTCTTACCTGTTTTTGGAATTATATATTTTTAATGAAAGCATTTTTTTTTTCTTTATATACGAAGTAAAAAATGTTTACTATATTGATTCTATAAAACTTTTGGGAAAAAATAAACTCTAATTTAAATTGTATTAAAATGAAAACAAGAACTTAAAACAACATCTATTTCTTCAAAAACTAGTATTATGTTCTCGTGAAAGCTGATAAGTACATAAGAGTTTTCTTTGAGAAAGTTAATTTATATATCAAAGAATTCCATATTACATCGTTTTACTAGATTTTGAGAGCAGATATCGCAGAACATTATTGGTTTCAATAACGCCTTTTTTATACAGTTTTTACTGAATTATAAAGTAGGAAATAAGTGGAAAAGAAATTATATTTAACTCTTATTTTAAATAAAAATTTCAAAAAACATTTACTTGCAAAACATAATTATTAAGAAAAGAATTTATGCTGCAATTTAAATGTAGATTTTTTTTTTTTTTTTAAGTTTTGTAAATCATTTAATTTGAAATATATCATAGAAAAAACGTATACTACGAAGACTATTTAATACACCTTTTAAAAAATTAAAGGAGAAAGTAAAAATGTGAAAAAAAAAATCATGTAAGTTAGCCATGCATAAAGTATGAAGCTTGCATGTATTAAATTACAATGCAAAAAAGTAAGATGAAAACAAAAAGAATGTATGGGAACTACAGTTCTTTAAAACAGTGTAAAAAATGAAAAGATACTTCAAGTCATCAATTCGATCACATGCACTGTAAAAAAAAAAAAAAAAATCATGTAGGATTTCGGGGAAAGCTCAGCAACAGACATTCCAGACAAAGCCCGTAAAAAAAAAAATTTAGACCATAAATTAAGTATATAATGACATTAAATAATGTTACATGCCCGTAAAAAAAAATTATGCCAGTGAAAGCATTATGCCCGTAAAAATCATTAAACCATTTTTTTTTTTTTTTTTTACGGGCTTTGTCTGGAATCCCTGCTGCCGGGCTTTCTCCGTAATCTTACAAGATTTTTTTTTTTTTTTTAACAGTGTGTAAATGACAAAAAAGTACTGTTTGTAAAATATTTATGATTTTTAGTATAGTCTGATGTATCTTTGATCCGCTAATTGCTACTAACATTTTTTTCAATGATACGCGAATGGAAAAGTAATTTTTGATAATATTTTGACTGGAGGCTTTTTAAGATTAATTTGGATCTCGATGATAATATTTTAGAAGAATAAATAAGAAAATAAAAAACAGCATCCCGAAATTTATTTGAATAAAGTTGTTTGAGTGTGCAACATATAACTCTGGTGGCAGAAGTGAGATTTTCTTTACATTTAGCATGAAATAAAAATTTAAATTTATGAGAAAGGAAAATAAAATAAGGAAGTTAAAGCCCATGTATTATCTTTACAATTATGTATAAGAAACGAATAATTTCAAAATATTCATTTGTAATATTATTAATTTGATAAATAAGAAAAAGAAAACTTAATAAATGATTTCTTCTTCTTATCTATTTTTGAAATTATATATTTTCGATGAAAATATTTTTTTTCTTTAGATAAAATAAAAACGTTTACTACATTGATTCTATAAAACATCGGCAAAAAAACAAACCCTAATCTAAAATGTATTAAAAGAAAATCAAGAACTTAAAACAACGTCTTTTTCTTCAGGCACTAGTATTATTTTGTGATAAAAACTGAAATGCATATAAAAGTTTTCTTTGAGAAAATTAATTTATATATCAAAGAAATCCGTATTACTATATTTTGAGATCAGATTTTGCAGAACATTATTGTTTTCAATAAGGTCCTTTTATATAGTTTTTACTGAATTATAAAGTGTGAAATAAGTAGAACAGAAATTACGTTTAGCTCTTACTTAAAACAAAAATTCAAAAGACAACGGTTCCACCTTACAAAAAACATTATTACAAAAATAATTCATGCTGTGTTTTAAAAGTTATTTTTTATTATTATTTTCTAAGCTTTGTAAATCATATCATTTTAAATATATCATTAAAAAAAAAAAAATCGTATACTGCGAAAACAATTTATATATTACAACGCTCAAAAACATATTGGAGAATGTAAAAAGTGTGAAGCAAACCATGCGAGATAGCCTTGCATTGATATAAAGTAGAAAGCTCCCATATATTAAAAACAATACATAAAATAAGTTGGAAAAAAAAATGTATGGAAATTACAGTTCATTAAAACGTTGTTAAAAAGGAAGAGATACATCAAGGCATAAATTCAGTCAATTGTAAATGACAAAAAATGTATTGCGTTTGTAAAGGATTTGGGATTTTTAGAATGGTGTGGTGTCGTACTTGATCCGCTAATTGTTCCGCACATTTTTTTCATTGATATATGATAAGAACCTTTTAGAAATCTTGTGCTTTAACAGAAGTGTAATCTTTAAGTCTCAGAAAATAATCGAAAACATCGATCTCGCTTCAATATGTCGTGCGAACATGTCCCAAATATTCTCGATAATACATAGGTCAGGAGATCATTGTAACCACGTTATACGCTATATTGTTCTATGTAAAGCATATTCTCTGTAAAACAAGCTGAGGTATGGCATTATCATACATTAAAAGAAAAGAAATGGCAATCGCTGAAAAATAAGTACTACAAGTGGTCTATGTAACTTGTCAGCATAATCTTAAGCCGTCAAATTTTCCTCCTGTGCGCCCAATTATGCTGATTCTGCTCCATATCATCAATCCACCTCCTTTTTGTACTGTGACCTTTCCTGAATTAAAACGCTGTTATTTCGAATTTCGCTCCCTTCCAACCAGATTCCCTCTGCAGAAGATTGTGAGGGCATGTCTTCAGACTACCTCAGAAATCTAGACCATCGCAAATTGCCCATTGTGTTGCTCTAATGCAATGTAAAATTCACTCAACTTCAACCTTGGAGGAATGATATAAAAGGCAGAGTATTAGCCTGCAGAGTAAATGAAGTTATCTGTTTTCTACTCAAGGTGGTTGCCGCTATAGCAATTCTACCGCAGGAGCCATCTATCATAACATTAGCTAGTACTATGCAGAGGTGGGCAGTATATTATATACTTGTATATAATATAGTATATTGAATATACATTTGTATATTGTATATTGTATATTTTGCAACATTTTAAAAAGTATTTGTATAATGTATCTAATATACATTTTAGGCAGTATATTGTATATTTTACAGTGCTTAATATACAATATACTTTATCTCAAAATTCCCAACTTCTTTAAAAAAAAAAAAAAAAAAATCTTTCGTCTCAGATTTAGAACACTGTTTTTGCTATGGGAATTCAGCTGAAATGCCCCTAGAGACTGACAATTATTTTCTCAATGTTGACTGACTACCAACCCAACACCCCTGTTGACTGACCTCAATAATTGAATTAAGTGAATTAGAATTAAGTGATATCATGCTATTACAAATGGGTATTTTATGATAGCGGACACTTTGAGTATTTAAAAGAAAGAACAAAATACAAATGTGTTTTTTTTTTCCTTTACTTCCTGGCTCCATAGGGGTCTAATTAAACCTGGTATTCAAGAAATGACCGTAAAGGGAGGGATAAACCCAAACAAATCAGTTCTCTTTCCATAGATGTCCTTAATGTCCACATGCATCTGTAAAACGGAAGTGATCATTACACCTTTTTTTTTTTTTTCTTTTTTCTCTTGAATCTTTTCATTTGATTATAGAATTAACTGGGTATCAGAAAAAGACGTCTTTAAAATAATTTCGTTTAGAGTTGGAGATGGAAATGTCTAGTGAAAAATTTGCTTCTAACTGTTTTCCTATCGAAAATATCTCTTTTCATTTTGTGGACGTTTCATTTTACTTATATAGATCTCAGTCACATAGAATTTTCTTACATCTTACACATGGATAAAAAGGGTGATAATGTTAAAAAAAAAAAAAAAAAAAAAAAAAAAAAGATAATAAAATTGATAATAATAATTATTATAATAAAATAGTAGTATAATAGAAACAAGAATAAAATCGAAACGTAAAAAATGGTTGACAAAACAAAATTATAAGTAAAGATTGTTAGGTTCATTTATTTATTCTTTCTTTTAATAATTTATTCGATTAAGACATTAATTACCTTAAAGATAAATAAAAGGCATTATATAAAAGAGCCTTAATATCCTGTAAAAGGAGTTCCAAACTTCAAACTGCATTTACACAGGTATGTCTGTATTTATATTTATAAATTATTATGTAACATAAATTTATAATATTTAAACACAGCATCCCAATAAAACAGTAGAGAATTCTAATCAAATATATAAGTTTATACTTTTATGAAAAATAAATTATTCCTTCAGATTTTATAATATATGATACATCATTTTAACAGTTTGTGTTCTTTGGCATTTGGACATCAAAACGTGAGTTGGGATAAGTAGACTCTGCTCAATTCCTTATCATACATTTTCTCATAAATTTCCTACTGTAGGACATATTGTACTCATAGTAAGAGAAATAAATTCGGTCGATCAACCAGCATGGCCAAAAATTTAAATCACCCATCCACTAAGCTATCCTCCCCCAACTTCCATACATTTATGTTATCATAATTTACTGATTAATTTCACTAGAGTATATTTCATATTTTAGTTTTCATGAAATTCTATACGCTATTTCCAATGCAATAAACTACATAATGCAAGTTTATGTGAAATAGGAAAATATTTCATATAAATTTGTGATTAAATAATAATAATAATAATAATAAATTCATAGTTTTTCTGCCCTGTTATAAAAAATCTTTAAATTTGCATACCTTAAGAAGCTTTTAAATTAAAATGTATATTTTTGGACAAAATAGACGAGTATTTATATATTGTATATAATATACTTTTTTGAAGTATATTGCCCGTCTCTGGTGCTATGTTACTCAGTGGCTTCTGTGGTTACTTCATGTTTTTCTTGACGTGTCAACTTCTGTTACATCATTCCTCCGAGACATCAACATCCTAAACCAAAATGCGTAGTGTTACATTCTACTCCGAATAAGGACTCGTTAGTGAACAGTACCAACTGCATCTATTATCTATCTTCAGCAGTATAACTTCATTGTGTCACACGGTGTTTAAAGGCAAAAGAAATACACATTTTTGACCTATGTACATAGAGTAACCACGGTGAAGTCTATTTCTGATTGTTTGACATCGTCCTGTTGACTAGAGAAAATTACTTAAAGTAATATTCGTGAATGTAATTACGTTACAATGAGCCAGTGTTGGACATAATTGATTAAAAAGTAATTGAATTACAATTGAATTACAATTAAATTACAATTATAATTATTTTACTGTCAATAAATTAACAAATATTTGATTACAAATAAATTGAATTACTTATTCAATTTATTTGTAATAATTCAATTTATTTGTAATCAGTTACTTGTTAATCGATTGACACAAAAAAAATTATAATTATAATTTAATTGTAATTCAGTTACTTTTTAATCAATTATGCCCCACACTGCAATGAGCTGATAATAATAGATACCGATCATCTGTTGCTATAGCAACGACTGAGAAACCTTCCCTCAATCAAAGTTTGACAGGTTCTGTTCCTAGGAATGAATTTTATAGCCTTGAAGTGACACTAATAGCGAATTCAAAATAAGCCGTTACATTCTTTTGAATATGTCTGGATTTCGATAATTTGCCAAGCCATGGATTTCGTTAAATAAATTTTTGAGAATCACCAACTTCAGATCACCTTTTTAAAAAAACATTTTCAATAATTGGTTCAATATTGGGTTTAGGAATAATAAAAATACATGCTTTTTATGAAACACGATTTCTGTATTTATATCATTGTTTTCGAATTTTGCTGTCATGAAGGTAGATTTGAGCATAAAGTTTCCTTCCTATGATTTTTCTTTTTGCTACAATTTACTTTCTATTTCTAACAATCAATGGATGTTAAAAACTATGCATTTATTTTACTTTAGCCATCAACAGAAACATTTTGCATTTACGTTGAGTTTATACTTTCTTTTTTTTTAAGTGCATAATTTTTTCTTGAATCACAATCACGAGAGAATTGATATGATGCAGAGTTGAATATCGTTGAAATCTAGCCGTCTAGTAGCGTATTGAAGGCAATCCACTATTATAGGGAACAAAAGTTTATAATTTTTTAACTTTTTACATTTTCTTGGAATATCCTCGACAGAAAATTTAATTAAACATTTCGGATTGGGGCAAATATCTCAAAAGATCATGCAAATGGAAGCATATCGAAGTGAATTTTACAATAACAACGTTCATCTAAAATAAATCCTAAAAAAGAGGTGAAATTATCTATAATAATAAGATTTTTTTTTTTTTTTTTTTTTTTTTTTTTTTGTGTGTGTGTGTGTGAGAGTGTGTGTGTGTATGTGTATGTTTTACATACACGCCGCAGAAATATAGAAATTTGAGTACCTCGAAAAAGCACAGAATTGCGCGAGGTACTTGGTATTAATTTTAAATGGTTTTTGAGACATCAATTAGAGTGTTAATTTTAAAGTCCTTATCTTTGCAATTTGAGCAAATCTGTTTTTAAACATTTGCCCGTGAGACAATTCGACAGACCACCTCTCGGAATAATTATTTTTCAGATTTTGCTGCACCGCGTGACATGGTACTGTCAATAAAAGAGCAATTTTTTAATTTCTCAAATATTAAACCGATATTAACACAAATTGGCTTAGAGGAATAATATAGGAAGAGATGAAATGACCGTATGAAGTCAAAATTGTAACCGCAGAATCCATTAAGTTACAAAGTTATATATAAGAAAATCTGCATTGTTATTGTGAAATTATGTAATATGGATCATTAGAGACGAAAGTAATTATAACCATTGATATCAAAGCAGTCATTAAAGATCGAATAAATAAAATAACACAGTACTCTCTTATATCATTCCTCTAACAAAACTGTTTATTATCTACGGTTGCTGATCGTCAGTTTCCAGTTAAAAAATTTAGAAATCGCTTAAAAATTAAGAATAGTATATAATTAAAATATTTATTCATTTATTTATTTATTTATTTTTATATTTTTATTATTATTTTTTTTTTTTTTTTCAAGATTTCCATTGAAAGTCAGAGACAACTGTTCATGTAAAGAGGGGAAAATTCCTTTCAAAAACAAAATGGTGTTTTTCTTTACTAGTGTTCCTTTTTGAGCTGGAGAGTTAAATAGCAGTTTTTGAATTACTCGAATTTTAGACCGATTTTAATAAAAATTGGTTATCAACCATGATAAGTATTTTGAGTTTAAAGCTTAAAATACTTTCTATCTGTTAAGAAATAAAAATTTTATGCAAAGTTAACTTAATTAGATATAATTATTTAAATAAATTTTTCTTGCTCAAATCTATTTATTCAAACTAGGGCTTTGGAATTTTTTTTTTTTTTTTTTTTTTTTTTTCAAGTTTTTTTGAGGAGAGGAATCGATTGCGCGTACTTTCGAAGCTGTAAAATGAATAGGAAGAGATAGGAGGTAGACATTTTTACAATTTTTAAAACAGAACTAGTGGCTACGAAAAACGTGTTAGTAAGTTTTTGAGAGTGAGAAACCGATATCAATTATGTATACTTTCGAATCTGTAAAATTATTAGATCGGAAGAATACAATTATTATTATTATTATTATTATTATTATTATTATTATTATTTTAATAGATTTAAGAGCTACAAAAACTGTGTGATGGGTCAAAAATCAAATGCCTATAATTTCAAAGCTGTAAAATTATTAAGTCGAGAGATATAGCATAAGTATTTAACTTTCTTTTAATGGAGCTTAGAAATATAAGATCCTATTATTATTGTGTTGGTCAGAAAGTAATTTCGTTTTTCTCAGCAGAGGACTTAATTGTATTTTTTTCATACCATCTTCATAATTAAGCTGCATTACCATTATATATTGGGACAGCTGATATATCAAGGCTTACTTGTGAAAAAGTTTGTTTTTTTCTGCTCAATACGTTTTGATTAGTGCCCTATCAAATAAAGAAAATCGGAAGCGACATTTTCGGCATATTTTGTTTTTGCTATCAAAAAGGCGAAAATACTGTTCAAACAAGGAAAAAAGTTACGGAGTGTATACAGAAAATTTATTTAAAGAACGTCAGTGTCAAAACTGGTTTACCAAATTTTGTTCCGGCAATTTTGACGTTGAAGATGCATACATTCTGGAAAACCATTTTACGCTAATGAAGACAAAATAAAGTATTGATTTATGAAAACTGCCAAATAACAACTCGTGAGATCGCTAAGAAACCGATCAAAGTGGAGATTATATAATTCAATAAAATGTTTATACAATATAAGAAGATCGTCTTTCATTTTCAAAAGAAAAACGAAATTATTTTCCAAACAACCTAATAGTTTTTTCGGGGTGAGGAACCATATTTTCGAGGATGTAAAATTTTTAGGGCGTAACAGGTATTTAACATTTTTTAAATAGAGATATAGGCTGCAATAATTGTATTACTAGATTTTTGGTTGTTAGGAATCGATTGCGAACTGGTTGTTGCAGGTATCTGAAACAGGGAAAAGATGTCGCTGACGCTACCGAGCAGAGCTTTGCTATGGTCAAAATTTTTGACTGTTGTTTCCAGGATGAGGAAACAGCTGTTGAAGGTGTTTGATACAACTGATAGCGTTGCAGAGACCACAGAGGGGGAGTTAGCTAAGATCAGAATTTCCAAGGACCGTTTGCATGGCGAGTGAACTGGCCTTTGTAAATCCCTGAAACGAAAGGAGGACGCCGTAGACGCCACCGAGCAGGAGTTTGTCACTATCCTTCTTTTTTCAAAGGTCCTGATTACAGTCAAAATTTCCAAGGGTTTCCAGTTTGAATAGTACACAAACATATTCTTGTAGGTGTCCGAAATGGGGAAAGAGCGCCGCGCAATAGGCGCCACCTAGAAGTAGGCAAACAGCATTAGCCGTCCGGATTGTCGGATTGGATTGTCGGATGGTGGCACGGTCAGATTTTTCAAGCATCGTGAATATGGCCAGAATTTTCAAGGAAAACATTTGTATAGCTATTGCATATGAAACAAGAGAGATACACTGTAGGTTTACCCACTAAGAGTTTGCACAGACAGACATTTGAAAAGTCGTGAATCAGTTGTTTGCCGAATATAGCTAATTAATTAAATTAAATATTTTTTACTATTTTATTTAAAGTTATTCTAAACATGAAACTTTGTTTAAATCAAATTGGAGTGTAAAGGTTGATATTTTTATTTATTACCAACTATGCGAAAAATACCAGAGCCGGGAATCGAACCCAGGCACCTCCGCTTAACGCACGGATGCTCTACCACTGAGCTACCCTGGCTGACAACCAGCTAGGTACTTCTCGCATAATATGCGTTGGCAAAGTCACCGAGTCTGTAAACGCAGATATATCAGATGAGACAATAATAAACGTAGCACAACTCCATAGACCACGAAATTTCAATTTAGAAATTTTTATTCGTGAATTCATCAACCATGAATATTTATTTAAATCAAATTGGAGTGTAAAGGTTGATATTTTTATTTATTACCAACTATGCGAAAAATACCAGAGCCGGGAATCGAACCCAGGCACCACCGCTTAACGCACGGATGCTCTACCACTGAGCTACCCTGGCTGACAACCAGCTAGGTACTTCTCGCATAATATGCGTTGGCAAAGTCGCCGAGTCTGCAAACGCAGATATATCAGGTGAGACAATAATAATCGTAGCACAACTCCATAGACCACGAAATTTCAATTTAGAAATTTTTATTTATGAATTCATCAACCATGAATATTTATTTAAATCAAATTGGAGTGTAAAGGTTGATATTTTTATTTATTACCAACTATGCGAAAAATACCAGAGCCGGGAATCGAACCCAGGCACCTCCGCTTAACGCACGGATGCTCTACCACTGAGCTACCCTGGCTGACAACTATATAAAAATATCAACCTTTACACTCCAATTTGATTTAAATAAATGGTTGATGAATTCATGAATAAAAATTTCTAAAATGAAACTTTGTGTTTTCATTACTACTGTTCTTTATTAAAGAATATCGTAGGTTTCGTAAAATTTTTGATATAACCAAAATAATTAGTAGTAAAACTTTTTTTTTTCTTCTAATATGATACATAATAAATTATTTTATTTTATAGCCATATCAGAAATCGTAGAAGAGGAATAACAGCAGTTCCACCTATCGGCCAATATTCATTCAAATTGAGTCAGCATTCTCTTGCAGAATGACCATTTCTTACATTAAGTTTGGTACATTCTTGTTAACAGGAATAAATGCAGAATATTAACTCCTCCTGTCGGCCAATATGCACCCAACTTGAGTCGGTATAATTTTTATATAATTTAATGGTTCTATTTCATACCACGTTTTGAGCATGTATGCATCATAAAAGCTAAGATATAGCCGTGAATCGTAATATAGCAGCGCTACCTGTTGAATGATTTGCATAAAAAAAATGATAGCCATATCTCATCTTATACTAAAGTGGAATTAAATATAATCTTTAAGTTAATTCTATGCATTTGTTCTTGACGTTTAGTTGACACAAAATTTTCTTCGCATACTCAATGACACACAGACATACAGACAGACATCATTCAAAAAAAGTAATAACAATAAGGGTCAAAGCGCGTTCAGGACACTTAAGATGCAAAAAAATGTTAAAATCAGGAAGTCAGAAATAATTACAAATCGAATACTTTCTCCGGTTAATTGTAGAATAAAGTGAGAATACTAGATTTAAAAAAAATCAATAAGTATGATAAACAAGTAAATAATGAATTTGTTCAGTATTTTTTGTTTTTTCTAATTTTACATTAATGATTAGTCATAGCTTGGTTTCATAAATAATATAATTATAACCATCACTTTTTTTTTTTTTTTTTTTTTTTTTTTTTGTTATTTATTTATTTAAAGTTCTATTGCTTTAAACTCAAAAGTATTTCTTTGGAATGCTCAAAACTTTTATGATATTTGTGAACTATTCCAGAAAAAGTACATAGAAAATATTGCTAGAAGCATCGAAATCATGTCATAGTTAGTTTTTCTTTTATTTACGAAACAATGTCAGAAGTATAGTTCGAATTTGAAAAGAATTTTTATTAAGGTTTCAAAACTAATGTTTACAAATAAAAAAAATATAGGAAGAAAATTAAATTTTTCTATAGGAAACAATTATGACGTTTCTCCGTATAGGACTTGAAGAAAAGAAAAAATGCATAGTTCAAAGTATCTAAGTTTTTTCTTTACCTATATATAAGGAGAGAATTGAATTCTTATCTATCATTATTATTGCTTGAATTTTTCCGTAGTGAAACAGATTTGTCAGTTTAGATCAGAAAAAACTATTTTTGCGTATGTTTTTATTTGCTTTTACCCATACATGTAGCACAGAAAGTATCATTTCGGTTTTAAATATTTTAAATTGAAATTTTGCTATATTTACAACACAACAAATTTTGAGGTTCTTTGAATTTAGTGGTAAATCCGCGTGTGTGTGACTACTATTAGCCTCACTCAGAAAAATATTTTTTCAATAATAAAAGCCTAAATTTCCCGAAACTAACGGCATTGCTACAAGAATGTGTTGAAATTTAAAGAAATAATAGTAATTTTTTATCCTTAGTTTGGTGGAATGAATAAGATAAGGAATAAGAATGATTTAGAAGGGTGGGGGGGGGGGGGGATGCTTAATTGTAACAATGTATTGAGAAAAAATATATTTTACCTTTGATTTGAAACAAATAAATAATAATAATAATAATACTTTTAAAAAATAGATTTTACCTGTGATTTGAAACAAATAAAAATTAATAATAATAATACTTTTAAAAAATAGATTTAACTCTATGTAAGGGCCGCCTGGCGATTTGGCGATTTTCTTTCTCGGTCTATTTCTCGGCCCAGACAGCACATCGCCTCCCCAGGAAATCTTCAAGATGTCTTCTGGATGAAAAGACATCCCAGAAACGTCCTTAAGATGTACTGTGGATAAATTAAGCCTAACTGTGCTGTTAGGGAGTTTTTTTCCCGCTATAAACCGCCAAATTATGGTCAAAATATTTATCTAAATTTGAGAAGAGCGTTAAAAGAAAACAAATGAAATTACAATGATTATAATAAATGATAAAAAAAGTTAATAATATTAAAAATATTAAAAATAATGTAAATAATAATAATTTCAAACCGAAAAATAATATGGTACTTTTCTGTTATCGGGATTGGATACAAGAGTTTAAAAAGAAAAATAATAATTAATTTGAGGTATTTAGGTATTGTGCCTTCGATAAATAAATTAGAGACAGATTTGATGTATTTGCACTAACGTCAATTGTCATAAATATAATTAAATGCAAATTACATTTTCTTACTCTAATTGCATTATTTTGATAATGTATTTATACTGCACTAAACAAAATGAAATTAACATTTTTTTATTAATGAAATGTATTTGAATCAAACGTAATATATTTGAGGTATATGTATTAAAAAAATTTAAATAAAATAAAGAATTTACTTGATTATGCGAAATATTGAATATAAACTCTCGCGAGATAATGAATCCCAAAATTTTCTCGAATAACAATTGAAAATGCTTTTCAAAACTACATTTAACTTGTTTAACTCGTGTTTAACTATGTTTAATATGTGTATATATTTTAACCTATAAAAGACAATTAAAACAACACAATCGGTTTTACACCTACGTCTACACTACACCTTTAGCAAAAATATTGGCATGATTTTTTTTTTTTTTTTTTTTCCTTTTTCTAATATTATTTAAGACATTTATTTCATTCTGGTATATATTGAATATAAAATTCCGCGCCATAATGTTTCCCAAAATTTTTAAGGACAACTGTTAAAAACCTTCAGTTCAGTTTACATTTTTCCGAAACATATTCAATATTTCTATAAAACTATGCTGTATAATTAATTTACTGATAAATTAATGACAGATAAAAGCTTTTAACTTAAAAGCTTGATTAAACTTGATTTTAATTTTCTTTAAAATTTTAACTCTAATTAAAAGCTCTTTCTTTTTTAAATAAAATACTGTCATTTTCAATACATGTAAAGTAGGGATATATTCAACGTTAGAAACAGCCTTTTATGATTTTTGTCTTGCAATAAACTATTTTTAGAAGATAATAGAATTGTAGAATTTTTTACAAAAAGAATGAGTACAAAAAGAATTATTAAAAGTATACAGTGCTAGGATTTCATAATGGATGAAATATACTAATATATATATATATATATATATATTATACATGGCTTTATTTAAAAAAAAAAAATTAATCCATACAAAATGAACACCCGTAGAATAAAAGCAAGAGCCATAGACAGAAAGAATAAAATTCAGGCAGGCACAGTTCGCAGGAGGTTAAGAAGATGAGTCCTGGCTTCCCAGTAGAGTTGACATTAGTCGCCTCTCATTTAGGCATCACGGTTTAGTCCATTACAAGTGCTCTGCATTTAGTGTACCCTACCGCAGATTTGGCACTCTTTCGTGGGTAGGAATCCTATTCTGTGAAGATGTTCAGCAAGCCAGTCGTGACCAGTCTTAATTCAAAAGAACGCCACTGCTTCCTTTCTTAGTTTTTGACTCATTTTAGTCCAGTCTTTCTGCATGTTCTTCCATGCTTTTCCTCTAGATTGATCGGAGAGAATATCTCTTTGGAGTTCGCGGACTTTCCCCTGGGCAAATTTTTTCAAAGTCTCAATGGGGACCGGAAAATCCCCCTGTGAAAGTTCGGTACATTCTTTGCGAGGGTATCCGCTTTCTCATTTCCCTCGATTCCAACATAAGAGGGAATAATCCACTGGAACACAATGTTTTTGTTCAAGATGTTGAGGGTTCTAATACTACTACTTATTTTTGAAAGGATTGAATTTCCTTTCTTTGGTTATTGGTGACTCCCTGGATAGCGGAGCTTGAATCAACCAGTATCAACCTTCGAGAAAGAGTCCTTGTACTATATAAGTTCAGTCAGGGCCATATCGATTCCCGAAATTTCTGCGTTGTAATTTGACATATATCTCCCTACAGGTGCTGATCTGGAGAAAAAAACACAAAAAACTCCGGCACCAGAAGTATTTTCGAATTGTGAACCGTCTGTATAAACCCTAATCCACTAGGGTGAAGGATATTTTTCGTTCAGATTACACAAGGACAGGACTCTAAAAAGCAAGTCGATGGTTTTCTTCTTCCCCGTATCTCCATCTGGAAGGGAATGCTGAAACTTTTTAAAAGTCAGCGGGTTGGTAAGTCCACCGGGAAGAACGTTGCTGACCGAAAAGACCAGCTCCTCGAGGATACGATCACAAGTCTCTATAGTTGATGTCTGAGTTTTCATCGTACTCTTTTCATATGTACTGAGTGTTTCATTTTGACATGAACTCCTACAGCCTGTTTCATAACTTCATAAAAGATGAAATTATTGTTCATGTATGATTACATTGCTTCTATCAGGATTGATCTTACTGCTCCAGTAATTATTCTAAGGATTCTATTTAGGGCTCCTTCCAGTATATTCATATTTTCCTGGAAAGTCGAAATCAAGATCTCACTCCCATACATAATAACTGGTTTAATATATGTGTTGTATGTCTTGTTAAGGGTGTCTTGATTGCAACCCGATTTCCTTCCTGCTAATCTTTTCAGAACCCTCGATATGTCTTCCACTTTATCTCTGGCATGATCGACATGGCTTCGAAAATTGAGTTTATTGTCCAACGTTGTTCCCAGGTATTTAGTTGGGGTACTTTTATTGATCAAGGTTCCGTCAACTTCTATTCTAAAGTCTGCGTTAACATGTTTCATAGAGAAAACTGGTATACTGTTTTGGCTTTATTAATGAACTTGTCGTTTTCTTCGCACCAAGTCAGAAAAATCTTGGTGGCATTGTTCATAGAGTACTTTAATTTTTCTTCCTGTTTTTGACAATTCCTAATATTTTTTTTCTCTATCCATATGACCATATCGTCGGCAAACATGCTCACGTTTTCACCTTCAATCCTTTTTAATTCCTCAGTTAAGTCTTTAGTATACAAGTTGAATAGCATACAGCTACTCACTGCTCCCTGGGGCAATCCGACTTCGCTTTGGTGGTATCCTGATTCGATGTTTCTCCAGCTTGTCTTGCACCACTTTTGGGTCAGAAATCTTCTGTACCAACTTAATATTCTACCACCAATCCCACACTGATGGAGCTTAACTAGGAGTTTGCTTCTCCAAATAGAATCATAAGCCCCCTGGAAGTCCACAAAAACTGCCAAGGAACTTTTCTTTGAGTTAAAACTTGTTCTAATAGCATGGACCAATTTACGTATTGCAGTTTGCCGTGGACATACTGTTTCTAAAACCTGTTTGTTCTTCTTTTATGATTCCATTCGTCTCCAGAAAATAACTGAGTCTTAAGGAAATCATTCTTTCCATGGTCTTAGCCACGACAGAAGTTAGGGGGATAGGTCTGTATGACTCAATTTCTTCACGTGGTTTGTTAGGTTTTTGAATGGGTATAACCTTTGCCTTCACCTAATCTGCTGGAAGGCTATAACTTGAATTCCAAAATTTATTATAGATCGATAATAGGAAAGACCTGGCCTTTTCGCCCATGTGTATCAGAAATTTCGGGAAGATTTTATCGGGGCCAAATTGTTTTTTCTTTTGGAGGTCTTTTATAGCTTTATTTAGTTCTTCAATAAAAAAAATTCTCATTAAAAAGATCATCTTGGCTCTCTGGTACCTTCGAGAGGAATCTTTTAAACTTTTCCAATTTTTTCTTCCTCTTATCCAGTTTAAATTTTCAAAGAAAATGTTCATTAAACTTTTTGGCTATTGACTTTTCGCCACTTATTTCTGTGTCACCAACCTTTATTGGATGAGAGGTCATCGTTTTTCTTCTATTATTAAGGGAATTTAATAGACGATGTGCCTTTGGGCCATCCTTACGATAGTCTAGATTATTTAAGAATTCAGTCCAAGAGTTTCGCTTGGCTTTAATTATTTCTCTCTTCATAACTGCACATTCTCTTCTCCACTTGATTATATCCCTTTTTTTTCTCCTTATGTTTTTCCAATTATTTCTTCAGCCTTCTCTTTTGCTATACCTCTTGTTTTCCTTTGAATTTCGAGATCGTCATTCCAGAATGGTTTGTACTTAGGCATTTTCCTACGGGGAATATACATTTTTACACACTGGAGAATAGCTTTTGCAAAGATCGTTGTCTCTCCCTGAGGGTATAAATCATTAGAAAAGTTCATAACTCTTTCTTCTAATAAAGAGGTGAAATTTTTTCATTTAGCTCTTTTAAAATTCCATGACACTCTAGAAGCTTCATATTTGTTATGTTGAGAACTTTCATAGGTAGTTTTAATGATCCGATGGCCACTACCTGGGTCAACAATGACTTTTTTCTTACATAGATCTTGAATATTAGCTGCTGCTATAGTTAGGTCTGGGTTAGTTGTACTTCCAAAGTAGTGGATGAATGATTTAGGATCGTCTTTATCGTAAAGGACTATCATAGCGTTGCTGTCGGTAAAGTCCTCCACAATCTTCCCAACTTGGTTTTGTGACGCATATCCCCAAAACGGAGATGTTGCGTTAAAGTCCCCCACTAATATAGTGTTTTTTGTTACAGTGAGGATGTCAAGGTCAAGGTTATTATTGTTAGGTGGGCTGTAGATTCCGTAAATTCGAAATTTTTTCTCACTGAACAAAATGTCGATTTTCACAATTTTTGCCCTGTCATAAGCATTCATCTCTTTTACTATTACGAATTTCGCCATCAGGGAATCTTTGATTCCGACCAGAATTCCGCTAGCCATCTGTCTCTGTTTAAAGAGGCCATGAGTTGTAAAACCCATGAGCGTAAAATTTTTCATTCTTTCTTCAGTGATATTGGCCTCTGGAATCACCAGGACATCAGCTCTCTCTTAATCCGCAATCTTTCCCAATTCCAAGAACTTAGACCTTGAAAAGCTACCAGCATTCCAATGAAGAATGGTAAAACCTTGGCTGTTCGTCTTAAAAGAGGTGTTTTCGCTTTGGGTTGCTATCGCCTAAAGCCGTTACTCATTTAGCACCACCCAGGGGGCACGTATGACTTATGGAATGTCATGGGCACGAGTAACACTAACTAATATAAAACTAATGTTTCCGCTTTATTGTAAAATTTTTGATTTAGTTTAAATATAGGGTAAGTGCACCAGTGATTGACACTTTTAGAGCAATCTCTGATGTTTTTGATGTTCTAGTCATCAGAAAATATTTTTAGAAACCTTAAGTTAGTACATATGGTATGAAAGACATTCAGAACCACATATATGTTAAAATATATACATTTGATATGAATTATTTTTTTTATGAATTTTTATTTGGCACCCACTCAATGTTCCCGTAATTGACACTGCTAGTTTTTCATTTAATCAGTAATTGGACCCCTATGTTCCAGCGTTTGATACTGCTAGTTATTCATTTTACCAATTATTAGCACCCTATGCTCCAGTGTTTGACATAAAATGTTAAAATTCTTATATGTAAAATATATGATTTTATTATTTTTATTATTTATTAATTCTTTCGAGATAGAAGTCAATTACTGAAGCACCTACCTACTTTTTTTTTTTTTTTTTTTTTAATTTATTTATTTGAATAATAATTATTTTATTTATTTATTTAAATAAATTAGAGTATTAAACTGACTAAAACATATTTTATTTTTCACAACTCATGAAAATTCATGTAAACGCATATTTTCTTGAGTTTTAATATTTAAACATTAAATACGCTTTTTTTTTTTCCTCATTTTTAATTCAGAATATGCTGTGGCACATTATACAGCATATTCAAACCGCGTTGTGTTAGAAGTATAATTTCTGGTAAAACAAAAATTACATTTTTTAAAAAAATCTCATAAAACATTTAAAAATTGAAAGTTAGACACTGAAATTTTACTATAGTGTTACTGTAAGTTTTAAGGCCGATTGACTACACATGGATCTTAGGCAGGTCGAAATGTTCTCTGATGCTGTCGATTTAAGAGATTCTAATTCGTATTTACGTAAGTTTCGAAAAATAAATTCAGAACGGCTGAGTCGACGACGGGTACCTGGGTTCAAATTCAGCTCTTCCCGTCTACCAGCTTTGAAAAAAACATATTTCAACCTCTAATGCACTGAAAAAAAAATTGTTGAAAAAAAAACAAAAGTTTGTTGATGCTAGTTAACGAAAGTTTTGGTTAATTTAAGAGAACTGATTTGCATAAGTTTTAGTTGAAAAAATTTAGTAAATATTTGGGGGGTTCTAGCTCGTATTTACGCGAGTTTCGGAAAATCTACGGAAAACCCTCGTCTAAATCGACGAGAATGACTGCGACCAAACTCAGTACGTTTTGTCAACCAGCTCTGGGAACAGAACCATTCAGCCTCTGGTGCATAGATAAAAATGTTTTGTTGGAAAAACAAAATTTTGTCAGGGCTATATCGAAATAACAATAATAATAATAACTATAATAATAATAATTAGTTCGTTTAAAAGCTTTCATTTGCATTGGTTTTGTTTGGGAAAATTTGGTTGGTTTTTAAGGGGTCCTAGCCCATATTTACACGAGTTTCATGAAATCTACAGAAAATTTCGATCGGCTAAGTCGATCAGACCAACCTGGGATAGAACTCAGGACTTTCCATTTACCAGCTTTGAAAACAGAACCTTTCAGCCTCTGATCGTAAAATTCGAGTGTTACGATTTGGTCCGCCGGCCTTCCAAGCCTCGACGATACATTCGTTTATCTTCTCAGCTCAGGAGGATAAAGCTTTTATGAAAGCGGCAGTCTTCCCTGTGACCGTAAATTTTAATTTTAAGAAAACTCCTGTATCCGATAATATTGACTTTAAAATTTTAAATCACGTAAATAAATCTCTATCTAACGTTAAACTTCTGCAAAATGATGTTTCCCATAATTTTCTCGGACAATTAAAAAAAGTATTTTTTTTTAATTTGAGTTTTTAAGAATTTAATTTTAACTTAGAACAGAAGACAGTTTACTTTAAGTTCAATTTTCGTCTTTCCGAAACATACTCAGTATTTCTATAAAAGTATGCTGCATAATTAATTTACTTATAAATTAATGACAGATAAAAGCTTTTAACTTAAAAACTTGATTAAAACAGAGTATTTTCTTTAAAATTTTAACTGTAATTATAAACTTTTTCTTTTTATCAGTTTCAATATGTGAAGTAGGGGATATATTCGGTGTTAGGGATATATTCGGCGTCTTCCAATAAAATATTTTTGGAAAATAATAAAATTGCAATTTTTTTTTTTCAAAATGTACGAAATAAACTATTGTGATGTAATTTCAGGTTATTAAAGTGATATAATTTCAGAGTATATGAAATATCTTGCTATAAAATTACCGTTTTCGCTTTATTATAAAACGTTTGTTATGGTTTGGATATGCATATATACACACATATACATATAATATGTGTGTGTATGTATATATAGTATTTTTGGACACTAAATAAGAATATAAAATGACTTAAAGATGTATTAATATTAATAGAGCTAATGAAATTTGCTTTAAACCCATCTTCTTTTGTGTTTTAATATTTAAACATTAATATATACTTATGTTCGCCATTTTCAACTTAAAAAATGCTGTAGCACATTATAATAGCATATTCAATCTGCGTAGTATTAGAAGTATAATTGTTGGTAAAACAAAAAAATATATTTACAAATCTTATAAAATATTTAAGAATTGAAAGTCAGACATCTCAGATGGGCCAGCCTATGTCACAACAACTATTACTTTCCTAAATTGCTTCGTCGAGGAGAAGTGGTGTACTTTCTGAAGCAAGGGAGCCACCCTCTGAACCAAAGTCATATCGCCCGATCTGCCTGCTCCCAATGTTATATTTTTATTGGTAAATTACTACAAAAAACCTTTTAAATCCTATTAACTTCTTCCTGGAATCGAGCAATCTGATTAACAACCGGCAATATGGGTTCAGAAAAGGCAGATCATGTGAACAGGCTTTATCTAATATCTTGTCTTCCAGTACCATTAATAAAAACTCAGGCCAACGTCATCCTTTGCACAGGCCTATCTCGATATTCAAGGGCCTTCGGTAAAACTGAATGGTCCCTTATTCCAAGTTCTTTAGCGTACCATAATTGCCCGAAAATTATCGCTGGAGTCATCCGCTCATATCTATCTGATCAACGCATTGTAGTCAATTGGGACTCGGGCTCCATAGACCATAATCAAGAAAAGGGCTCTCCACAAGATTCATATCTAAGACCAGTCCTGTGGAATATCATTGCTAATGATATACTCAATAGCCTGACATTATAGAAATTTCAGATCTTTACATTCGCGGATGATTTCACCACCATTGTCTCAGGCAAGAAAAGGAAGGAACTGGCTTCAGCCCACGATACGTTCCCTTTATCCCAAACACTCTCAGCAACAAAAACACAAGTACTTATTTTCTCACAACCACGATTTCTTAGATAGAAGCCAGTGATCGGGTTCAACGACGTTAGAGATAACATGTGGACTATATTAAAATTCTGGGAATTATTATTCATAGGAACTTAACTGGATTAACCATACACACTACCTTAAAACCAAACTACTAACAAGATGCCACTATTAGACCAAACTTGCAAATAAATACTGAGGGATCCACTCAAACATGCTTAAAATACTTTATAAAATAAAATAGAGAAAATAATTACTTATAGGGCAAGCATTCGGGGAGGAAATCTGTCAAAAACAGCAAAATATAAATTATACATAATGATCACATTTACAGCTTCAAAACATCAACATGCAACAAAAATATTTGCCTGGTCATTACATACAACAGAAAAAAGGCAGTTGGCACATCCACCCAGGAGAAGGTATTTTGCTTTGCATGAACAAATAATAACACTACTCTGCATGAAAGTTGCCCCTATCCCCCCCCAGCACCATTTTGGCAAATTCTTATGTAAAATGACCTCTGAATCCGAATATGACGTCCATTTTGCCCTATAACCCACCGTTTTTTAGAGACGGTCTCCTATTTTTATCACTTTTCGGTAATTTTATAGCTATAAACTTGTAGTCATGTTCTCAGACTAAGAACATGACTTGACAAGGATTTATTTAACAAAGTTGTATTAAGTGTACTTTTTTCATATAGGAATTATTGCTTTCGCTCGGCTAATTTTGCTGCCGACTGTAACAACACTCTCCTCTTCCACTATCTCGAGTTACTAATCACTCAAGTAGTAGATCTTAGTTTTCCCAATTTTGGAGTCAACTTTCAAAGTTTCAACAGATAAGTGAACTTGTCACTCATCCAAAGATTTTAGAGCTCAAATATGTTGACTTTTACACAAAAGACTTTTAACAAAATCTACTTAAATCTATCTTCATTTAATCTCTCACTGTCGCGAGAGAGTAAAATCTCTGGTGACATTCTTACTCAGGCTCGTTCAAAACTTACGCTCCCGTGTTGCCCTTTTCCGCGAGGGATGATGTTATTAAATATCCGGCAACACTCTGTAATACCTTGACTGTAACTTTTTTTAGTGTACTAGTGTCTACAGTAATTTAAAATCGCTCCAAATCTGTGAGCGACCGTTTTCACTCTTTTGAATTCATAAATTATTATTAATAATTTAATAAATTTATTGATATTATTATTAATTTAACAAATTATTAATAAATAAATTTCTAAAAAAATATTAATAAATAAATATTACTTTATTTAGAAAAAAAAATTAAAAATAAAATACGTGCGCAATATATGTATATATTTAATATTTCCTTCAAAATATAAACTGTAAAGAAAAATAGTAATATGAATTTTATTTAAAAAAAATAAAAAATAAAATAAATAGAGATCGGCAAAAATGAAATGATCCACATTCGGACCGACGCTGGCTAATGTAGTCGGAACGCATTCGGAGAAGTGATACTGGTCCAGTGTCACTTGCCGATTTTTAGCCGTAAAGGGTTTGGTTGGGTTGTAGAGTTTAAGGCTGATTGACTGCACCTAGGCCTTAGCCGTAAAGGGACTAGTACACTTTAGAAGGATGTCCATCGTTAATATCGGTTGCAGGCATGACATTTACACACCCAACCTACTGCCTTCTTTCGATGCCGACATAAAATCTACACTGCCGGCTGCGAACCGATCGCTTGCCAAAAGGTCTGTGTTTGCTGGGTATTGTCCGACATAATTTTCAGCCCTCTCAAAGCATGTTTTTATCAAGACCCTTGACTATGGAAATTTATCTTTGAGAGGACTTTAATTCTCACCACCTAATGTTTTTTTTTTTTTTTTTTTTTTTTTTTTTTTTTTTTTAAATCCGAAGACAGGTACTGCCGGTAACAAAAGAGGAAACATGAAACACTCATCGAGGAAACATGAAACACTGCAAAATGGCGCTTTCTAATTTCCAGTAACCTCCATACCGTGAGATTTTCCCTCTTAGTTTCCCTGCAGTGACTGTAGAATCTGATTATTTACATTAATTTGTTACATTTAGACAGCTTCATTTGACATGTCCATCTTTTCCACAACCCCAGCACTTCTTTGGACTCTTAGCTTCTTTACTACTTTCAAAAATCTAGAATCTGTTAGTGAGGTCTGGCAAATTTTTTAGAATTTCTTTTAGATCAGCACTCGCGTAAATACGGACTAGGACTTTTAGAAAGACCCCCACGAAGGGCATTCCACTTATAGGCTTAGGACCCTAGCGTAGTCAATCGGCCTTGAGCCATACAACCAACCAACATTTAGATCAGCCAGAGAATCTTCCAGAGAAACTGCTCTGATGTTGTGGCGGTCTAAACAGGAGGCTTGTTGGGATGTCTTTATCTTCAGTGCATACGCCAAAGCTAATCCAACATACGTGATATTGGTGAGACCTTTTTTTTCGAGGTCTCTTCATCACACACGGCCTCGATGAAATATTGGAGAGTCAAATCATTACGATTTTCAGCGGGGCAATCTAAGAAAGTCAAGTGTGATAGTATCTAAATATCTGCTGCAAGCTCCTGTAAACTTTCACCGGTTCTCTGGTAACAGGACTTTAACTGAAAACGACTTTATTCTTTCCAACGATTTTTTCCAAAAGCATAGCTCTAGTACTCTATTCAGAGTCTCGCACTCATATCGCTGTTCCTTCGAAAGAGATTCTAGGATATCAGCTGCGACGTACGATACTGCTATACGGACTATCTTGCCAGTAGAGTCCCACCCATTAACTTCAGCTACGATAGAAAACTGTGTCTTATACATTTGCCAAGATGTATTGCCATCATAGGTAGAAAGCTTTATTGGCTCTCGATTCTGCACTCGTTCTCCTTTTGTTTCCTCTACACAAGGCATCGATGATATAGCTTCTCTTCTACTCTTTCAATTTTCTTATGAAATTCACTGTCAAATCTTCCTTCAAGCTCATTTACGAATTTTCTTTTCAATTTCTGCTTCAATTTCTCCCAAATTCTTCCTCCATTTTCTAAAATTTATTCTCTATTTCATAAATTTTTTCTTTCCGTACGTATTCGATGTTTTCTTTTACTTTCTCTTCAAAGCTCTATACTATCTTCGTAACTGTAGCTTCAGTTCCATCCATTCTGTTCTCCATAACTGATAATTTATTCCATATTACTCCTTTCATGGTTATCACCTCTTCCTAAGCATCTTCGACTTTTTCTTGAATGTTTTTAATTTCTTCACCTAAATTGCCTTTTACCCATTTTTGATTTTCTTTTATTTCTTTCATTTCTTTAGTCAATCCGGTTTTCATCTTTTCTTGTCCTTCTTCATTTTTTCATTCAATCCGGTTTTAAAATCGTTTATCTGGTCCACCAAACTTTCCAGAACTTTCCTCATTTGTTCTTCCATATCTCTGATTATCACTATAAGCAGACAACCCCACTCCTGACACCAGATTTGTTACATATTCGAGGTCTGTGTTTTGTCCATGAATGAGTGACAAGTCTTACTGAGGCTAAAAAATTATTTACAGAATATTTCAGAAAGTTAACAGTCTGTTAGTTAAATAACAGCTTAGATTGTAGCTGACAACATAACATGCAGCATAAATTGTAACGTAAGCGTAACACACAGCATAAGCTGTATTCATAAACAACATAAGCTCATTCAGGAAAAGCTCTTAACACGCTCAGCACGTGGCTTCAACTAAACTCCGATAGCCGAAATGCAATCCTATTTATAGAGCAGGCGCATGTTTATAAACAAACGACGCTATTCTGCGAATTTTGCGCATGTAGGCAAAATATCTGTCTTTCCATTGGTGCTTTATCCCACCTTTTGCCTACATTCTAAAGTACGTGCGGAATCATCTGTCGCAGTGACGTTACGTGCGCCTGCTCTATATCTTCGTATATTTCTAGAAAATTCTGCCTATTTTGCGAAATATTCGATTTAGAACTTCGATAGCCAGTATATTTATATGAAGATTTTTCTCGCCAAAGTCCCCAAAAAAGTCGCCGAGTCGAAATAATCTGGACAATATGGTGCGAAATTCGTCGCCAAGGTCATTTCTGCCTTGATGAAGTTTTTAAATGGCTTTTTGAAGGAAATGGGCTATTTTAATGTCAAATCATAGTAGAAACGCGGAACTGACAAAATCTCTTTGAATAAAATCACATTAAAAAACAACTATTCTTTTCAAATTCGTAACAGTTGAGGGAATTCTGTAACACTAGTTTTCATTAGCACATTAGTGCGAGATCTAAAGTCTCGCAACATAAAAAAAAAAAAAAAAAAAAAAAAAAAGAAGAAGAAATCATATTACTTAAATTATTAATTTTATTCATTAATTATATAAAGCAACAAAATTATTTGAAATATTTAATTACTGAAACTGTATTCTTAATATCTGTACGTTAAAGCCATTATATTAAAAGTGATTCATATTTCTTTAAATTTAATTATTTTACAATGCTATGATAATTATTTCGAAACACATAATTAGGAACATTCTTAGTAACAGTAATCATTCATAATAATTATAATGATATTTGAACATTAATTGGCAATTATAATACACCGTATTATGCTCTAATATAAAGTCTTATTAAGAAAAGTTGTGCTTATAATTAACCATCATGAGAAAGAATTCTGATATATAAGTATTATTTCGGAATTATTTCTAAAATTCAAATCAAGCAAAAATTTTTCGACTCTGCAGAAATTGTATGATTTTTTATTCATTTATTTAAAGGTATAAAGCGGGATAAAATATTTTGTAGGAAGTAATGGTGAACGGAGGGCTATTAAAATATGGAACTAGATGTTTTTCCTGTATTACAAATCTTTTAGATTAGTTTCGAGAGGTTTTTTTTTTTTTTTTTCATACGCTTCAAAGATTTGCTGTCTTATTAACATATCTGTGTTTTCTTATGAGATTCCTGTATGGGGGAAAGTGGGGTACAACGGACCAATTTTGGAAATTTTAGGTGTTTACTCACAAAGTAATAATTTCCCGCTATTGAAAATATGTGTGCATATTACCTATATATTGAATCTTATGTGGCACTCAATCAAAAGCAATAATTATGTTTGCTTTTTTTAATATAATTTTTTTAATAACAATTGACAAAATGGACCATTGTACTCCGACCGCGGGGTACAATGGTCCATGACATGGGGTACATATGAACCACAGGTCAAATTTAAAAAGCATACTAATATAGTATGTTTTTTAATAGTATAAAACATAGAATATATTATATTTGTTTATTTATGTCTTTGATTCATATTACAAATAACGTAAATTAATGAACATTAAAATTAGAAAATGATACGCTAAACAATTTTTGTGTCACTGAAAATCTGCTGTTTTCTTGTGAAGTTGTAGGGTCTGGAAAATGCATCATTACAATAGCTTGAAAATTTACAAGAGATATAGCAACACTCTCAGGAAAAAATTTAGAGATATTAACTAAGTTTTCGTTGCATGAATCTCACAAAAACAGATTCATTATCTTTCATTTCTGTGATTAAACCAACAACATGTAAAACCGTCTTTTTCGTCAAATTTATTTGTATTATTAATTATTAATTGCATTATTTAATTTAGTTTTTTATAGCTGTATGATATTTGTAAAAATATAAGAATACAAAAGTAACTGAATAGTTATTAAAAATAAATAAGAAGAAACTTTAAAATAAATTGCTTTCTTATTCAACTTTGAAGACATAATAGATCTAATTAAGGTTAACTCTTAAATTTGTATAGATAATTTATAGCTAACACTTCAAAAATGCAGACTTCGTAAATCAGTTTATTATGACAGAGAACTGAGGTAAATGGACCATGGTCCATTGTACCCCGTCTGGACCTCTGACAGCAAATGATTAAAAAATAAATAAATAATCCTCTTAAAAAATATTTTAATGAGATTAAATATAATAATAGATTATCTTAGCTCTTTATTGTGCTAAATAGCCTGTTCCAGATCAGTATTCCTGAAAGACGAAAAGAAAGAATGTTTAACTAAAAATATTTACTTTTGGCTACCGTAAACTAAACTTCATGAATAAAATGGCTAAATTGTTAGTTAGGCATGAAGTTGCTGGCTAAATTTCATCATTGCAGTGCTTCCATATATGTACCAAAATAAGAACCATAAAAATTAATTAATTAATTAATTAATTATAGGGAGTGGTCCATTGTACCCCACTCTCTCCTACTGTGTTGGTTTAGTTGTTGAATTTCATAGTTAATGTTCAGTGCCTCAAATCAATATTGTCAAGTCAGCAAATTTCATACTCTCCAGTTTTATAGACCATGCGTAAAATTTTTATTTTATTTTTCTTAAACAACAAGTTAAAATGAGGAATTTGTAAGATATTTTAAAAATTAATTACAATATTAATAAACACATATTACAATAGTTTAATATATAACAATAAGTAGTCAAATATCGACACCAGTGGCAAGCAGATCTTTAGAAGTTATCTTATATTACTTTTATCTTACTATATCTTACTTTTTAACGATACAGAATATATCCAAAACTTTCATTGTTGTTTCTCTTCTCATATAAGACCTTATCACTCTGGGAGAAGCGATTTGCAATTTTATTGAAGGTTTTTCTTTGAGATGAGCAATGTTTCACTTAATATTAGTTTTTGAAATTTTTGAAAATCGCGGAATAATTTTGACTTATTTCGCTTCAAAAAAATTACAAGGAAATTGAACTTGCATATTTTGAAATTTATTTCTTTTCCGTTATTTGTATTCCGTTATTATCGGTTTTTTAGAAAGTTCAAAATTCAAGATTCTTGGATTTCGAGGGTTACTTTCTGTCAAAAACAATGCAAATATTTTCTATTTGAATGACGGATCATAAAAGTATTTTAAAGGGAATATATATAAAAAAACAAAACACCCGAACCGGGTTGTGCCCACCAGGTTTCGAACCTGGGACCTTCTGCGTGTTAGGCAGATGTGATAACCACTACACCATGGGCACATGCACTGCAACCAAAATCTTAGTAGACACAAATGACAGATTTTTTTTTTTTTTTTTTCTTTTATATTTTTATTTAAAGGTTGAATAGCTTTTATTTCTAATGTATTTGTTTTCTTTTTTTAAATTGTCAATCAAGGATTTTAAGAAAACTTTTTTATTTATTATTACTGTATCCTAATTTGTGGCTTTTTCTCCATTCTATTTCCGTTTTTGCTGACTCTGTTTTCTTACATGTCCCGTTTTCCTTTTCTTTATAAAAATAAATTTGCTCCGAACTTTTTTTCTGTTTTTTGGTCATTTTTCTTATGTTTTTACTTCGCTATACACAAATATAAGAATAATGAAAATTATATATAGATTTATGTATTTTTTTTTTTTTTTTTTTTTTTTGCCCCCTTGTTTTAATTTCTTTTTATAAAATATAATCATTCTTTGATGGTATTACTGTTATTTCTTGGTGGAATTTTTATTATTTTCTTTGATATGTTAGTGGAAATTTGAAAAATGATAAATGCATCACTACTACAGAATGTAATATGAACGCTTTTACAGTACAGGTAGAAAAATGTTTTCTTGAGATAGGAATTATTTATTTGTATAGTGCTGCCATCTCTTATTGTTTTTTGAAAACTGTATCTATATTACTGTTGTTTATGAAATTATTTTAGTCATAAAAAATGGTCGCTTTCCCTTGGATTGGCCAAAATCTAATTTTTTTTTTAATTTGTTAGTTGTTTAATTCTTAAACTACTTCTAGTGTTTTCAAATGAATTATATATTTGAAAATTTAAGAACTTGTCCCTGAATATTTTTTCTAGAAGCACAAATCTGATTTTTGTTTATTTTTTTATATTGTAAATGTCCATTTTTTTTTTTCTCTCAATGGATGAGAAAAATTTATGGTAATGCTTTAGTTTTACTATTAGGAGTCATGGGCGTATTCAAGTGGTGCAGGGGGCTGCACTTAAATAAAATTCACTTTTGAAAATGCAAAAGTTTCATTTTTCTTTGTAAACCTTCATGAGTGAAAATTTTTTTAAAGAGCAGTAAGTCTGAAGAATTAAGTATAAAATGTTGAAAACTGATTTAAAAATTATAACACCATCTCAGTGTCAGAGTAATTCTTCTTTCAAAGATTGTAGACGGGAAGTACAGGGTTGATCACTGACCTTTTTCTTTGATCCCGTCCCGATACGCATTTTTAACCAAATACCAGTTTGAATTTAATTCTATTGACATTTACGGAAATTAGACAATAGACAAACAGATAAACCTAAGTCATTGTGTAAAAAATGCATGTCGAAAATGCTTTCAAACACAGGCAATTTAAGGGACCCATTTTACAAAATTAATTATTTTTATTTTTTTCCCTCTGCTATTAAGAACAGCAAATAACTGCCTCCTCCTTTTTTTTAATGCGATCTTTTAAAGTCAAAAGCAAATTATTTAAACATTCATTCACTTATTGTTATTATTATTTGTTTAACATTGTTATTTATTGTGGCCTTGTCTAAATATATTCTTACTTAAACCTTTTGTTTGTCATTGTTAGCGTTTATGTATTTCATTTGAATCTTTTAATGAAAATCTAACATTTCATAAATTTGAAAAATTCATTGCCTGGCTATTCTCAGACATAATATATGTATATATATATATATATATTTCTATTTTTATTCTAGAGAATACATTTTATAGTAGATACTAGCAAACCCGTGCGAAATATTCGCATTTTATTTCTTTTCTTATTTACCTTTAAAATTTGAAACTCATAAATGTTATACCAATTTCACCACCTAATTAAAATTTTAATTTACCAGAAGCCAAATTATTAATAGAACCAAATTAATATTGTACAATAATGAAACCAAAATCATTCACAGAAAGGTTTCCAAATAAAATTCTTGGTTCACGATACGACCCAATTTTCCTATTTCCACAGGCAGTACAATTTTAATATAGGACTCTCCCGACGCCTTTTAAATTTTTGTTGTCACGTTAGCGATGACTTTTTATTTTTATTTTTATTTATTTTATTTTATTTTTTTTATATAAAATAAAATAACTCCTATTTTGATTATATTTTTTATGATCGTGTTTTTTAGTCAATTTATGACACAAAAGTTCATATTCTGTATGTATCTTTAAAATACTGCTAGGTTTAAAATGACGCTTGCAAAGATTCTGAAGAAACAACTGTTATAAATACATTTTTTTCGTAAAATAATCTTATCAGACAAATGTCGTCCTTTTTTTTTATTAATCCATTGAGCTAAGTCCGCGTGCTTAAATATCGTTCATGTATAAATATTATTTTTTTATCCTCGCGTATCGTATCTTTTCGACAAGAAATAATTGAAACTGGTCCACGTTAGAGAAATATTATATAGATTTTTAGGAGTGGATCGAGACAGCACATTTCCTCCTTTGAAATAGACATCTAAATTTTTAATTGTTGCCTTTATTTTAATTTTTTCAACCATAAAATAAAAATGATAAAATATTAATATTTTCTTTTGGCATCCAAATGCTTTAAAATGCTGATTAAATATTTTCTTTTGTAAGAACGCCTCCTGCTACCTGAAACCCCCGTTATGAATTTAGATCCTTCCACTAAAAGCAATGAAATAGAAAACGAAAGATGTCATGGGAAAACACGTAAACTTGTGTTGTATCATGCACGTATGTACGCGCACATAAAAAAAAGAAAAAAAAATCTGGACACTCCAACCTTGCTGTGCATGAATCTGAGAACGCATGTAACTCGTTTTCGCAGCAATTAGTAACACACACATAAAAAAAAATCACTGGACATCCTTGCCTCGCTGTGCATGAATCTGAGAACGCATTTAACTCGTTTTCGCTGCAATCAGTATCGCGCACAACTCCCCCGATCCCCCCCCCCCCCCAAAAAAAAAAAAAAAAAAAAAAAAAAAAAATCAATGGATACCCCTACCTTGATGCGTATGAATCGCAAAAGTGCACGAAATTACGATACTTACGTATTATCCATAAGTACATGCATGAACAAATTTATATTTTATTATTATTATTTTTCACGTGAAAGCATATTTTATTTTATGGTTGAAAAAAATTAAAATAAAGGCAACAATTAAAAATTTAGATGTCTATTTCAAAGGAGGAAATGTGCTGTTTCGATCCACTCCTAGATTTTTCCCTGGGTTAAAAAAAAAAAAAAAAAAAAAAAAAAAAAAGAAAGAAAGAAAGAAACAGTTGCCATTCTGGACTTTCAAAAGAAAAAAGCACTGTTTTTGCTTAACGGTATAATAACTGAACACATATTGATTATATGTAATTCACATTTTATTATACTTAACTGCATGCTATAGCTATTATTAAAATTATTAAGTAAGAAAATATAATTGATATTTAACTATAGTTTCCTTTAGTTTGTTTACATTTATGAAAATTTCAAACCGAAACGTTGTTTTGCATCATCAACATCATTTAAAAACTTTATAAAATCTCTTAATAGGAAACTGAAAAAAAAAATTCTTTTGCTGCAGTATTGCTTTAAATAAATTAAAGAGAAAATTCCTTGTGCATAAAAATATTATTTTTCTATTTGACATATGTAAGGAATTTCAAAGTAGATATTTATTTGCATCTTTATTTTTTATTATTTGATTGTTGTTATTCATTATTTTTTCATCGGATTAAAAATTAAACTATTATCATCTACAGTTTCTCGTTTGTAATTATTCTGGAAAACAATTTCATGATAATGTAATACCATGCGATTTCGCTTTCTTGACTTCGTTTTTCGTTAATATCCTTTAAACTTAGTGAGAAAAATAACTGAATATGTTTCATACGTGGCATGCACATTATATTCTGGCATGCAACACGAAACAAACCGGATCTCCGTTAAACATTCAATATTAGCTACATATATCCTGGCATGGTTGAGCCACGGTCAGCCGAGCCCTAATTAACCGAATTCCGTGTTAACCGGCGTAGTCTCGAAAAGTCATGTCTCGGAGAAAACGTGGTTTTTGACAAATGGCGTAGATAACTTTGACAAATTTTACTATAAATCAAAGTATTTTATAATTTAAATATGAATGTATTGTATTCCATTTTCAACTGACTAGATTTAAATATGTATATATGTAATATTTTACTTCATTAACTACGTTTTCAACCATTTCAGACTTTGCCCTATGTTTCCCCTCCGATTTACGACAGAGTCTGTGTTATCTGAGTTTTCGATTATCCAAGGTACTCTCGGTTCACATTATCTTCGGATAAGCGAGGTTCTCTTGTAGTTTCGCATTCTTGACTTCGATTATCGATTACATCTAATATTGTTTTTCTTGGATGAGAAAAATAAGTAACGAACACGTGCCAGCGTGTCACTGTATCCATCTCATGCCCAGGATAGAGCGTATATTCTGACGTGAAAAACAGATGCAAAAAAGATCGATTGCTGAAAAAGAATTGAGCAATCAGTTGGAAAAAGCAATTCTTTTTTTAGCCCCATCTGCAGTTGACAGGACAAGGGTTAAAGAATAGATGCGTCGTGCGGTCAGAAAGTGATGAAAAAAACATGAAATATTTACAACACTTTCATCCCACGCAAAGGGTACATAAGGGGTGGGCTGGAGGGGAGAATAACGCTAAGCAAAATAATAATAATGATAATCAGGCCTTGATTTCCTATTAGGTGTAAGAGGACTGGGCCTAAGAACCTCCACTTTTAAATGCCCCTAAAATGTTTATTTCATGAGGTATTTTAAGAATGACGTGTTATAGTACAATAAACTCCCGATTATCCACGACCGGATTATTCGCGGGCGAGAGAAGAAAAAAATAAAATATATGTTTTCTCAAGAAGAAATAAAAATAAATTATTAATTTAAAAAAAAAAAAAATGCAAATCTATATAGGTTAGGTGCTCCAATGATTGGCATGCTCCAGTAATTGACATCTATCCCGAAATAATTAATATTTAAGAAAAATAATAAAATCATATATTTTACATATAAGAATTTTAACATTTTATGTCAAACACTGGTGCATAGGGTGCTAATACCTGGTAAAATGAATAACTAGCAGTGTCAAACACTGGAACATAGAGTGCCAACTACTGATAAAATGAAAAACTGACAGTGTCAATCACTGGAACATTGAGTGGGTGTCAAATAAAAATTCATAAAAAAAAATAATTGTTATCAAATGTATATATTTTAACATATATGTGGTTCTGAATATCTTTCATGTCATATGCACAAAATTTCTAAAAATATTTTCTGATGACTAGAACATTAAAAACATCAGAGATTGCTCTAAAAGTGTCAATCACTGGTGCACTTACCCTAACTACGCTGCTTTTGCTTTATTTTAATTAATTTATTTATTTATTTATTTTTGTACAATACAGTCCGGTACTGTTTAATTTAGCGCATAATTTGGTTTACATACTGTACCTTGGCTTCATCATAACTCTTATTTTTGTTTATTTATTTTTATTTTTTTATTTTTTTATTTTTACATAAAAATATTTTTACTGTACTCTGAATATTTTCACTGTTTGCATCATATTTTATATACAATACAATAAAAATTTATGCTCTAGATCTTTTTTTTTTTTTTTTTTTTTTTTTTTTCTAATCTGATTTGCCCTTTATTTTCAGACCCTTTGCGGTTTATCCTCGATTTGTCATATCCGCAGAACTCGTGCCACTCAATTCCGCGTCGAGGACGCAGCAGTTTAACAAAACTTTCATCCATAATCCTGAAAAGAAGAAGTGTATCCATTAAATTGTGTTTTTTGTACAGAATTTTCCAAATCGGAGTCTGATAGTAGTAATCTATAATAATAATCAGGGCGATATGGTTGCCAGGTAATTACTAGCGATCTAAATTTTACGAAATTTATTTATTAACTATGATATGTAGGGGAGGGGGGTCTCGTCAATTGATTTGTGCCTATAGTAAATAACTTTCTAAATTGGGTCCTGATGATAATAATAATTTATAATAATAAAAGATGTCTGTCTGTCTGAGCATCTATACGTTCAGCCCCCACTGAACGCAAAGTACAAATATTGACATACGGGTGCTCAGAAGCCTTCCCGAGGGGATAGTAAAAAAAAAAATTTACAAATTTTAATTAGTTGCGGAGATATTAATTAAAATGTAAACCTATGTCAATTAATAAACGAGTCAGTTTTGAACTTAAGATGAATTTAAGGAGCGTTAAATGGCCAAATAAATTAGAAATATCGGTCCAATCGTTATAAATTTGTACTATTAAATGAAAGGGGCGATTTTTCTGAATCCAGGAGCACAAATTGCTTATCGACACGCCAATGAGATTTTTTTTAATTAACTAAGGTATGAAATTTAGGTCGCAACACTTCATTATTTCTTTTATCATTCTAGACATCTCAGACGGATGTCTGCAGACAATTTTTCATTTGGAGTAATAGCTCATAGCCTAGCTTTTCTGTTTTCGACGTGCCACGTGACAAAGATGCTGGAAATAAAAAAGACAGTTTTTGAATTTTTTTCAATTTTAAACCGATTTAAACAGAAATTCTTAATCGAACGCTATTATAGCTCATCTGTCTGCAGTTAAAAAATCTAAAAAAAAATTGCTTATAAAATAAAGTTTTTAGAGAAACATCTATATATTAAATTGAAACATGTTTTTGTCTGTCTCCACTATATTGAGAGAACTCCTTGGTGTAAAAATTTGGTTGAGGTGTCTAAAAAAAGGTCTTGGTCTGTAGATGTGCTATGAAAAGAGAAAAATAAAAAAAAGTCGAACGGTTTCCGGGGGGGGGGGGGGGGGATGGGTTAAAAACACGTTTACGAGCTTAACTAAGCTCCAAATTACTTCACGGTGAAGAAATTGTACATATGAAGACTAAGTCGATTACTAAAAAATCAATTTCTGCGAATTTGGAATTTCCTATTTTAAAGGGGGGAAAGGGGGGAAAGTAGATTTGGAGGGGAGGGAAAGGGGAGAAATTAGTTTGAAAGGGAAATCCGTTCTAGATTCACACATGTAGCACCTCATTTTAAAGATCTTGAAATTTCATGTCGATTGGGGATGTTTGTATACAATATAGTGCGACCCCTGGTGGTGAAAAATGGAACTAGGTGATTTTGCTGTAGACCCTATGATGTTACATCTTATTTTAAAGGTCTTGGTATTTCCTGACCGTTGGTGATATTCGTAAAGAACACACTGCGCTCCCTGGCGGTGGAAAGTGCAACTAAAGGATTTTGCTGCTGACACCACCATGTGACACCTTATTTAAAAGGTCTTGGAAATCCAAGGCGATTGGTGATAGAGGCCTTGAAATTTCATGTTGATTGGGGATGTTTGTATACAATATAGTGCGCTCCCTGTTGGAGGAAAGTGGATTTTGCAGTGCGTCTGTAGCATGCCTGCTGTACGGTGCCGCAGCCACAGCACAGGCAGCGGTAACACGAGTCAGAGGTTCGTTCGGTTCAAGGTTAATTTTTGAGAATTGTTTCATGTTATTAGCGGCCTGCATGCGGCCTGCCACAGGCACTGGGTCACGAACCCGAGTTCTGTTCTGTTTGAGGTTTTTTTTTTTTTTTTTTTTTTTTTTTGTTACAGATGATTATTATTATTTTTTTTTTATTTATTTATTTATTTATTTATTTATTTTTTTGTGATGTTTTCATTTAAAAATAGAAATTCAAACAAAATCAAGTTAAAGATATAAAACCATACAAATTTAAGGTGCATTTATTATCACGGGCCTGGGCATTGCCGGGCGGGTTCGTTCGGTTCCAGGTTAATTTTTGGGTTTTTTTTTATGTTAGCGGCCCGTGTATGCGCTGCCGCAAGCACCGGGGTCACAAGGCAGAGTTTCGTTCGGTTCGAGGTAATTGTTTTGTTACAGATGATTATTTTTTTCGTGGTGCTTTTATTTAAAAACAGAAATTTAAACAAAATCGAGTTAAAGGTATAAAATAATACAAATTTAAGGTTCATTTAAGGTATCATGGGCCAGGGCAACGCCGGACGGGTCAGCTAACATATAGTCTTAGTATTAAACGAAATAGAAAATAAAAGATAGCAACTGTTTATTTGGAGTCAGTTTGACGTCACATTGACAGTATTTTGTAGAAAGTGATGTCATAAATATTATTTCTATTTATAAGCATTTTTACGACTTTCTAAGTGAAATGTCGTAAATTATATTAGATGTTTTAACATGAAATAAATTTAAATAATGATGCGACGATTTTTGAAACATTACGGTTAATAAAGTGATCGTTGAATTCGACGGGTTCCAGCTACTATTTATTTAAATTGAATGTTTTTTCGTATCTGTTTATGTAAAGACAGAAAAACTTACTTTGAAAAAAAAAAAAAAATATATATATATATATATATTTTAATATGTGAACTGGGGAGGTAAAATGCAGCTTTATAATGTTGACAATTTTAGACGGATTTCTGATAATCACCCATGATAGATTACCAATTTTTGTCTAAAATTTATCGAAGTTAGAGTAAGGAAAAATAATTGAGTAGTTAGTTGTACTTATTAGATTTTTAAATATAATTTTTCCTAAATAGGGAAAATTCAAGGAAATTTATAGCTTAACAGTGTCAACTTTCGTCCGATATACACACAAACTTAAACACGAGTAAAAAAACAATGCTGTAATTATACACATTAGATTTTCAGATATAGCTTTTACAGAAACAAGGAAAAATATAACTTTTTTAAAAAACATGACTTATAGCAAACGATTTTTCACACAATATACAAACAAATTAAAAATGGTGTGGTTATGTACATTAGATTTTGGGACATAGCTATTTCATAAACAAGAAAGATTACAGCGTAACAGCGCCATTTTTCAAATGATATACACACAAATTTAATCATGAGTAAGAAAAACAAAGATTGATACATTTTGTTAAGGCTGTAATTTTCAATAGAAGCTGAGATATAGTATCTACCTAAATGGTGGAATATGCAGAATAATAGTGCCATCTTGCGATCTATATACACTAAAATATGATCAATTCAAATTTATTTTATACACGCAAAGTTTAAAGTGTTATTAATTATCCTTATTTTTATTCTTTATTTATTTATTTATTTTTTAAGTGAAATTACCCAAGATTAAATTATTTCAGTGGAACATAACAGTGCCACTTGTGGTCCGATATACACGCAAAGTTTAAGCTCTTTTTGATTAAATCTTTTCCGTCTTAAAATGAATTTACACAGGTTTATTTATTTATTTTTTTTATTTATTTATTTTTTTTGGGGGGGGGGATGGGGGGTAGGTTAAGGGACTGTAGGCGTCACCGGTTTGGGGGCTTGAAACTGCCAGAATGTTTAAAGGTTAAATTTTTAGGAGGTAGATTTTTAGGACCGTTGGCGTTTGTAACGGGTTGTATACATAGACCTTATATACTAGACAACGCATTTCCCCTCGTTATTTGACTGCATCATGAACGAGCTTCCCCGGCAAAATTGTCACGTGATGTTGGTCTAGAGGAAGAGTGGAGAATGATCACTATGTTATTTTTCTGTAGGAACGAATTTTGTGTTTTTTAATATTTTTATTGTGCACGCACTTTTTATTTTAGCATTTAGATTTACACATGGATGGAAAGCTAAACTTTCATAGATTAATTACATAGAAAAAAAAATTATGATAAATCATTTTGCAAGCGAAAAAATTGCGTTTGAATTCTTACTTCAGTCAGAGAAGTATGAGATTATGCTTGCATACGGGAAAAAAGAGAGAGAGAGAGAGGAATCACCCCTAGGCCAAGATCACGTGACTTCCGAGACTCAGAACAAAGGATGGAGGTATCAGATTACACCCTCATGTTGAAGACATTCGCTGTAATGGTCAGCCGTATTGGTAGCGTGGTCTAGTATATAAGGTCTATGGTTGTATATGTTTGGGGGTTTGTAACGGTCAGAATTTTCAAAGGTCATCAGCACGGTGCGCGAACAGGCCGTTTTACATCATGAAACCTGGAGAGGGCGCCGTAGTCGCCATAAAGCAGAAATTTGGTACAGTCAGAATTTCAAAGGTATTTGCACTGTGAGCGAACAAGTTGTTGTATGATTGTAGGTCCTCAAACGGGGATAAGGCGCCGCAGGCACCACCAAGCGGAAATTTAATACGGTGAAATTTTTGAAGGATCGTGAAACAGCTGGTCGCCGAAGGCGGCTAGTAATAAATATAATCAAGGTTTAACAGCACAGGTTAATACAGCACAGTCACCAGGTCGCTACTAGTAATGTAAATATTTTAAAAGGCGACCATTTTTTTTTTTTTTTTTTTTTCCTGTTCCGTTTAAAAGAAAAGATAAAGAGAAGAAAATTTTCTCTATATTTTTTTTTTCTTCTTTAATTAATTAATTAATTATTATATGAAGGGATCAACAGATATGTACCTATAGTACATAATTTTCTAAATTGGGTCCCGATAATAGTAACAATAAAGACAATCAGGGAAGAACAATACAGTCACCAAATCGCTACTGGTGATCTAAATTTTGTATAAGGCAACCAGCTTTCCAAAAAATCATCTCCAGCCTTCGCTTCTTTATAAAATTTTTGTTATTTTTATTTATTTATTAACTGTGAGTAATTGTGTATGTTTTAACTGTGATAAGTTCTATTGAAAAACTTTGGTCATATTTATTTCGATGTTTGTACATTCAAGGTATAATCATTTTCATTAAAGAATATGGTTTATATTGTATTTCGGTTTCATAATAATAATTAGTAATTAGAAATTAAGTAATATTAATAACTAACTTTATTAATGGTAATCATTTAAAGATCATAACTTTAAATAATTAAGATTGTACTGTTTATTATTATTATTGTATAAGCCAATATTCTTTTATCAGTTGCACAGAATATTTCATGCATTAAAAAAAAAAAAAATCTTTTAAGTTTATGTTATACAGTTAGCAGAATCTAAATTTTTCTGGCTATCAAAAAATTTTAGGGCTACCAAGTACTTTTAAATTTGTCAAGACTGAATATAATTAATAATAAAAGTTCGTTATTTTCCTCTAGATTCATTTTTAAAAATCTCTGTGTCGTCAAAGATGAAAGAAAAAAGAATTGGACAGCCTTGCATTAGGATACGGTTGTTAATTTTAAACTACAAAATAACTATTTTATTGTATCAAATAAGTTTATTTAAAAAAATTAAAAAGTTAAAATTTTCATTTTATACGTGAAACGTTTATATATGTATATATAGTATATATAACGACTACAGCTAAAATTGTTAAATATTTAGGTTATATTTATAAATCCTTCGACAAAGCGTTTATTAACAAAAATAATAATAATAATAATAATAAGCTGTAACATTTTATTGTTCCCAACAGAAGCTGCAGCTAGACTGCATTAAAATGTGCACCAATCAAAATTTACCGTAGACTTATCGGATGATGTCAATACTTAAATATTCTCTTTCCAAATGCTTATTTTTCGAATCCTGTATATTACGAAATGATGAACGAAATTCTACTTACTTTTATATAAAGTTGCGGGTTGCATCTTATTATAAGTTGGTGCTTATTTTAATACATATCGCCTAGCAAATGGCGTTGCTATGATGAGATTTCTCCCTTTCTCGAGAAGGCTATATCTCAGCTTCTACTGTGTTTAATTTGACATGATATGTGAATGAGCCATTATGAAAAACTATGCTGATTCAATTTGTGGTGCCTAACGGCCGACAGAGGGCGCTGTTTTACCGCATATTTTTCTCGTACAAGAAGGCTATATATCAACTTCTATCGTTTAAGTTTATAAAACTCGACATGTGAGTTGACAATTATTAAAAACTAAGTAAATTTAATTTTGGTGTTGGTGTATATAGTTCAACAGATGGTGCTGTTATTGCTCACTTTCTGTTAATTTCTAATTAGCTATATATCACTATCTATTCTTTAAATACAAACCATCCTGAATATATAAAATATTTCATGGGAGTTGATTAAATTTTTGTTCATGCCAGTTGCAGATAACGCTGCTATATGGAATGATATAGAAGGAAGTTTCATAATAGCCACAGCATATTAGTTTGGAAATTATGATGACTGAGAAAAATTGCTAAAAAATATTTTATCTTCTTTTTCCCTTTTAAAATAAGAAAAGCACTGTGTAGAGTATCTTTGAAAAATTGAAGCGCAGTTCTTTATGTATTAACCATTATAGCTTTAGCGATAATTGGGCAATCTAAATTGCGAAAATGTTCAATTTAAAACAAGAAATAATACTACTTTATAAAAAAAAAATTCATCTCGTTTATTTTTAAAGAGTTATACTTTTTGAATTTTTATATGACTTCCTGTAAGCAAATTTGGTTAACTTTAACTTTCCATCCAACAAGACCACTAGTAAAAAAAGGATTGCTGTATCATAAAAAGCAATGGCATTACGATACATAAAAAATACATGCATATGCTTATGCCAACGTTGTAAACAGGGACCATATATAAACTGATAATGAAAAGTTTTCAATCAAAAATATGATGACATAAATAAAAAAAAGAAAATTCAAATGAATTCAGATAAAGTCTTTATCGACAGAAATAAACAGTGGTCTATCGGCCGATTTCGATCCCAAGTCGCATCCGTCAACCTAGCCGTTCGGAGATGTACTAAAGTACGTGGTTTTCTCCAAAACTCGCATAGATACGGCTTAGGACACCTTAGGAATACCCCTTCCCCCGGAGAGCATCCTTCCTTAGGTTAAGGTTCCTGGTGTAGATAATTAGCCTCAACCCGAACGCAACACCTTAAATTACAATTCGTTATTCTAACTCTGTTATTTTATTAAAAACACAGTTAAATTTTAAATAATCTCTTCTTTTAATTACACTGCTCCGAAAAAAAAAAAAAAAAAACCTTTTTTGAGTTCTGATACCATTTTTGCTGATTCGTATGTAAAATGACCTCCTGAATCCGAATATGACTCCCGTTTTGCCCAGTCACACACCGTTTTTTAGAAACACCACCCCCTCACTCATTTTTATCCCTGTTCGATAACTTTATGACCATGAATTTGATTTGAAGAATGAAAAAGAATTAACACCTAAAAACAAAAAAATATAAAGTTTAAAAAATAGCATTAATAACAGTTTAAAAAAATATAAAATATGTAATGCATAATTTCAGTGGCAAATCCCCCCCCCCCCGAAAAAAAAATTATCTTGTCGCAAATGTCCGTGTTTTACAATTTTCCAACTTTGTAGCCTCTCATAAGGTACTTAACGGTTAAAATAATTCTTCGCCTCTTAAAAATCAAATTTATAGCCTTAAAATCACCGAAAAATGATAAAAAATAGAGGGCCGTTCCTATAAAACGGTGGGTGATAGGGTAAAATGGGCGTCATAATCGGATTTAAGAGGTAATTTTACATAAGAATATGCCGAAATGGGGTCAGAAGCAATTTTCATGCAGAGCAGTGTTATTAGCTATTTGTAACGATATTTGGTCACTGTTTTTGATTTGATGAGTATGACTTGCCAGTATAATATGCAAACAGCAAATTTGGAAATGGGTTCATTTGGATATATCGACCGCTAATCGGTTAAAGGCCAACTAGTTAAGATAATAATAATAATAATAATAATAAATAGATATATAAACATCTTAATACATTTATTTCTCTTTGTTATTTCATTAAAATGGAAAAAATAAATAAATAAAAGTTCAAAGTACTTGTGAGGAAACAACTTTTTAAATGACTTAAAAAGGAGATAATGAAAAACGAAATAATTGTTCGACAAGCAATATTCCTAAACCGTCGCCAGTTGCTTATTGCGACATTAAACCCATCAACTAGTGCTATATTAAACCATCATCTTCAACCACAATCTCGACAAGCAATATTACCGAGCTCTCGCCTTTTTCTTTTCTTTCTCACACAAAAACAAAGAATACTGCACGATTTCTCTCAACTGTAAGGAGCTAATTTTCCGAAAGCCTACATGGCAAAGAGAATTTTCCTTATTTTTTTAAGAAGGTAAAGTAATTTCCTAAAACACGTTTTTATTCCTTAAAACAAAATAAAATCTTCAAATCCTCTCTTCTAGCAGGTGTTTACATTCATAAACTTACGGAATACTCTTTTATCATACTGACGCCATAAAAAGCAGATGGCGTCAACTTAGTGAGAATGCCGTACTCAAAGGGTTGAGGGAGAAGGTTAAACTTAAGCCCCCCCCCCCACACTCACCCCCCGAGTGATCACACATCCGGTCGGCCTTCTTTTTCGGGCCGGATATTTTTGCGTCCAGATATGACGTCGTCAGACTATGTTGACAATAACAGTATGGTACAACCAGGTGATCTGTCAAAGGAAAGGGGAGAAAGGCTTGGACAGAAAGGGGTGATGACCAAAACAGTGATGGATATTGAGCCTGGACCGTGGACGAAATGTAAAGAAGGAAATGAAAACAGAAAAAATATCAAGCATATGCGAGATCTGGGATCTAAATTAGGATTTTTCCCAGTTTGGATCGTGTTTCATAACGTAAAGGATCTCAAATGTTTTATCCCCCCCCCCTTCTCACTCTCTCCTATCAACTATACAAATATTTCCAACGTGATTTTGAAATTATTCTTAGACGTAAGGTCATGGTATTTGAAATCGTTATCATAAAATAACAAAGGATGATAAAGTAAATAAAGAAAATTTTCGGAAAAATAAAAATAAAGGAATTGGGAATTAAAATATCTGTTTCCAACAGATCTTAGTGTTTTCTCCTACAATATCTATTTCTTTCCCTACAAACATGGGATAGTGTTTCATAATTTATGGGTGATGCATAATTTTACTGTATATATGTAAATAAAATCGAAACTTTTTTTCAGAGATTTTAGTCATTTTAACCAGAATGTTTATTTCTTTCCCAACAAATAGGGGAAAGTTTCATGTGATATATAAGTGATGCACTAACTTTACTGCACGTGGGCAAGTAAAATCGAAATCTGTTGCTAACAGATTTTAGTAATTTTACTAACAATGGCTTCTTCTATACCTAGAAATATAGGAAAGTATTTAATAATTTATGATTACTGCGTGATTTTACTGTGTGCGAGTATGTGTGAGTTCAAATGAAATAGAAATTTGTCGTTCACAGATTTTAGTGATTTCACCCCTAATCGCTCTTCCTTTACTTACAATTATTGCAAAGTGTGTATCATAACTTATGAGAGATGAATAATTGGTTTTACTGTAATATGGATTTGTCTTACACGTGTATAAGTAAGTATACAAAGTAAGATTACATTATTCATTTTCAGTTTTTATAAACCTATCCTGCAGTACAATAAAATATGCCATTCTACTTTATTCCAGGTGGCTAAGAATTATTATTATTAATAATAATAACAATAAATAAAATCTTCATCTATTACTTCAAGGTTTTGACCACATATTTATGTAAAGAATATCTACAAAGTAAATTAACATAGTTCTCCGAATTAATCGGAGTTTCTCCGATTTTTATCACTGTGCTCCGTTAATTCGAAAATTAATCAGAAAACTGCGATTTTTCGAATTTTACGTTTATTTATTTATTTTTTCTTTTATTCCTTCCATTTCAGTTTTATCTCATTTTATTTTATTTCATTCTATACATTTTGCGATTTCATCTTTTCTGCTGAATAAAAATGTGAGAAATATCACTTCCAATTTTGTAAAAGTATATAAGGTAAACGCACCAGTAGTGGACACTTTTAATTTTAAACTCGAAAAATAAGCGACCTAAAACTTCTGAAGATTCGAGCAATGTTCAAGAAGGGAGTTATAGTCCTTTACTGTTAAACCCTTTAACAAAAAATAATTCCGACCATTAGTTTTTAAATAATAATAGTTAAAAATTAAATAACTAAAAAAAAAAATTGCACTTTTTGTGATTTTGCCGTTTTCTTCTTATCACTTTGAATAAGGAAATGAAATTTTATTTGCTCGCTCTCTGCTTATTTTTAACTGATTTCTTCTACCTTTTGCTTTCATGTGACTAAAATAAGTATGCAGAATTCATTTATTGTGCTATTCTTTAAATCTTGTATTAACACATAGTATATTTATGGGTGTCCACTACTGGTGCCAAAAAATGTCATCATGACAAATAGTGGACAGCCCTGTCCACTACTGGCTCATGTGACTTTTAATGCCAGATCCAGTAGTGGACATAATTCTGTAATCTAGCAATTTTAGAGTTGAATTTTAAAGCAAAAATTCAAAGGGGTCCAGTACTGGAACAAAAAAGGGTCCACTACTGGGTTTTTAGTGTGTCCACTACTGGCTCATTTTAAGCTCTTCAGATTTTTTAATTTTTACTTAAATAAATGCTACAATTAGCAATTTTCATAATACAGTCGTGTTAAGAAAGAGTTAGTAGAGGTCTGAAATATTAATTATTTTTTGAAACTCTAAAATTTAGGAAATTACACAAAAAATAGCCGGAAAATGTCCTTAAAGTGTCCACTACTGGTGCGTTTACCATATATATATATGTATATATATATTTTTTTTTTTTCTCTGATCGTGAATGACTCTGCTTTTCATCACGCAGCAGAGCACGGAAGATGGGAGGGAAAGAGGAGTAAGCGAATAGTTCCCGGGATTATTTTATGAACTTAAAAGACATTCACAACATAGTGTTCTATTTCAAAAGAAAAATTATAATTTTGTTTTCTTGTTAATTGTTTAAAAAAAAAAAAAAAAAAAAGTCATTTAACATTATTTTAAACTTTCAGTTATATAACATCTTTAAAGGGAAATCTTTGTAGTATGTGTCAGAATTATATTATACTAGAAGAGAATGTATAACCTACGCACAGTATAAATAATAATAATCTTAAAAGAAAAAATACAGCCTGGTAAGATTATCTTGAAAGTAATTGTAGAAAGATGTTTTGAGAATTATCTTAGAGTTTGCCTCGGGTAAATGTATAGGGGAATGTCTCCGGTTGTGGGCACAGTTTTGATTTTGGCTTACAAAATTTTGATTTTTAAATTTACAGATATTTAAATATACAAAATTTTGAAATTTTGATACAGTTTCGATTTTGGCTTAACATTTGAGAGAGTAAATATTATGCAAATATATGTATACTGTATACTAATGGAAAGCTAGAACCCTTAGCTAACGTTTTATAAAGCAACTACATCGATTCCGTCAACCAGAAAAATTTTAGCACCACTTTTGTGAAGTGGCCATTTTTGTCCAAGAAAAAAATTGTGTACTTGGTTGTGGTTACACTTGGAAAATACGTTAAAAATGGGAATATAATAAGAAAAACCACCATAAATACAGAAAATAACAAAATTCATTCATTTTGTAAGGATTCTTTGGACAAACTAACAACAGAAAATGGCATTTTCCCGATTTTATTCGTCATTTACTTCGTCCTCCAAATCAGAAGTGCAATGCTTGCAAGTAAAATAATTTGCCTGTATATTGGCACACATCAAATGCACCAAACTATCACATTCGTTGAATTTGATTGAGTTGGCTCTTGTTAGGCATGGTAGCAGGTGCTACAAACAGATATGATGCAGAAGTCGACACCGATCTCAGATTTGGGATGTTCCTGTTTTTAGTGCGCTTGGCCAGCAGTTTTACAGGTGGAGTTGCCTTGCTTTTTCCAGGCTTCTTCTAGAGGGATACAGATGCTGCGAGAAAGTCCATATTCTCGGACAGTCGATTTAATGGATTTTTTATCTGCTAAGCAATCCTAAATGGCTTTAAGCAGCGCATTAAAATTCATTTCTTTTGGATTGGTTGACTTTTCCAGGGTTGACATAGCTAAAAATGCCTAAACAATACATAGAAACCCTAATAAAATATGTTATGTTGACGTAAGTAAACGACCATATTTGACAATTTGTAAGTCAAACACACGCTTTAAATGAAAAAGACAAGTGTGCCCACAAACGGGAATAATGGTAGTCATTTTTATGACAGAGAAAACAATTTTTGGTTCACATTTTGTCTGAATTCGATATTGCATCGCAAAATATAATGAATATACTGCCTGAATATATATTACACTATACTTTTGAATTAATTCACTTCGATTTATCGTGCTCTGAAAATATCCACAAATTACTTTTGTGTTGCTTTTTATCTTTTTTTTTTTTTTTCCGATGCTTGCGCTTACTAAGCAAATGCGTATATTCACTTCGATTTTAGCACAAAAACTGCGTTCCGTCACAATACAAGTTTGACAGTACTCGAATCCACCATATTTGCTTTCTGTTAAATGATATAGTGGTGTACCCATAACCAGAGAATGCCCATAATAGGAGACATTATATATATATATATATATATATATATATATATAATTGCTGTTCATTTGATCATTCTTTGATATTTTCATTGATTTAAAGAAATCCATATTAAGACTGTGTAAATGTAGATTATACATAGGAATCTTATTCAAAAGTTTCGTATCATAATAGTTGCGTCGAATTCGGAATTCTCTTGCTCTTAAATTTTTAGTGACGAGGTTGGCAGCTCTGAATTAAAGATTTAGAGATATTTCAAAAGTTACATTGAAACTTTTTAATTAAATCAAGTTAGTTTTACTAATTATTAATTCACTAGCCTTTCCTGCACAGAACACCTGCGTGATAAAGCCTACATATCAGATATATTTAACCATAAAAATTTCTTAACACTAACACACCATAAAAATGGTGTGTTAAAAAGTTTTTATAGTTAAATATTTATTGTACGCCATTTTTTTTTTTTTTTTTTTTAATATCTGATATGATTTTCAGAAAAATCTCATAAATAAAATCTGTGGAAACTTTCAGTGCTTTAACCTTTATTTTTATTTTTAATACAAGAGATTTAAATCTTTGATATTTGCATTATAATTTCAATAAGAATTAAAAAAAAAAAAAAAAAAAAAAAAAATCCACTATTGAGATAAAAATTCCTCGAATTATAATTTTTATTGTTAAAGTATTAAAAATCAAATGTTTCCTAAAATTTGGCGAAATTAAATTACTATATTACCATACATAACAGAAATTCCGTAGTTGATAAATGTATCCGCAAAATAAAGAAATAAAAAGAAATAACGTTCTTTTTAATCATAATGAAGGAAAATTCTAAAAATATATATAATTTTGGCTTTCAAAAACTTATTTAGAATCACATGTTTAAATTGTTTATCCTGTGTCTCCGAATCTACCGTTTTCGCTAGTAAATTTCCAGAATGTTGTGAATATGAAATGTGAATTTAAAATATGAAAATTTTTTTCACTATTGAATTATTTTAAGACCAATAGATAGCTTCATCACAATACCTGTAGAATTGAAATGAGGCTTAACTGGTTTTAAATTCTTCCAAATGTATTTCTAAATATGATATTTTGAGCATATGCTTCAACACAGAAAAAGGTTTTTTTTTTTTCAATTTATTTTTTAAAAATGTGCATTTCACATGTATTAGGTTAAAATTTTGTTGCCGAAATCTGTATCAGTCGAATTTATACCAATAAGATAACACTTACGTCACTATCGCTTCGTTTCGACAAAATTTAGTCGTAACTGGTCCACGTTATAGAAATATTATATAGATTTTGTAGATATATTTTTTTTCTAAAAACACGTGTGATGAGTTTTAAAGCAATAGGGGAAGAAGATTTTTTTAAATCTTGCCGATGCAGTGCACTTTTGAGAATAATAGTGGTAAAGTTTGGAAATACAATGAAGTTCAGTTAAGTTCACTTTTAATGTCAGTTGCGATTTTGTCATAACTTTAGAACAAAAACGCTTATAAGCCTATAAGCGGCAAAATGTTCAGAATAATTCGGATATCGATATTTTTTTCTCCCGAAAAACTAATTATTTGAAGGCTAAAACCTTCTAGAATGCTTAAGAAAAATAAACTATTCTACCTGTAAAACTCCTTTTCCAACAACAATGATGTCCTGCTCAGGAAAACAATTTCACATCAAAACACGCCACCACCACCACCCCCCTCTCTCTCCCTCTCTTTTTCTTTCTCTCTTTTATTAGAAGAAAGTACTGGATTTGCGAAAATTTGTAATTCGATAGATTTAAACGTTTTGAGATCTCTTGAACACGACTTGACTACTATTAGAAAATGTCGGTGTCTGTGTATCTATGTGTGTGCATCAAAAATTTTATGGATGCTGTATCTCACGAACCAATGAATGAAATTCAAACAAACTTGATACTTAATTGGACTTTCACCTAAGCTGGTGCTGATAACATTTGGGAAACAATCGCTCAACATTCAGTTTCTCATAATTTTTAATACGGCGTATAGAACAAAATTCCGTACAAATATACATAATGAGAATTATTTTTAACTTTTCAGTTCGAAATTTATATATATATATAGATATATATATATATGTATATATATATATATAATCGCATAAAATAATGTGAAGAAATGACAGATTTAGTTAAAAAAGATTTTCAAAAGAGAAGAATGAAAGCATACATTAAAAAACAGTATTTCTTCAGGGGTGGTGACTGAATAACGTATGCAAATAATAGGTGAATTTCAGTATATCTGTAAGTCTAAAGCAAAAAAAAAAAAAAAAATTACAGATAACACCGCAAAAATTCACCTAAACCAGACGCAATCAATGAAACATGAAAGCAAGATAAATGTAATAAAGAGATTAAAGAAAAGGTAAAGAAAAACTATAAAAAATACTTACTAACATACCTGCTATTTACTAATTAGTATTCCGGAAGATTATTAGAACCTGCTCGTTTTTCCATACCACTATATTTTTAGAGAAATCTTCTTCAAATGTAATTACGATTAAATAAATAAGAAAAATATTCTAAAAAAAGACTGCCGTGAAAAAAGGGCATGTACTGACAATCTTCCGGAGTATAATTAGTAAGTTGGTAAGTTGGTAGGTATGCTACTAGCTTACTTGAAAAAAAAAAAAATTAATAAAATCATTTGCATTCAGAAAAAAATGTTCAAGATGAGCGTTTAACTAACTTAGAAGTTGAAAAACAGAAGCTATAGGAGGTTTTTCAGATTAAAATAATAATAGTAATAATAAACTTTTTTTTTTTTTTTTTTTTTTCAAATATTTTCGAATGTGTAAAATTATTACCTGACTGTACATTAGAAATATATATAGAGTATTATATATTGCCCTAAATTAACTTAAAAATTAAATAGTAAAAAGTATAGCCATAAAAAAAATATATAGGTTCTAGGCTCTTTTATTTTCTTTTATTTATTTATTTATTTTTTTTTTACAAGCAATTATACTAAAAAATTCATTGTCAAATTGTGTAAAAAACTTAAAAGTCGCCAAGAGTACATATATTGAAGCTGTAACGCAAAATGGTCTTGATATTACAAATTTCTTTCTGTTCTTAAAAGAAAAAAAAAAAAAGCTACTGATTTTTAGCATAATATTTCCTTAAATAATAATAATAATAATAATAATAATAATAATAATAAGGCATTAATTATTATGTATTTTAATTTGACATTGAGTTTGGGGATTTTTATAACATTTTTCTGTTTCTATCTTGTGTTATGCATTATTAATATTTCTATTCAGTGAAAGGCAAAGTAGCGAATAGGTGGACAGAGCCATGCAGGGGTTAATAAATGAAGGGAGGTGAAGCCTCCCTAGGGGATTGGTGAGGGGAGCGAGTAGGGGGCTGAGCCCCCCTAGTTATTTTATAAAAAGAAAATTTTAATTATATTCAGTTTATTGAAATTGGGTTATCTTTATTGAACCAAAAGTTTAGCTTATTTTATTGAAATAAAATTTACAGAAACAACATGAAGCAAGATAATAATCTTTATCTAGTTATATATATATATATGTATATATAAAACAAACAAGATTTATTTTATATTAAATTATGATTTAATGCAATACTTTTATGATAATAAAGTATATATTTAAATTAAAAAATATATTTAATAAAAAAATATTGTGAAAACTTAGCAGAAATGAAAGGTGAGAATAACAACATTATATACATACTCCTCGTTCATTTACAATAGAATAGATTATCTTTCTAATTTAAATTTGACTCACATTTTACCTAAAAATCAATCAAATAACTTTCTAGATCTTAAAATTCATTTTAATTATAATAAAATTTATATTGATATATATGATAAAATACATGATATTCGTTTTGAGGTAAATTTGTTTACTCACTTTAATTCATATCTCAATCTCTCTGTATATATAGAAATATCATTATTAACTACTTGTTTCGTATAAATAATTTGCACTCATCAAAGTATGAAAAAAAAAAAAAAGATATTCGTAATAAATTAATTAAAGCTACTAGTAAAATGGGATTCCCTAAAAACTTTGTTTATTCAAACGGACCTATACCGGACACCAAGCCAGTTTTGTTATTTTTGATTCCTCACATCTGAGCACGTGTGAAGCTAGTTGGCATAGGTGGACTCTGCTCAGTTCCCCATCATATTTATATTCTCATAAATTTCTAGTGCGAGACATATTATAATCATGTTAAAAGAAATGAATTTGACCAAAGCTTGATACAGTAACGGAATGAAACCCCGCCTAATAGGCTATCCACCGTTCACTTCGATATATTTATCTTATTCTAATCTATTAATTTATTTTATCAGGGTCAATTCCGTTATTTAGTTTTCATGCTACAATTTCCAATGCAATAATCCTCAAAATTCATATTTATATGAAAAATTTACAATTTCGCTATGTTGATAAAATCGTAAATTACTAATAATTTACGAAATTTTCCTATTAGAATATTTGTATTCAATCATGTACAAACAAATATCATAAATGTAATTTTGAAGTTGTCTAATGTATTTACGATCCTCAAAATGGAAGTTTATGCTCAATTTTGACTTATTCTGACATGTTAAGTAAATCGTAAATTCCAAATAACTTACGAATTTTTTAAATTGGAAAATCCATAGTCTATGATATTCATGCCAGTATCCTAAATAATATTTAGAAAGTGGTTTGATAGCTTTACGATGAAAATATCTCTCAAAATTGACGTTTATGTGAAATTTTGCCCTATACTGCCATGTTAAGAAAATCGTAAATTTCCAATAACTTGCGAAATTTTCAAAGTAGCATATTTATAGTTACTGATGTTCATTCCGGCATCAAAACTGATATTTTAAAACTGGTCTGACATTTTTACAGTAAAAAGTTTCCATTTAATGCACGTTTAAGTGAATTTTTGTCCTATTCTCCCATGTTAAGAAAATCGTAAATTTCTAATAACTTACGAAGTTTTTTAATTCGAATGTTGCAAATGAATAAGGTTCTTGCCAGTGTCGAAAGTAATATTTTAAAACTGATTTGACCTCTCTGCGACAATTTGTTCTTGAGATATCGTGTACACAGACTAACAAACTAACGGACTAACGGACTAACAGACACCTTACAGGCAGACACCATACAAATTTTGTCATTTTCGGATTCCTCACACCTGAAAACGTGTAAAAAAGTAAAAAAACCGAGGTCGAAAATTTTCACGATTGCGAACTAAGTCCTTCTAAATACTTACAGTATGATGGAGAACTAACTATATTATGAAATATATACATATATTGATATATCGCGCCGAATTCGCGTATGAGTGACCTCACTACAGGAATATATCTACTCTAATAATTGTTCTATTTCTTTTTCTCGATTTTATGTTATTTTAATTTAACAATAGCTTTAAAGTTATATCTTTAAATTTTATCTTTATATCTTTAAAGTTATGGCGCGATAGTTTAACAATATTTTGAACATTGCTTTATGATTTCATTGCCTTTCTTTCTTTCTTCTTTTTTTCCCTTAAATATTTTTATGTTTTACTGCCAAAATTGTATGTCTATTTTTAGCACTCAAACATATATTAATTAACTTATGAATAAATGCCCAAAATAACACCCAAACATGTTCATAATCTATCGTTAAATTATAATAATATAAAACGGATGGGGAAAAAAAAGAAAATTGGTTAACAGGGAGAATTTTAAAATTTTTCAAAAAAAAAAAAAAAAAAGAAAAAAAAAGTTTATTAAATTATTTTTTATAAATAAATTTCAAATATCTAAATTTCTGAAATGATCGATTATGAAGATAGAAACGTAAATGTAAGAAGTGCTTCCAAGATCCATTAGCTCAGTTGGGTATAGCATCGTGCTAATAACACGAAGGTTGTGGTTCTATCCAATGTCTCATTTTTTGCAGATAATTAACAGAAAAGATGTAAATTGATGAAGAAAAATCGTTCATTGTCTACACAGTATCCAAAACCAAATGGAGAACGAGAAATTGACAAAAAAAAGTAAGACTTAGAGGTGCGTTGGTCGCTTTATAGGTAAGCGACTAATCGCAGAGCTGCAGAATGTAGGATGCAGGTCCATTTTGATCTTGCTTGACGCTCCTCGAAGACATTTACAAATTTTTTACTATTATTATTATTATTATTATTATTATTATTATTAATTTTTTTGCAGCTGGGGAGAATGTTTGGTGTTTTCATCTGTTGTTAAAAAGTGAAGATGATAATTATGTCCGAGAAATATCTGTCCACAAAATGTAGTTCTTGATTAAGAGCAGCGTCATTTATCGTCTAAATAGCACCTAAATTGAAATGTTCGGTTAAGAGCGGACAATACCTAATCTCGCCGGCAGCCTTCGCCCATGTTATTCAATGGGAAAATTTGTTCACATAATTACTCATTACCTAATGAATATTTTTCAATTCTGTTTTCACATTTAGAAAATTCATAAGCGTTAAATTAGTACTTCTTTTCCAAAAATTGATTTTTTAAAATTTTAGTATTTCATTTTGCGACTAGAAAATGAGAAAAACGCATTTTGTGAAAAATCGCATTTTTGAACTCAAAATTAAAATGTAAAAATTAAAAAAAATGAATTTTTCAAAAAGGAGTACTCATTTAACGGTTATGAATTTTCTGACTGCGAAAACAGAATTAAAAAATATTCATTAGGTAATGTGTAATTGTCGCAACAAATTTTCCCATAGAATAACATGGGCGAAGGCTGCCGGCGAGATTAGGTATTCACCAAAACTAAATGCAAAACTGGTGTACAATAGATATAAAGACAATAAGACTTCTTCACACACCATAAATTTTAATCCAGCACAACCGGTTTCGAAAGGACGTAGCCTTCCTTCATCAGGTGCAAAAAAACACGTGCTACTGCCTTGGAGGCAAAAGTAAGACTGTCTTGCTTTTGCCTCCAAGGCAGTAGCACGTGTTTTTTTGCACCTGATGAAGGAAGGCTACGTCCTTTCGAAACCGGTTGTGCTGGATTAAAATTTATGGTGTGTGAAGAAGTCTTATTGTCTTTATATGAGATTAGGTATTGTCCCCTCTTAAGGCGCAGGGGAGACCCAGAACTAATATAACATAGGCAGAGAAGACGCTTCCGAAGGCAGTGGGGGAATAATATAGAGAACCAATTTGATATTTACACACAAAACTCATTTATTGACATTCATTGTACATTGGCACAAAACACAGATAAAAGATGGATACTTAGAAAAAGAATTATACGATGCACAATAAAAATTGCCTTTTCATAAAATTTTAAAATAACAATATAATGTAGACAAGCTGAAATTCTTTTAGAGAAACACTAACAATAAAACTTTATTATACTGAGACTGGGATAACCATAATCTTCATGTGTAAATATTTTCGTAATATATGCTACCAGGACGGCACACTTGAAAACAGATCTTCATACAATGAAGATCACGATGTATAGCCTGTTGCTCTTTCATCACAGAAAGGAAATCTTGGATGGTTAAAAAAAAAAAAAAAGAAACAACTTTATCCTAGTACACCCCAAACGACTTTTTTCTTACAATAATGTCAGGGTGACATTTAAAAGAAGACTGTAATCACAAATTTCTCTAGAGTGACAACTATAACCACAAATTTCTTTTGAATCTCTAGAGATCAAACCCACTTCCACGCACCACGCGTCAGCGTGGGAGCCTTTATCTTCTTACCTGAGTCTCACTGACGTTAAAAAAAAGCTCAACAAAAGTTACGGTATGAAATCATGAAAAGGAAAACTTATGACTTCACAATAACTATCATAATTTTACTATTATTATTATTATCATCATGATTATTATTATTATTGTTGTTGTTTTTGTAGGTAAACCTAATCAGTACTAAAAACCCTTAACGGCTTAAAAGTTTGTGACGCCGCTACTTTGTGGCTATAAGAATTTGAAATATGAGTCTTAAAAATAATGATATTAAATTTTAAGTGACGCTTTGCAATTAGTTAAAATATACATAGATTTTCTTATTTGATCATTCACTTTTATCTTTTATTTATATTTATAATGCAAACGTAATATTTTTAACTTCAAGATCAGACAGATATTTAAAATACACTCACTGATGCTTTTTTATTCGCATTTCAAATTCAAAATAAAATTCAAGTAAAAAATCATTTTTTAAAGTTATAAGCTTTTTATTGTGAAGCCCTAAAAAGCATAAAATAAAATTTATTCTGGCAAAGACATGCTACAAAGAAATGAAAGTTTGAACACTAAGAAAATTTTAGAGAAATATATAGGTACTTTCCTTTTGCAAGAGATGAAAATTTTTTAATGTTCAAAATATTTTAAAAAGCTTTCGAGACCAATATTCTTAGTTATTAGTTTTTCTATAATCATTCGTTAGGCCAGAAATTTCAAATGTCTCGAAAGCTTTTTAAAATATTTTGAACATTAAAAAATTTTCATCTCTTGCAAAAGGAAAGTACCTATATATTTCTCTAAAATTTTCTTAGTGTTCAAACTTTCATTTCTTTGTAGCATGTCTTTGCCAGAATAAATTTTATTTTATGCTTTTTAGGGCTTCACAATAAAAAGCTTCTAACTTTAAAAAATGATTTTTTACTTAAATTTTATTTTGTGATTTTTAATTACGAAAAAGGAGAAAGCTTCTTAAAAAAAACTAATTAAAATTTCTTAGGATATTTTGTAGACAACGAAGATTTTGTTTTATCAATTGACATTTTTTTTTCGACTATTTATCTGCAAAAAACAGTAATGTATCGTCTTTCGTGGACCGAATCCGGGACCATCGCGTTATCAGCATGACGCTCTAACCAAAAGTCTAAGAACTGTCAAGAAAAATCGTAGAACATTCTAGAAAAATCTAAAAAATACTCATACAAAAGGAATATTGTTCTCGAATGCTTTTTAAAATATTTTAAATATTTTAAATTTTTCACGTTTTGCAAAAGTGAAATATCTATATTTTTCTTTAAAAATTTCTTGTAGTTGAAACTTTTATGATTTTATAGCATGTCTCTGCAATAATAATTTTTTTATTTTAGGATATTTAGAGCTCCCCAATAATAAAAAAGTTTGAGTGTTATCTTTATTTGTTTATTTAATTATTTTTATTTTTACTGAAATTTTAATTTTGTGCGTTTAGTTAACTCAAAAAAAAAAAAGCTTCTTTAAAAAACTATCAAAATTCCCTAGACACTGTGTAGACAATGAAAGATTTTCTTTTATCATTTGGCATCTTTTCTATTAAGTATCGGCAAAAAAGTAACACATCGGCTTACGAGGATCGAACCTACGAGCATCGCGTTATCACCATGACGCTCTAATCAAATGCGCTAACGAGCGACGAAAAAGGCTGTTTTAATTTACATTAAAGTGGAGGCGCCTTCTTTTTCAGAATGACACAAAGCCCGATGATACAAATCCAATTTCAATAAAAAGCTTCTAAAAGAATTATATATATATATATAATTCTTTTAGAAGCTAATTATATATTTAACTTTTTATTTCGTGCCTTTTAGTATCTAAGAAAAGTTTCTTCAAAAAAACTGTTCAAAAATTCTTAGAATACTGTGTAGACAACGAAAAATTTCCTTTTATCAATTGACATATTTTCTATTAATTATCTGCAAAATTTAACGCATCGATACTTCGGGGATGGAACTCAGCACCATCGCATTAGCTACTTGACGTTCTAACCAACTGCGCCAACAAGCTACTAAGGACCGCTGACATTTACTTTAAAGATGAGGTGCCTTATTTATTAGCGTGACATGAAGACGCAATAGCGAAATCCAATAAAAAGCTTCTAAAAAAATTATTTATTTATTTACTTTTATTTAAATTTTTATTTTGTGCTTTTTAGTAACTAGAGAAAAAGCTATTTAAAAAACTCTTCAAAAATTATTAGGATATTGTGTACACAACGGAATCTTTCCTTTTATCAACTGACACCTATTAATTATTCTTTTCTATTAATTATTTGAGAAATTAACATGATGCTCTAACCAACTGAGCCATTAAGAGATAGAGATACAATGAATTGCTTACAATTTTTTTTTTTTTTTAAGTGGAAGTGTCTTACCAATTTCATGTAATAAAAATCAGTTAAAATGGGTGAAAATATCTTATCCGAAAAATGGAGATTTAACACTTTCAGGTCTAAACTATTTCAACCGCATATCTCCTACTGGACTATTTTTTTTTAATACTTTCTTTTACTAATTAACACCTTTTCTATTAAATATCTCCAAAAATTACCATATCGGCCTTTCGAGGATCGAACTCATAACCGACCGTTATCAACATCATGCTCTAACCAACGGAGCTAACGAGGAATGCAATGCGTTGCTTATATTTACTTTAAAGGGGAGGCACCTTGTTTTTTGGCGTGTCATGAAGACACGATGAGAAATTCCAATTTCAATAAAAAGCTTCTAAAAAAATTATTTATTTATTTATTTTTACCTACATTTTTATTTTGTGCTTTTTGTAACTAGATAAAAAGCCGTTTAAAAAACTCTTGAAAAATTATTAGGATACTGTGTACACAGCGAAATATTTTCTTTTATCGATTGACAGTTTTTCTATTAATTATTTGCAAAAAATAACACCTCGGCCCGGCGAGGATCGAACACGTGACTCTCGCGTTATTAAGATGACGCTGTAACCAGCTGATCCATTAACAGATGCAATGAGTTGCTTACATTTTTTTTAAATATATATATATATATATGTATATATATATATATATCTTTATATATATATTTCTTTTGTGCGTGTGTATGTCACTGAACTCCTCCTAAACGGCTGGACTGAGTTTAATGAAATTTTTTGTGTGTCTTCAGGTGGATTCGAGAATGGTTTAGATTTACAAATGAAAGTTGTAACTTAATTAGTTCTTTCTTAATTAATTTTTAACCAACTCTTTCAACAACTTTTCCACCTAGATGGCGTAAGTTGTCGTAAACACGATGTCAGAATTTATTTAATGTTGAAATGAAAAATGAATTTTTAACCGTATCTTAAGAAGTGTTTAAAATATTTTTTCAAAATTAATATTTTTAGAATCGTAACCGTATCTTACGAAGTGTTTAAAATATTTTTTCAAAGTTAATATTTTAGAATCGTAAACACGATGTCAGAATTTATTTAATGTTGAAATGAAAAATGAATTTTTGACCGTAAGTGTTTAAAATATTTTTCCAACGTTAATATTGTTAAACGTTAAAATTAGTTAAAATGGTATATTCTTTTAAAAAATTCGTCAATATCCGACGGAGTTATTTTATGTTAAAATGAAAAATGAATTTTTAGGCCATTATTATTTGTGCAGATGGAAAATGTACTAAAAGTTTTCCGAAAAATTTCACGATCACAAATGTTGACGTATATCCAATATATCGTCGAAGAAATCCCGATAATGGCGGACAACCTTATCATCTATGGCGGTCATCTATGTCAACAACATAGATATTGACATTGATAACCGTTGGGTGGTCCCATATTCGCCTCTGCTGAGCAAAACATTCAATGCTCATATTAATGTTCAGTTCTGCAGTTCAGTGAAGAGCATCAAATACATTTGCAAGTATATGAATAAAGGCAGTGATATGGCTATATTTCGAGTTGAAAATACCAATGTGAGTGCTCCTCCGGTGAATAACAACGATGAAATAACACTTTACCAAATTGGCCGGTACGTCAGCTCCAATGAAGCTGTTTGGCGTATCTTTGGTTTCCCAATTCATGAACGGGATCCAGCAGTTCTTCATTTAGCCGTCCATCTTGAAAATGGCCAGCGCGTATATTTCACGAGCGAGACAGCGATTGATCGTGCTATAAATCCACCAAAAACTACACTCACCGAATTTTTTGAATTGTGTAATCGTGCGGATTCTTTTGGTGCTTTTGCACGGACATTACTCTATTCAGAAGTACCACGCTATTTCACATGGGCTCCAACAAAAAAATGGATGCCCTGCAAGCAAGGCACGCCGATTAATGCATGTCCCGGTTTATTCAAATCAAACACCTTGGGACGAGTATTTACAGTCAATCCAAGGCAGACTGAGTGCTTTTATCTTCGACTGTTATTGGTTAATGTCATCGGCCCTTTGTCATTTCAAGATTTACGTACAGTGAATGGACAACAGTATCCAACGTATAAAGATGCATGCCTTGCACTCGGCTTGCTGGAAGACGACAACCAGTGGGAGTGTATGCTTGCTGAAGTAGGACTGAACTGTACAGCAAAACAAATTCGTCTACTATTCGCTATAGTGTTGACTACATGTTTCCCGGCCCGAGCAGAGACATTATGGGATAATCACAAAGGTTCAATGACTGATGATATATTGCATCACCATCGTTCACGGTGCAACGATCTAACGATAGTATTCAGTGACGCTATGTACAATGAAGCATTGATTGCTACTGAAAATCTTTGCATTATCATTGCCAACTTACCACTCAGTCATTTCGGTATGCATTCAACAAATCAATGAATTGAATCTCAAGTCAACAAATTGACATCAACGAATTGAATCTCAAGATACAACATTTGTTACCAGGAGACTTGGTGTCATACAAATCTAATGATACAGTTTGCGATGCCACCGAAGCTGTAAATTATCCAAAAAAGTTTTTAAACCCATTGGATTTACCAGGCATGCCACCGCATATTTTACAACTGAAGGTTGGATCTCCGGTTATTTTGCTTCGTAATTTGAACCCACCACGGTTGTGCAACGGCACGCGATTAGTCATAAAAAAATTAATGAAAAATGTTATCGAAGCCATCATTTTAAATGACAAATTCCGAGGTGAAAATATATTACTACTGCGAATCCCTATTATACCCACAGATGTGCCAGTTCAATTTAAACGCCTTCAATTTCCAATTAGATTGGCATTTGCTATGACTATCAATAAGTCTCAGGGCCAAACGATGTCTGTCTGTGGCTTAGATTTGAGCACATCATGTTTTTCACACGGACAATTATACGTGGCTCTCGAGTGGGCAAACCATCCAGTTTGTTTGTATTGGCGAAAGATGGGATAACAAAAAATATTGTACACTCTGTTGCATTAAGGGATTGATATCGTTTTTTAGTAATATTGTTATAAGTAGCGATATGTATATAATTATAAAGAATCAATTTTAATAAATTAAAAAAATAAATGATTGGTGTTTTGTTATTTTTATATTCTTTCATCGTTCACTGCGCTCCATACATCTTCCACTTATATACCACATCCTTACACACTTACAATAAGTTAGTTATTTTTTTCTAGCAAAATATTCTCTAGAAATAATTTATATGACAAAACAACGTTTGTCGGGTCAGCTAGTATATATATATATATATATATATATAATGGAAGCGTCTTGATTTTTTAACGTGACAAAAAGCCGATGAGAAATCCAATTTCATATAATAGTAATATATACATATATATATAAAGCTTCTAAAAATATTTTTTTGTATGTATATTTTACTTAAAACATTTTATTTTGTGCTTTTTTAATATCTGAAATGTTTTGTGTTTTCCAATATCTAAATTAAAAAAAAAAAAAAATGCTTCTTAAAAAAAAAATAAAAAAAAAAAAAAAAAACTCCTCAAAAAATTCTTAGTGTAAGTAACGAAAATTTTCTTGTATCAATTGACACCTTTTCTACTAATTATATGGAAAATTTAACACGCTGGACTTTCTTGTATCAATTGACAACTTTTCTACTAATTATATGGAAAAATTAACACGCTGGACCTTCCGGGGATCGAACTCACAACCATTGCGCTACTAACGGGACGCTCTTACCAACTGAGCCACAGAGCGACAAATGAAATTGCTTATATTTACTTTAAAATGTAGGCGCCTTGTTTACTAGCGTGACACGAAGACATGATGACCAAGTCAATTTCAATTAAAAACCTTCTAATAATAACAGTTTTAAAAGGAATGATATAAAAATTCCAGTGGCGCCTCGGTGTTATTTTAAAAGATTTGTTTTTAGATTCCATTAAAATTACTTTTGTTTTGCTAATAAAATATATTTACACATTTAAACAGTGCTTTTAATTTTCAAATATACTGTCAAATAATTATACTTTCACTGAGTTAGCATTATAAAGTAAAATTATTTATTTCAATAAATTGATTTATCTTTTGCATCACGCTATCCAAAACATAGTATCATAGTGTCCAACTAAGTGAAAATTTGCTCAAAGAGGTAGTGTGACGTAAAGAAAACATTTACACAAATTTTACTTGCAGTTTTGGATAGCGTGACGCAAAGGATAAATCAATTTATTGAAATAAATAATTTTACTTTATAATGCTAACTCAGTGAAAGTATAATTATTTGACAGTATATTTGAAAATTAAAGCACTGTTTAAATGTGTAAATATATTTTATTAGCAAAACAAAAGTAATTTTAATGGAATCTAAAAACAAATCTTTTAAAATAACACCGAGGCGCCACTGAAATTTTTATATCATTCCTTTTAAAACTGTTATTTTGAATTTGAAATGCGAATGAAAAAGCATCAGTGAGTGTATTTTAAATATCTGTCTGATCTTGAAGTTAAAAATATTACGTTTGCATTATAAATATAAATAAAAGATAAAAGTGAATGATCAAATAAGAAAATCTATGTATATTTTAACTAATTGCAAAGCGTCACTTAAAATTTAATATCATTATTTTTAAGACTCATATTTCAAATTCTTATAGCCACAAAGTAGCGGCGTCACAAACTTTTAAGCCGTTAAGGGTTTTTTGTACTGATATCATTACTTTTTAGTGGTTATTGATCAAAAAATTAAAACAAGTCCTTCTGGCTCGGTTACGTCGCACTTGCGACCGGGACAGATGCGACCGGGGTTAAAATCGTAGCACTTGCGACCGAATTCTTAAATCTATGCACACCTGTTCATCGGAGGGTAGCTTTTCCGACCGCTATAATTAAAGGCATGGCAATCGCTGCGTCAATGGATATATACCGCAAAAGATCATCATAATTCCCTTAGCAATGCACATTCGATTTAATGATCATTATTTCAAAACAATCTATTTGTTCTTGAATTTTTCTCGCCAAAAAGATTAAATATTTTACTATGCAAAAATCATTTAAAATATGTTATAGTATATTAACATAACCAAAATTCTATTAATAATTACATAAATACAATGATGGTGCACAATCCTTTTTGCAATCATTATTATAAACTATTAAAATCATCGAATCTACAGCATATTCAGATTTATTTATTAGATATTCTTATTAATAAAATTATAACTTTTACAAAAGTACATATATTTGAGTTAATGTAAGATTAAGTTTTCTTTTATGTTTTGTAGTATTTTAAATTGTGATATGCCGTTGAAATTTCGTAATATTTCGTTTTAACGCCCGATAATTCGATTGTGAATATTTTTGGAATCGTAGAATTATCAGGAAGGGCTTAAAGGGGAGGGGGGGGTTACAGCGTTTGAAATTGGTATTATTAGCTTTTAAGGCAAGATAAATCGATTGCGGATATTTTCAAGTGTAAATTTATTAGAAGGGACGGAACGGTGGGGGACAAAGGGATAAAAATGTAGAAAAGGAACGGGAGTTTCGGAGAAAACGATGGAAAACCCAGAACACTTTTATTCTTTTATATATTGCTGAATTCCAAATTCGAATTTCTGCTCACATTTCGTACTAAGGATTTTTAACATTATATAGCCCGGAGTTACGCAAGTTTCGGAGAAAACCACGGATAAGTCAGACACAAATCTTTCTATAAAAATGTTTATATTACCTTTGTATCTCAGCTTGTAATTAACATAATTTCATAAGTAATATATCATTTTAAAAGTTATTTGAATTGGAATTGAAGAATATATGTTGCAAATCTCTGTCGCCAGAGGGCGCTTTGATATTTAAATAATTCAATATCTCCAATTCTGATTATGAGTAAATTACTTAAAGGGAGAAGACTGGGTGACCAAACCGGGTTGCGAATTTGCCACCATCAGAATTTTCAAAGGTATACTTGAATATTATTATGAAATGAATAATTAGTGAATGAATAATTATTGAATGAATATTATTGAAATGAATAATAATTATTATTATTCATTTCAATATAATGACCAGCGAAGCTGTCAAAGCCTGCTAGTTTAGAATATAAGCCGTTGAAAACAGACTACTTCTCCCGCAGTACCATATGCATGATTCCTCTATTTCGATTAGTAACATCCTTCTAAAATAGATTGTGAATTTAAACTGATAATTAATATTTTCACTTTCTTCTATATGTATATATAGACAAAGTATTGGATTCGTGAAAATTTTCGAACTCCAGTTTTAGATGGATTTACACCTTTTGGGATGTCCTGAACATGATTTGATAGTTTTTAGAAAATGTCTGTCTGTCAATCTGTCTGTGTGTCTGTGTGTATCACGAATTTTGTGCACGCTGTATCTCTAGAGCCAATGAACGAAATTTAACCGAACTTGGGATTTATTTGGACCCTGACATAAACTGGTGCTGATTAGATTTGGGGATCAATCGCTCAACAGGTAGCGCTGTGATCGCATATTTTCTAAATTTTTAACATGACAGTATAGGACAAAATTTCGTATAAATGTGTATAATGAGAGTTATTTTTAACTTGTGATTGTAAAATTAATATGATATATTGATAATAGTAATAGTTAACTAGGAAAAACATTGTGCATGTGGGAGCATCGCTTGCCCCCCCCCCTCGGGGGGGGCGAGTAAATTTTCAATATGGATATCTTTCGAAAGGTCTCATCAATACCTTTAAAACGAATGGTTGAACTATAGATCTGTGATAATTTAAAACAAAGTTATCGATTTTTTTTTTTTTTTTTTTTTTTTACTTTTAACGAAAATATTGCATTTTTTCTGATAATTGCAAAAAGAAATAACTTTCTTTCGGCATTTAGTGATATAATGCTGGCAGATAAAAATCGTCTGCATTTATAATGGAAAATAATTTGATAATTTAATAAATAATTTGTATGGAATAAATTTTGTGTAAAACTATATAGAAGAAAGTCATGTGGTGGCCACATCATACTAGTTTCTCTTGCAGATGTTTTAAGTTATAGGAATGTAAATTTATGATGAGTTTAGTGGATGTTTAGTTGGCACCTTTAATGTTGTAATATTTTGATATTATTCTATGTGTGATAAGAATTAAATAGTAAAACTACAAACACTAAGTTTGAAATCCATTCTTGTACACTTGAACTTCACAACACACATAAATAGTTAAAAATATTATTAATCCATTTTCCAGATTTTTAAACTTTTAATTTAGTTATAACTCAGTATTAGTAATTACACTTTTAAATATTTTTTAAAAGATTTACCATATACACACACAGTAGTGTGACAATTAAATTTACTTTATTTTATAAATTAAAAATATTTCCCATGATTTGTAGAGAAACTGTTAATTTTCATTTAGATTCGGGTTTTGTTGCGGCCGAGGGTTTCTACGCTCAAAACTGTTAGATATGAGGTACCAGGTTCGATCCCAGGTCGCGCTCGTCGGCACAGTTGTTCGGAGTTTTCCGTGTTTTTCTCCGAATCTTGCGTAAATATGTAATTTTAATTTGAATTTTGGGAATATGGTCGATTGACTGCTATAGGTCCTAGGCCTGACGGGGAGTGCCCTCCATGGGGGGTCATTCTAAGGGGTCTTAGCTCGTATATGCGCAAGTTTCGAAGAAAACCGCAGAAAACTCGGAACGGCTAGGCCGACGAGCGCTACCTGGGATCGAACCCGGCACCTCGCGTCTACCAGCTTTGAGCGCAGAAATGCTCGGCCGCCGGTAGGCCAAGAGTAAATACGGGCTAGGACCCCTTAGAAAGACCCCACGGATGATACTCCCCCTCAGGCCTAGGACTTACAGCAATCAATAGGCCCTATTCCCAAATCCAATCCAATCGGGTTTCGGGTCGGGTGCGGGTATAAAAAAATCGGCTTCGGGTCGGGTGCGGGTTGCCGAAAATTCTTTAGTGCGGGTTCGGGTCGGTTTTCGAGTCGAATAAAATTTATTTCTGTGGTTCGGGTCGGGTTTCGGGTTGATTCAAAATTCACTTGTCGGGTTCAGGTCGGGTAATTGACGTTTCAAGGAGTGGTGTGAGTAAAAGTTACCTAAATAATTTGGAATAAAATTTTGAATTTAATAACAGCTTTGAATAGAGCGGCAGCATGTTTATGAACAAGCAACGCTATTCTGATCTTCTGCGAAACTTCTGCGAATGTAGGTAAAATATCTTTTCTCCATGTGAAATGTCAGTATATTTTATACGAAAATAAATTTAAAAATAAATTTGAGGCACTGAAATTTATTATATTATTTAAATAATATAATTTTAATTAATTCTCTGTTCTATAATCCTGACAAAAGATACCTTTTTATATTACAAAGTATTTTGAAATTGTTTTTCTGTTAAAAGCTCAAACAGTAATATTAAATACTCTGATCTAAATTCACTATTTAAAAAATATTTTTGATAATTAAATAAGTTTTTAATTATAATATATTATTAATTATTTTTTCTAATAATTACTGATTAAAATAACTTTTTATATTAAAAATAATTTGGTGATGGTAGTTTAAGAGTTAACTCCGACTGAGAACATGAGGGTCGACAACCATGACCTGGGATCGAACCCGACACTTCATGTCTACCAACGTGGACAGCAGAACTGCTGGGCTTATTGATTATAAAAGTCCAAATAAATGTATTCAGCGATTTCTTCTAACTTAATTATAAAAAAATTGCATTTTTAATAAATAAATTAGTTTTTTAATTGAATATTTCATTAAATAATTTTTTAACTAGCCCTTTTTTTTTTCTTCAATAATTATTCATAGAAAATAAAATCTTTTGATATTAAAAATGTTTTAAAATAAATTTTTCTATTAAAAGCAGAAACAGTTGTATTGAGCAATCTCAGCTAAATTAATTATTAAAATTTATATTTTTGATAATTAATTTAGTTTTTAGATAAGTAATTTAGTCTTATATTAGATGTTTTCAATATAATAATTTTAATTAGATCCTTAACTAGCTTTTTTCATAATTATTCACAGAAAATAAAATCGTTTAATATTAAAACTGTTTTAAAATATTTTTTTTTTCTAATGAAAGAATAAACAATTGTATTACGGAATCGCAACAAATTTAATTATTAAAATTTATATTTTTCTTAATTCATTTAGTCTTTAGATAATTAATTTACTCTTTCTTTGAAAGTTTTTTTTAAATAAAACAATTTTAATTAGATCCTTATTTCTATAATCAGTTATAGAAAAAAAATATTTTTATGTTTAAGAGCATTTTGAATTAGATGTCTCATTTTAAAACTCGAACAATAGTATTACATAGTTGCCAAGTTTTTAAATTTATTCCGGAATGTTGTTAGTCCCGCCGCTTTTCCACACCGTAATGTTTTTAGAGTGATTTTCTTAATATTTAATCGTAATTATATATCGAAGAAATTTTTTCTGCAAAGATTACAGTGTGAAAAAAAGTACGGGGCTAAGAACATTGTGGAATAAATTAAAAAACTTGGTAGATATGTATTAAGCAATTTCAATTAATTTAATTATTAAAATTTTACATTTCTAATAATTAAATTATTTTTAATTTGAATGTATTATTAAATGATTTTTAATTATTATTTTTTATATATAATAATTAAAAAAGTTTTTAATTAAAAATATTTTGGTGGTTGTGGTTTAAGCGTTAAAGCCTATTGACGATATACAGGTCCTAAGCCTGGATGAAATGCCTTTAATGAGAGTTATTTCTAATGATCCCTGGTCTGTATAAACTCGAGTTTCAGAGAAAACCATGGAAAATTGCAAACGTCTACGTTGAAATGTGGGATCTTGGATCGAACACGGCAAAAGAAGCCAATCAGATCCCACTAGTTGCTGAGCGGATCTGCGCTCAAAGCTGGTAGACGTGAGGTGCTGGGTTCCATCCCAGGTAACGCTCGTCGACCTAGCCGTCCGGAATTTTCGATGGTTTTCCCAGAAACTTGCGTAAATACGGGCTAGGAACCCTTAGAAAGACCTCCACGGAAGGCACCCCCTTTCAGGCCCAGGACCCTAGAGTACTCAATCGGCCTTATTCCTAAACACTAACACCAATCTATCAACTTGGAGAGCAGAACCGCTCGACTACTGAAATAGGCCTTTTAATTAAAAATACAAAAAATATTATAAAGTAATTTGAACTAATTTAATTATAAAAAAATATATTTTTAATAAATAAATTTTTATTTTTTAATTAGAATATTTTATTGAATTATTTTTACTTCCATTACCCTACTACCGTAGGTAATGGAAGTATTGTATTCGGTCTGAAAATTCGATATCGGGTTTTCACCTGATTTACACGTTTTAAGGTCCTCTGAGTCCAAAAAAGTGGTTTTTGGCAATTGGTCAGTGTGTATGTATGTGTGTGTGTATGTATGTATGTATGTATGTGGAGAATCTTCTGGCTATTATAGCTCAGAAACTAATAAAGATAGAACTACGAAACTTTACAATTGAAATACGTCTGGTGTACAGATGAAATTTCCAAATTTTGGTGAAAATTGAAAAACCGGAAGTGGGACATCGGAAACCGGAAGTGAGACCGTAAGTCCGTATCTCAAAAACGGCTCGAACGATTTTCTTCAAACTTGCTATATAAACACCCTATTAGATGTCTGAAGGATTTCAATGCATGTTTCTCATATCAGCTGTTAACCAGCGAACACCTGTCATGACGTCAGATGTGACGTAACTGTATTGCGTAATCAACGGCGCATCTTCGCTCCCTGAGAGAGAGATGTTTATAAGAGTCTGTACGAGAAAGCTTTACTAAGCGAGCGGCAAGAAATGCCCGCATTATGTTATTTTACTTTTCTATATTATTAAATGTTGTGATTGTTCAAAAGACTCTGCTTTTCACTCTGCGGACCCATTTATACCAACAATGGTTATGGGCCCAGAGACACGCATCTTACTGCGGACTTTTTAAAAATTTAAATTAACATTCGTTAAAACGGAAGTGCGACTTACTGTTAAGCCTAAGGGCTGAAATCGAAAGTATTTTTGATTCTATTTTTATAAAGAAGCTACTATAGCTGATTAAATATGTCGCAAGTATTAAATATAGAAAAGTTATCCAAAAATAATTTTGACACCTGGAAGCTGCAGATAGAAGCTGTTTTAATCAAGAATGATCACTGGAGTTATGCTAACGGAACGAAAATTAAGCCCGATGAAGGCGAAGAAAAATGGCTCGAAAATGATCTTAAAGCTAGAGCCGATTTAATCCTAGCAATTACCCCAAGTGAGTTGTGTCATATTAAATATTGTACCACCTCAAATGAAGTATGGAATAAATTAAAAGAAGTTTACGAATCGAGAGGACCGGCAAAGAAAGCCACCCTGTTGAAGCAGCTACTCTTTAAGAAAATGACTGACAGTGAAAATATGTCCGATCACCTCAATATTTTCTTCGATATAGTGGACAAGCTAAAAGAAATGGACATTGAAGTAGCCGAAGACCTATTATCAATTTTGCTCTTATACAGTATTCCTGACAGCTATGAAAATTTCAGGTGCGCCATAGAAGCAAGAGATGAATTGCCGCAGCCTGAAGCTCTGAAAATTAAAATGATGGAAGAATACGAGTCAAGAAAAAATAAAAAGAATCAAGAATCATCAAATGCGTATTTTACAACTCACAAGAAAAATCTTCCTGAAAAGAACAAAAGAGAAATCTTAAAGCCTGTGCAGAACAAGAACACGTATGGCGAAAGAAATTATGCAATCTTCAAATGCAATTACTGTTCAAAAGTAGGGCATAAAGCCTCAGAATGCAGAAAGAAGATCTCAGACAGAAAATTCACTTCATCGAATAAATATAAAGATAGATCTTTCATGGTTGAAGATAGTACAGAGTTCACGATGGCAGCCAGTAACTCTTTCCAAGAACATTCCGAGTGGTGTCTCGATAGCGGTACGACATCCCATATGGCTCATGACAAGAATTTGTTTATAGATTTCGAACCTAGAATTGGATCATTTATAAAATTAGCTGTAGATGAAACAGCGGAGATCACAGGTGTTGGAACAGTCAAATTAAAAGTTCCCGGTAATCACGGTGTAACTAATTTAAAGTTGACAAATGTTTTGTGTGTTCCAAAATTAAAATGCAATTTAATGTCTATATCAAAAGCTACAGAAAACAACTGCCGAGTTGTATTTACCGAAAAATGTGCGAAAATCACAGAGCAGGACGGCTCTCTGATTATAAGTGCTACGAGAAAAGGTGATTTATATTTTTTTCAGCCGCATGTGGATATCGCTGCATCAACTCAGGTAAGCAACTTTCATAAATGGCATTTAAAATTAGGACATTTAAATGAAAAAGATTTAAAATTATTAAAATCTGAAAATATGTTAAGAGATTTAAATTTTAATGAAAAAGATTCTTTAAAAGATTGCAAAGTATGCATTAGGTCTAAACAAACTGTGAAACCATTTTGTAAAGAAAACAAATTTCATAGTGATGAATTATTAGAAGTAGTTTATTCTGATTTATGTGGCCCTATAAATGTTAAATCCCATGGCGGATCACGTTATTTTATTACTTTTTTGGATGATAAATCTCGTTACATTGAAGTAAATTTTCTAAAAACAAAAGACGAAGCTAAGTACGCGTTCCGGAGATATAAAGCAGCAGTCGAAAATCGATTAGGGAAAAAAATTAAAATACTGCATACTGATAATGGATTGGAATATTGTGGCGAAGAATTCAATAAATATATTGAAGAATGCGGTATTAAACGCAAATTCTCAGCGCCAATGACCCCTCAGCAAAATTCTAGAATTGAAAGACAAAATCGTACATTATGCGAAATGGCGAGGTGTTTATTAATGCAATCAAACCTTCCAAATACATTCTGGGCCGAAGCAGTAAATTGCGCTGCATATATTAGAAACAGGTGTCCCACTAAAGGAATTAAAGAAAATAAAACACCGTTTGAATTGTTTTTCGGTTATAAACCAACTGTTAACTATTTTAAAATTTTCGGACAGAAATGTTTTGTTCTAAATAAAAAATCAAAAGGGAAGTTCGAAGCTAGGTCACACGAACATATATTCGTTGGCTATTCAAATGAATCACGCGCTTACAGATTATGGAATAAGGATACTAGAAAAATTGTCATAAGTCGTGATGTTCGATTTATAGACGAGTTTCAAACAAATGATTCAGCTACTACTGATCAATTAGAATTAATTTTTCCGTCTGAGAATAAATGCAATGATTGTAATATTAAAAATGAAACTCCTATTCCTACTCAAACCGCAAACAGGGGGGAAAACAGCGGATCGATTTCCTATCCCCCTGAATGCAACGGAGAGAGTTTCTCTTTTTGGAAAGGGGGGGAAGGCTCTATTTCTGAAGGGGGGAACGTAGAAGATGTGAGTGGAGGGGAGGAGAGTGTTGACGATATATGTAAACAAGAGAAAGGGATTAATAAAAACAATCCTATTTTTAAACGTGGTCCCGGAAGACCTAAAAAAAGTAAAAGTTGGAACTTTCAAAAGTCTCATAAGGAGTGTATTACTGATACAAAATATAAAGATGAAACTTCTCAATTAGCTGATAACTCATTTAATGAAATTAATCCCAGCGTGATCGACGCGTTAAATGGAGATTATGCTAAAAATTGGGAAAACGCGATGAAATTAGAATATGATTCTTTAGTTAAGCAAAACGCTTGGGAAATTGTAGATAGACCAAAAGATAAAAAGGTAATTGGGTGTAAATGGGTTTTAAAAACAAAATTTAAACCAGATGGTCAAATTGAAAAATTTAAGGCCAGATTAGTTGCCAAAGGGTGTTCACAGAAACAAGGTATAGATTTTGAGGAAAATTTTTCACCAGTAGCCAGATTAAGTTCTATAAGAACTGCAATCGCGTATGCTATCCAGAATGGTTTCACGGCATACCAGTTAGATTTCATTATGGCATATGTTAACGGCAATTTGAATGAAGAAATTTTTATGGAACTTCCTGAATTTTTTGAAAATGATATACATGAAAATAAAGTGTGTTTATTAAAGAAGTCTTTGTATGGGCTTAAGCAGTCAGGAAGACAGTGGTTTAAGAAATTAGATGAGAAATTGAGAAAAATGAAATTTAACCCTTTGAATTCCGACAAATGTGTCTATTACTCAAAATATCCTTTTGATGCTATTATAATCGTTTATGTCGACGACTTAATTTGTCTCACTAAAAGTGAAGAGCACTATTTTGATATTAGAAATAAATTAGCAGAATCTTTCAAAATGAAAGATATGGGCCTTCTGCATTATTGCTTAGGCATTGAATTTAATCAAGATAGGGACAGCATCACTATAACACAAAAGAAATACATTGAAGATTTATTAAATAAATTTAATATGGAAGATTCTAGAGTGGTGAATACACCTTTAGATAACAGTGTAAAATTAACTAAACAAATGTGTCCAAATACAGAAGAAGAGAAATCATATATGTCAAAAATTCCTTATAGACAATTAATTGGTTCTCTTATGTATCTGTCGATTGCTACCAGACCAGATATCACCCATGCTGTAAATTATTTAAGTCAGTTTAATAACAATCCAGGAAAACCTCACTGGATAGCTGCTAAAAGAATACTAAGGTATCTCAATGGCACTAGAAATTTAGGAATTGTGTATTACAGAGACGATAAACCATTGACAGCATTTGTTAATGCCGATTGGGCATCGGATATAAATGATAGAAAATCATATACAGGATACGTCTTTAAATATGCCGGTGGACCTATTTCTTGGGAATCTAGAAAGCAGCGAACCGTTGCTCTATCCACAACAGAATCTGAATATATGTCTCTGTCCGAATCCGCAAAAGAGATAATTCATGTTAGAAATTTCTTAAAAGAACTGGATCCTGAAATTGTATCAAGTCCAACTGCAATCATGTGCGACAATCAGTCCGCACTGAGATTAGTAAAAAATCCTGTTCATCACAATCGATCTAAGCACATTGACATTCGTCATCATTTTGTGCGAGAAGTTTACAATAATAAACTAATTGACATTAAATATATTTCATCAGATGAACAACCTGCAGATATTTTAACAAAAAGTTTAAATGCATATAAACATGAAAAATGTTGTGATATTATAGGACTTAATACTCAGGACTGATGAACTTAAAAATATATATATATTTAAACTGTGTTTTCATTAAGAAATTAACTGCTTATATTTTACGTATTTTATTTTATAATATTAACCATAATTATTTGCTTATAATTCTATTTCTTTACTAACACTTTTCTTATTTTAAGTAACTCTTGCATAAAAATAATTTTCTGTAATTTTTAATATGCTATTATAATGCATAAATATGTTTTATTTTCGAAACATTTATTGAAAAAGGGGGAAATGAAGGATTTCAATGCATGTTTCTCATATCAGCTGTTAACCAGCGAACACCTGTCATGACGTCAGATGTGACGTAACTGTATTACGTAATCAACGGCGCATCTTCGCTCCCTGAGAGAGAGATGTTTATAAGAGTCTGTACGAGAAAGCTTTACTAAGCGAGCGGCAAGAAATGCCCGCATTATGTTATTTTACTTTTCTATATTATTAAATGTTGTGATTGTTCAAAAGACTCTGCTTTTCACTCTGCGGACCCATTTATACCAACAATGTCCTTTCAAATGATATAGTTGGTTAGTTTAGGAAAATTGATAGGCGTCCTGTATAAATAGCTCAATTTCAGGCCTCGCAAAGGCGTTCCTTTAAAAACGGTTGTACGGATTTTTTTCAAACTCGCCATTTTAACTCACTTTTAAATATGCTTTTGTATGTAATTATTGTTTTCCTGTCAATAATTGAGTTTAACCGGAAGTGGGACCGTAAGTCCGTATCTCAAAAACGGCTCTAACGATTTTCTTCGAATTTGCTATATAAACACTCTATTAGATGTCCTTTCGAATGATACAGTTGGTTAGTTCTGGAAAATTGATAGGCTTCCTGTATAAGTAGTTCAATTTCAGGTCTTCTGAGCGCGTTCCTTTAAAAACGGCTGTACGGATTTTCTTTTAAACTCGCCGTATTAACTCACTTTTAAATATCCTTTTGTATGTAATTATTGTTTTCTGGTCAATAATTGATTTTTTGTAAAAATTGGTAACTCAAAAACGGCTCTAACGATTTTCTCTTTAAGTCACTTTTATGTCTTCTGATCACATTATCTCTCAAAAATGCCTATAATACGTGTAATAGTGGATAATGGAAGTCGTGTGGTTGTTTCACACCAGATTTTTTTAAGCTAGCTTTTATTATTATTATTATTATTATTATTATTATTATTATTATTATTTTCGTTCATAGAAAAGAATATATTTTAATATTAAAAGTATTTTAATAAAGATTTTTCTATTACAAGCCGAAACAATAATACTAAACAATCTCAACTGATTTTATTTAATTATATATATATATATATATATAATTAAATAAATATATATATATAGATATTTATTTATTTATTTATTTTAATCATTAATTATTAACAGGCAAAAAAGAAAAAAAAATACAATATTATATAGTATTTATAGTATTCAGAAATAATTTTTTCAATTAAAAGCTCAAACAGTTCTATTAAATAAATTAATTTTATTATTAAACATTTTGATTTTTAATAAATGCAATAATTTTTAATTATATTTTTATATTACATTATTCCTTAGATATTTTTTTCTATAATCTCCAAAAGAAAAAAATATGTTCACATTAAAAGTATTTAGAAATAGATTTTTCAATTAAAAGCTCAAATAGTTCTATTAAACATTTTGATTTTTAATAAGTGCAATCATTTTTAATTATATTTTTATATTAAATAATTCTTTAATTATTATTATTATGTATAATCTCCCATAGAATTTTTATTATTATTATTAAAATTATTTTAATACAGATTTTTCAATTAAAAGCATCCATATACATTGATTCATTTATATAATAAGCAATAACAATGGCTAAATCTTAGCAGAAATGTAAAACTTGTTAAAAACATTAGAGAAATGGAAGTATATGTAACCAAGCCTGTAATGTTAAGCAATGGTGCTTTATCCCACTTTTTGCCCACATTCTAAAGCACGTGCGGAATCATCTGTCAATGTTCATCGCAGTGACGTCACGTGCGCCTGCTGTATTCTATATAAATGTAGGTGCAATATTCAAACACGACTTGAGTGGTAGGTAACCCCCTCCTCCAAACAAACACACAATTATAAGGAGTTATTTGTGAAATAAAATTGTTTCTTAACCTGGTTTGAATTCTTTTTAACGTAGTTTTATATACAACTAATACTTGTTGTCTGATCCCTTGTTTTGTAGTCTGTTTTTATAAAATTGAATTACAAGATAAGAGAAAGCCCTGTGAGTGCCACACTAGATTGTTAAAATAGGCAAAAGAACTAAAATACTAGCACATACTAGCACCCCCTCCCACCTCAAGTTATGCACCTGAATTACATTACAATAATTGTATATTGTAAAAAAGAAAAAAAGAAAAGAAAAAAAAAACCTCTTTTCTAAATTTATTGACTTTTGTACGCGTTTGGGTTTTTTATTTAGTAATTAAATTCAGTTTTAACTCTTTTTAACGAATTTAATCAGTGAAGCCCTCCCCTCCCCCCGTCCTCCTTACGCATGAACACATCTCCTGTGTTGCTTGAATTACATTACAATAATTGTATATTGTAAAAAAGAAACAAAACCTCTTTTTTAAATTTATTGACTTTTATACGCGTTTGGGTTTTTTATTTAGTAATTAAATTCAGTTTTGTTAACTCTTTTTAACGAATTTAATCAGTGAAGCACCTCCCCCCCCCCCTCCTTACACATGAACACATCTCCTGTGTTGCACCTGCTTTCGGATACATCCGGTCGCAACTGCTACCCTCAAACCAAAGCGGTCGCAAGTGCTACGATTTTAACCCCGGTCGCATCTGTCCCGGTCGCAAGTGCTACACCACCTTCTGGCTCCTAGGAAGGGTAAACTAATTTATCTTTTCGTATGAAGTTGTCACCATTTTTTTTTTTCAAAATGGCAGCTACAATTTATTAATGGACTTAGTGGATTTATAAATGAAGGCTATTTATATATGGAGTTTTAAGCAAATCGGTTCATAAAACCTTTCTAATGTAAATTTGAAATTTTCAGTGTGTTGGCACAGGGAAACAAGAGGGTGGATTAAGTTGGCAAATGAAAATATCAAATACATTTCTGAGATAAATCCACACTACAAATTTAGTGTGAATTAATTCAGTATTTCAAACGTTATCATACTCACAAATTTTTAAGTAGCCTGCCACTTGGAAACAAAATGGAGAAGCTTCGCACTAGAAAAATTTATTGACTGGGATTCTCAAACTCTTAAAAAAAAAAAAAAAAAAAAAGTAAGTGAAAATTTTCAAATTTAAGTTAGAATTACGTAATTTACATTTTGCAAGTTTCTTTTTAGAGAATTACAAATTAAACAATTAAAAAAATATATCAAGTAAATATTAAAAATGGAATTTTATATATTTTCTTTCCCCTTTTGAGGCTAAGTATACTGCTCCAATATTCACAATTTAAATTTTCATCAAAAGTGCAGGTAAAAATTACTTCCTATATATTTTCATATAAAACGTTTGGGGGGAAAAATAGACAAAATATAAATTAAGCTTTACATTTCCATAATTTTAAAAATAAGATAAAATCACCTGGAGAAAAATTTTATGGAAAATATAAGTTAAGTTTTTAAAAAAATGAAATTTCTGCGTAAAAATACTATTTCATAAATATATTTACAACTACAATAAACAAAAAACGCTCCTTTAATTTTAAATAATTATTTCTACATGTTTCGAAGCTATTAAAAGTTTTTTTCTTTCTTTCTTTTTTTTTTTTTTAAGAAAAATAAATTAAATGTAGTGGCGCCATCTAGTAGTTTTTTTTTTTAATCATATACATACAGATTTAATTTTTTTTTTTTTTTTTTTCATAAAAAAAAAAAAAAAAAAAAAAAAAAAAAAAAAACTTGTTTAGAAACAGGTAGAAATAGTTATTTAAAATTAAAGGAGGATTTTTTGTTTACTGTAATTGTAAATTATGAAATAGAATTTTTCATGCACAAGTTAATTAATTAAAAAAAGAAAAGAAAGAATAATTTTTTTAAAATAAATTATTATGGGTTTCAAAGTAAAGATGTTATTTATTTATTTTGACGTGTTTTTTAATAATTGCTATTTGACACATTTTTCATGAATTTTACTGAAATTCATGAAAAATGAATTTTATTAAAACACAGTTTAAACACTGTTTATTAAAACACTGTTTTTTCTAATAAACAGTGCAAACACTGTTTCATCCTCTAGTCATTGCTTTGAATAATAATAATAAAAAAAATTGATTATGTTAATATTTAAAATATGTATCATTTTAAAGTCTGAAAAATAAATAAATGAATAAACACTAACGGTATTTTCAAAAGAGATTTTTAATTTTTAAAAAGAAATATATATATATATATGTATTTACGAAAGAGTATGTTTTAAATAAAAACGATAGATGGCGCCAAAACTGTATTTGCTGTTTTTTTCCATTCCCGGAGCGTAAGGATACATGAATAGGAATCGCAAATCATTGAGTTATTATAAAATCGATTTTCATGCATGATTAAAAAATTTTCGCTTTAAAAAATTGTAAATTCATCATTATTATGATAAAATGGAATATCTAAAATTACAAAATACTTCCTTATTTAAAATATTATCTAAATATTTCTTTGACTAAATATGAAATTTTGAAATCAAAAATATTTTTTTCATAACAGAAGAGAAAATATATACAATAAATATTTTAAACATGTAATAAAGTACTTTTGCGTTAAAAAAAATTCTAAATAATTCATTGGCTGCATTCAAGTCGGTCAACAAACCAACCCACATACCTTACAAGTAAGAACCGCATAACAGCGTTTTCACCCGAAGAAACATATGTAATTGGCGGAGTAATATAGTTCCATATTTAAAGCGATTTATATAAAAAACAAGAGTTTTCCTGAAAAAACCAAAAACGTTACTAGATTCAGAAAGATCCCATTAACAACATATATTAATTAAATTAAAATCGTTCGTGCGGTTTTAGAGATATTTTTATTACATCCTTACATCGTTACACCACACATTTTCCCTTTTTCGCTTTAAATTGAGATTCAGATCTCAAAACATACTGCATGTAGAAATGTAAAATTTTCAGGATAGATTAAGACCGAAGATAAAAGACTATTTTGAAAAAATCAGAACAAAATATGGCTTATTTGCTGAGATATTAAGTGTCGGCTTTTACAAATCTCTTTGATGTCAAACTAGGCGTATATATGAGTTCGCAGCTTTCCGTCCGTTTGTCCTTCCGCTTGCGTCACTCGAAAAACTGCCGTTTTTCATGATACTTTACCTAATACACATTTCAGTCAAAATGTGTCAACTACAAGATACCAAAATAAGTAACAACTCATAATATCATTTTTGGTCTAAAAACGAAACTGACAGTTTATCTATTTTTAGTACAATCAAAAATCTCCCGAAGATTTCGGAGATTGAATATGACGATTAGATAACTATGTGGTCGGTAAAGCTAGGAAAGTATGATAAGAACTGATAAGAACTTGACGGCGACCTCAACAATAAAATTGACCCAGTTCTATTTCATTTTCACTGTGGAAAGATTAAAAATATGATCTTAAAACATTCTGCATACAAAAGACTGCATAGGGCACATAGAATTTAAACTAATATTTGAAACATTCAAGAATTAACATTTATTTATAAAAGTATTAATCCTTTGCCGGTTCTAACGCTCTAAACAGTATTGCCAAATTTAGGGACTCTTTTACTCAACTATACCCAATAGTTTTATGGAGTGATATTTGATTACAAAATGGACGAATAATCTTCGAAGTGATTAGGCAACCATTATGGTTAAATTTTAGTGGTGGATATTGAATAAAAAAAGTCCGCAAATTTGACAACACTGCCCTCAAGAGTGAAATTAAACAGAACCGGCAAAAGGTTAAATATAGTACAAGTAGGTTAAATATAGTACTTCTTACTCAAATTGTAGAAATTCGAACAGTTTTTTTTTTTTTTTTTTTTCTCTGTTTGTTTGTTTGTTTGTTTCCGTAAGGTAAGAGGACATTCATACAGTTTCAATAATGTCATAATTTATGTTCTGAGTAAATTTTTAAGACAATTATTCAATCTTAGAAAAAAATAATTAAAGAGTTATTCGGTTTTAAGTATATTCAACGTAAATCACTGCAAATTTCCTTAATTTGCATAAAAAATAATCTGATGTGGCATGTAGTACTCATACGACTTTCTTTTACCCTGAATTTCAATATTATAAAGACAGATGGCCATTTAAGGGGTAAGATAACAAGTACTGTATAGAAACCTAAAAAGAAAAACATTAAAAATAATTCAAACTAGGTATAGGAACAATTTTATTTAGCACATAATTCTGTGTAAGGGTGGTTACCGCCCTTCTCAAAGCCCCTTTGAATATAGTATCGGCATTTACATTGAATTCAAGACTGTTATTAAATTTGACAGTTTCTTCCAATTATTCAGACAACATTCACTCACATCACTCATTGAAATTTATCAAGTTTGCTCAAATTTTTCAAGCAGCAACTATGAATTTCAAAATACAACATTTAAATTCTCTGCAATTATTATTATTATCATTAATACTTAAATACGTTGATAATAAATAGACTTACACAAAGATAAAACGTTAAAAATTTGACTTTAGCATTCGGGGAATTATACAAAAAACAAACAATTAAAATTTAACTTAAAATATATTTTATCCGTATGGGTATAAAGAATTAATTTTCATTCCTTAGCAATTTTCCATGGTAAAATATAGCAAAAAACTTCCACCAATTATATTCAAAAGAAAATGATGTTTCTGCTAAGTTAATTGATAGATCTGTATATCATCTATAAATTACATATGTACACACTAACTTGTGTACTTAAATATAGACCTGTATTAATAACATATAACACAACCTGAATTATAGTTCCAACCATTCCTTTCAAGGAAATTCTTTTGGGTAGCCCTGTAAACAATTGGTGAATGTTTTTCATATCATATTCTACACAAAAAAAAGTTTTTCATACCGTATTCTAACAAAACACGTTTCTATGTATAGTTACATAAAAAATATGTTTTTATTTCATTTTATTTAGCGCAGTCTAGGGTTGTTAAATCGTACCTACAAAAATTTCGCCCATAGATGTAATACATTTAAATTTTCTTGGATGCCTTGTACACTAACCATCTGCTTGATCTCAAAAGTTTAGTATAGTTTAGCATCTCTATATGATATAAATTTAGAATACCGAGTTTGGACATCCTGTTACTACTTGTTCTCGAGATATGCTGGTAAGACCAAACACAAAATGAAGCCAAATATAGCCCCACCCCAATATATCCAAATACTTTGGGTAGCCCTGTAATCGAATGATGAATGATTTCCATACCACAATCTACACAAAACATGTTTCATGCATATAATATATATATATATATATTTATATTTATATATATATATATGTGTGTGTGTGTTATTTTGCTTAGGGCAGCCTGTAAAGGTTAAACTTTATTTACCAGAAATTTCCCTCATAGACGCAATGTATTTTAATTATCTTGGATGTCCCTGTACACGAACTACTTGCTTAATCTCAATGAAAAGTTTAGTGTAACAATACTATATGATAAGGAATTAGAATACTGAGTTTTTGGACTTCTTGTGCTATTTCTTATTGAGATATGCTGATAACAGACACACATATAGACCAACTGTTAAAAACTCAATTTTCGGACTTAGGCAACATCAAAACATGTAACTATAACAAAAACTCAATTTTAAAAATTTGACTCAAAATCAACACTTTTTCAACCGTATATATGAGTATGAGAATGTGATAAGTTTGTAAAATTATGAACAAATTTCGCGTTTTTGCGTAAAGAAAAGTATTTATTCTTGTTGTTTTTGTTATTTATTTATTTATTTATCATCATATCTTTAATATTAAGACTACATTTTTAATTCCATACTCACTGTTTTCTGATACATCGATTTTATTTTCATGTGTAAATTCACAGAGTTTATAATAATTCGTACTCCGATTCAAATACATGTATTGACTCACAAAAATCCAGTTACCTGTGGGCAGTCGACTATTAGAAAAAATAAAAAATATATATTATTAAAGTAATTATAATTACTGCATAAAATTGACGGCTAATTTTATTTTAATAGCATGAAATTTTAAAATGTTGATCTATTGATATTTATTTATTTACTTTTTATTTAGATAAAATGTATTTTAAAAATCTGGTGTGAAACAACCACACACGACTTCCATTATCCACTATTACACGTGTTATATACATTTTTTGGAGATGTTATATGCATTTTTTGGAATTTTCCAGTGAGAGAAACTTGATACACGTGTAAAAACATATCAAACAGAGTTTACATAGTGAATTAAAAAATAAGAAACAAAAATAATAGAGTTATTTCTTTAAACACCAATTTCTGAGATCTAAAACTGAACTGCCTAATCAAAATTACCATTAATTTTCCTGTAATGACCACGTTATACATGAGAAAGGGTATCTAAAATGGATTTAAGTAACAATTTTCAAGAAAATCGTTAGAGCCGTTTTTGTGATACCAACTTTTACCAAAACTTGGCATACTCAATTATTGACCAGAAAGCAATAGTTTCATATAAAAGAAAAGGATATTTAAAAGGGAGTTAATACGGTGAGTTTGAAAAAAATTGATAAAGTCGTTTTCAAAGGAACGCACTCGCAAAACCTGAAATTGAGCTATTTATACAGGACGACTATCAATTTTCTTGAACTAACCAACTACATCATTTGAAAGGACATATAATAGAGTGTTTATATAACACCTTTGATGAAAATTGTTAGAGCTATTTTTGAGATACGGACTTACGCACTTTCGGTTTCCGATGACCCACTTCCGGCTTTTCATTTTTCTCCAAAATTTGAAAAATTCACCTGTACATCAGACCTGTATCAATTCTGAAGTTTCGTACTTCTATCTTTATTAGTTTCGGAGATATGATAGCCAGAATATTTCGCACAATACATGCATACACACTAGACACACACACACTGACCAATTGCCAAAAAACTACTTTTTTGGAGTCAGGAGGCCTTAAAACAAGTGAAAACTCGGTATCAATTTTTTTGGACCGAATAGAATACTTCCATTACCTACGGTAGTAGGGTAATAGAAATAAAAATAGATGACAAAACTGGATTTTAAAACTTTGTACAAGCACTGCTGGAAAACGTCGTCTGAAGGAAGATGGGGAATCACAATTATTTATAAAAATGGGCGGTATATTTTATTCGATTTTCAGATAAGTCGATAATAATAACTACAATTTTTATTTCCACGCAAAAAATGACTTCGCGTTTGGGTCAGAAAGTCTCGTATCGTCGAGCGAGTAAAAAAAAAAACCTTTAATACTAAATACATAGTTGCCAAACTGGCTAGCGAAAATCTTAATAATTTTTTTTTTATTTTACTTAATTAATGAAAACCGTTACAGTTCGCTGATTAAATAAAATAAAAATTTTTATAAACATTTTCCGGTAGCCAAAAGGTACTAAGTTGGCAACTATGACTAAATAGGGACTAATATTTTTATTTTATTTTTATTTTTATTATTTATTATTTACTTATTATTATTATTATTATTAATCATTATCAGTTTTTAAATACAATTCTATTTTTATGCTTTTCTGTAAAATAATGCAGTCAAATATAAGAAACTAAACATATTACCGATTATATTTATTATAATTATGTTTATCTTTATTTATTTATTTATTTTTCGGATTAGTCTTCTTTTGCACTGATCTATTTAATTGATATCACGCTAAAACAGTCAATCAAATAAATTAGAAACTTTTGGCCCTGAATCTAAATATAAGTTCGGTTCACGGAGCATGTTAAAGTTATTTAAAAAATTTTACATTAACCCCTTGACAGCATATGACATACAAGAACGTCGTGCATTAAAAGTTGTAGGCGTGGTAAATTATTTCATCACGCATTTCCCATTCAAAATTGATAAAGGTAGACTTTTTTGCGTTTTGCGTTCTAGTTGTGTATAGTTTTAGCTGTAATTAAAGGTTAATGATATATGTAAGATATTGGGATAACTTTAAGTAATTAATAATACAAAAGAAAATGAAAAAAAAAAAAAAAATCAAAATGAATAAATCCAATTTGTAATAAAAAGCAAATTATTAATAACTTATGGTATTGTTGGAAACAAGTGGGTAAACGCAGTGATAGTTTGCATTCTTTGCATTTCCAAATCTTCTAATTTTTTCTTTAACTATGGGTAAACTATATAGAACTAGAACGCCAAACGCAAAAAGTCGACTTTCATCAATTTTTTAATGGGAAAGACGTGATGAATTTGCTATGCCCACAGTTTTTACTCTATTATGAAATAAATGTGCACCCAGTGATGCCAGATGGTCGAAAATTATTTCCCCAAACAGGTCTTCAAATTTCCCCAAATCAGGGGTATTTTTCGAAAAAATCCCCAACTTGATTTCTACTAAAAAGGGAAAATAAAAAAGTTTTCAAAAAAACTATCAAGCAGATTTAAGTGGATTTAAGATCAGATTTTTCCCCAAATGAAGGCAATTTTTGAAAAAAATCCCCAAAGAAAAAAAAAGCTATAGAAAATCCCTGGTCGTAGGGATAAATCATTACGTTGCCAACATTGACAGAAAGTTGAAGAATTCCCCAGATTTGTCCCCAAAAATTTTAGAATTCCCCAAAAAAGTCCCCACAAACATTTGGTCCCCAAAATTGTCCCCAGAAGCCTCAAAAATCCCCAAAATGGGGACAAAATCCCCAATCTGGCATCACTGTGTGCACCCAAAAGGTTAATTCAAAATATCATACATAACCATATTTTTATTTATTTATTTATTTCATTTTATTTCATTGTTACATTATTATTATTATTATTATTACTGTTATTTTTAATATTTTGGCTGAACTAAGTCAATTTTAACATTCTATGACAAAACGGAAAAAGAAAAAAAAAAAAAAAAAAAGGAAGAAAGGAAGACAACAAATGAAAATATATTTATCTGTGACTTATATTTATAATATTTTTTAGCTTTCCTTGGCCTTGATCTAACCTTACAACAGCCTTGACCTAAACAACCCCCCATATTTTTCTTTCATTTTCTTTCTTCTTTTCTGCCCCCCCCCCCCTTTTTTTTTTACTCTCATCCTCTCTCTTATGAAAGGACCAGTAAAACAAGTGTTCGTATCAGTATCTGAATATGAGGTTTTCTCAAACGAATATTCAGCAATTTAAGAATCATTAGTTATAGTGAAAGGTATCTTATAACCAATAATTAGAGGCGTTACTAGACTATAGCTAAATACAGTTCTTTTTTTCTTCTTTTCGAACCCTTGCCTAGAAAAGTGGTGATTTGCGTAAAGAGAAATATGTCAGTTTATAACTAATGGTTGATTTAGTAAAAAGAGGAATCTCTTAAGAGAAAGTTAGCTTTACATTTTTTTAATCATGCATTTATTGGTTTTGCGATTATATACATTGAAAGATAGTAACATAATAAGATTTTGTTTTTTAACTTAAAAAAAAAAAAAAGGAAAAAATAAATAAATAAATAAATAAATAAAACTTGCACTGAAGTTATTTTTAAATGTAGACTACTTTATTTTCTGACACCACCTTTAATTATTTTTCCCATTGGTAAACGCATCAAAATTTAATATTTTAATTCATGTATTCTAAAATCAAGTTGATTTTTTTTTTTTTTTTTAATATTTAGAATTTTAGGAAATAATGTATAAGGCTAAGTTTTGATTTATATACACCCCGCGACAAAAAGATAGGTACAAAGGGTTTTTTCTTTGATTTTTCATAAAATAACATTATCGAAATTGTGTTTATCATTTATTATTATCATAAAATAACACTATTCGCGGACTAATTTTTGTTTCAAGACTAATTTAGAAAAGTTTTAAGACTAAAATTTTTCTAATTTAAGACCACACTCTGCGACAAAAAGATAGAAACAAAGGGTTTTTTTAAGTTTTTCATAAAATAACATTATCTAAATTGTGCCGATCATTTATTATCATAAGAAAATATTCTCATATCAAAAACATACTAAATATTTGAATCATATTCAAAATAATCATATTCAAAAAATTAAAAAAAACCCTTTGTTCCTATCTTTTTGTCGCGGTGTGTATTCTTGAATTGGAAAAATTTTAGTCTTAAAATTTTTCTAAATTAGTCTTAAAACAAAAGTTAGTCCGGGAATAGTGTTATTTTATGATAATAATAAATGATAAGCACAATTTAGATAACGTTATTTTATGAAAAATCAAAGAAAAAGCCCTTTGTATCTTTTTGTCGTGGGGTGTATATATATAGAGAGAATGCTTATATTCTGATACACGTTTGGATGTACTTTTTTATTTACAAATTTTTGATCTTGTGACGTATAATTACGTGTTTGAAAATTACGTCTAGCAAAAAAAAAAAAAAAAAAAAAAAAAAAAAATCAGAAGTTGCTTTCTCAACAAATTTGTTGAATATTTGCAGGCATTCAAGACTCTAATTATATAAACTAAATAAACTTCAGGACGAATTCTTCACTGACACTTACATACAGTTAATGGGATCCTTTACAATGCCCAAATGTACGAAAATTCTAATTACAACCCACCCACTTATAACGGTATGTAATCACTGACAAGTAAAGTAAACAAGTCAGTTTGAGACCCAGTTCCACAAAAACTGGAGGAGGATATATATATATATATATATATATACACACAAATGAGAAGAAAGCGAATTTCCTTAGTATCATTATAGATATAGATTACAGCCTAGAATAGCAGCTATGTAAAATTAAACATTGTACTTAGTACTTATTCAATGGAAAAACAAACAACTGTAATATAACTCATAGGTTTGGATTTCACCAGTCACTTAGCACGCAAGGGCATAGTCAGAATAACATTTCAGAGGAGGCTCAAAGCTTAATACATACTGTTGAGTATTAAAAATGTAGCATAACTCAAAAATTTTCGACAAATTTGTAAATTTCGAGGAGGGGAGGTGTTGAACCCTCAGCGACTCTTCTCCCCTTAGCTACGGCCTTGCTTAGCAGCTTATCATTCTTCAAATATGCAAGACATTCATTAGTTTAACAACAATATACTATCAGCATTACTGTGCCATGATAATCACATTATACTGCAAAATCCTTCCTAAACCAAAATTCAGCCACTAATAGTAAAAATATGAATAATAATTCCAAAGCATCAACAGTCCCTTTCATATATAATACAAACCACCTGTACTCTGCATATCCCTTTTTTCACACCATCATTACTTTAAAAATGTAATTGTTATAAACATATGTCAACCAAAACGACAAAAACACTAAAAATATCACCCAGGTCGATGCTGGCGCGCAATAAATCTAACTTTTCGACAATATGTTCCACAACTTTACAGTCATATAACTATTCACAGAATCTTCAAAAATCTCCCTCCCACCAGCATATGCTGTATCATTTGTCATAAACATTGAGAAATGACGACTTGCACAGAAGAAAGGGTTAAACCCGGTGTCACAACTCGGGAACTTTCTTGGAAGTATTTATGACTATTTCTAAGGGTTAGCAACAAGGAAATATTTTTTTATATGGAGTTTTTCGTTTCCCTACCCCTCATATTTTTTTTGCTTTATTATTTTTGCCCTTTTTTTTCTTCAGAAGGGGGTTTGCGAAAAGGGTTCTTCAAGATGATGAAAAAGATGGAGGGATGTAACTAAAGTGGGTCAGTCAGATAGTGGGGAAGAAGTAGGCCGTGCTGGCGGCCCTCTTCTATTTACCAGACACACGTTCTTGTCTAATGGGACGATGGGTTAAAAAATTCTGGTGATAAAAATAGAAAAAAATACACTATAAAACACTCCATTTAGTCATCTGGGCGTGCCAAGCTTCTTTTTTAAACCCTACCTGCACAATAGATATGGTTTTCAAATAAACTTTAGTGTTGACTTGGCTAGTTTATTTTCATTCGAATATTTCAAGTGAATATTACTTTCGATTAAGTAGAATTTAATTAAAATAATTTTACAAGAAATTGCATAATAAAAAATACATAAATAACAATAACATTTCTCGATTGAGGTTGAGTGAGTTTTACGTCGCACTAGGGGTACACTATGGGCAACTGGCGACGGTCTGGTACTCATCCCCTAAGGACGGTCTGGAGACAGGCTATTGCTATCACAATTCTGACGGACATACAATTTTATTCTGCGGAGGGAATGGCTCCCCCACTTCCGTGAAATCCCAGAGTATAATTTGGATAGAAACATGGAGGATATTGCAGCCACGACGGATTTAACGTACACCAGTCAGCATTAGTGTACACGACGGTCTCCGGCTGGATCAAGTAGCGAACATAATATTTCTCGGGAAAAGCCTCATTATTTTCTTTGCCCATTTTATAGTAGAATGGTTAGAGTTCTAGCTTTCGGTTCTCAGGTATCTGGTTCAAGTCCCTGTTTAATGTTCGCAAGGGTTCGGAATTCACTCTAAGCAGAGATCCCTGTCTAATTAGCCCATTGTGCAAAAAATGACCGTAGAGCAACAATAAATAAATAAATAAATATCACTGCAAACTGATTAATTTAGCTTACATATATATATAGTAATATAATATTATCAGTTCAAATATTTGAAATTTAAAGATGATTTAATTTCAGTATTCAAACAATTATTCTGATCAAAAACGAAGACCACCCAAATCAAACCAAAAAAGAAATAAAGTAAAATCTAAATAAATTGAAAAATAATACCTAGAAACTTGCTAATTAAGTGATAAAAGTAGATCGAAATGATCATAAAATTGCAAAACACTGAATGAGAATTGTAATACACTGAATGAGAATTGAAATGGTGTTATAAATAATAATAATAATAATAATAATAATAATAATAATAATAATAATAATAATAATAATACATAAAATGCGCAGATAGCAGCTATAAAATGATGTATTTCGAAAATTTTTTGGAAATATATATATATATATATATATAGTAATTTAATATTAGCAGTGCAAACAGTTGAAATTTAATTTCAGTATTCAAACAATTATTCTGATCAAAAACGAAGACAACCCAAATCAAAACCAAAAAAGAATATATATATATATATTATTTATTATTATTATTTATTTATTATTTATTTATTTTTATGATAAACCCTTTGTGCTCTAAATAATGTTGCCATATTTAGGGACTCTTTCATTTAACTATCACCAATATTGCTGAGGAGTGATATTTGATATACATAATGGACGAATATCTTCGAAGTGATCAGCCAACCGTTACAGTTAAAATTTAGTGGTGGATACTGAATAAAAAAGTCCCTAATTTTGGTAAGACTGACCAGATGAGTAAAATTAAATGGAACTGGACAGATACTGACAATGCTAGAATGTTGGCAAGTATGCAAAATATAGCAAATATGATTAACTGGGAACATTTATACATATATGGAATTTGTTTAGCTTCCTCCCAAAGTAAGAACCAACCCTAGAGAAACACAAAACTTATTTGGATTGAAAAGCACATACAAGTTATTTTACATAGTATCTGCATCAGCATCTACGTGCAAACTGGCTAAAAGACTGAATCCTGTATAATATTAAATATATGTGTGACCTTAAAAAAAAATCTAATGGAGCTGCTAATTTAAAAAGAAAATTGTATGATTTTATAAAATTAAAAACATGCAATTAAGGTTTTTTTTTTTTTTTTTTTTTTTTTTTTTCTAAAAGGAAGCATGTGCTTCCTCTTACCTATTTTTTTTTTTTATCAGAGCCAGCATGCATATGAAGTTATTCTCAGACAGCAATGCACAAAGTTTGCAGGTATTACGATTGGAATAACTAGAAATCTAATACGCCAACTTTAACATGAGTGCTTTGGAGTTCTTGTATGTGGTCGAAACCAAACTATACCTCTATATTATTCTGAAAATAAAAAAGCCAAAAGGTTTAAATTTAGATATTTTCTTTCTGAGAAAATTTGAAAGTAGAGACTATTAGTAGATTAGGAGTATACTTATAGTAATAAATAAATAAATAAAAGTGCAACAGAAATATGACATATGTGTAGACAAGGTGAATCTGGACGACGAAAATGAATTAAAACATGTAGCACAGAGTCCCCAAAAACACAATGAGTGCCAAGAAACATCGCATTTGTAAAAAAAAAAAAAAAAAAAAAAAAAAGGCTGGGCATACATTTTTCCTTTTTCCTTACATAACAGACTATTTTGAAAAAATGTAATTCCTAATTTATTAAAATGAACTATGTCTATGAACATCGCCTGAATATTGAAAATATCAATCAATAATTTTCAATCAATAAATACTTTTATCAATAAATATGTTCTTCTATATTCAGTAGAAGAAAGTACTAGATTCTTAAAAAATTTTCGTTTTCCGGTTTTCTACAGATTTACACGTTTTGAGAGGTCCAGAACAGGATTGGACCATTTTTAGAAAGCGTCTGTCTGTCTATCTCTGTGTGTGTGACAAAATACTGTGACGGCTGTATCTCGGGAACTACTGCAGAGAATTGTATATAAATTTATATTCAGATGCACCGTGACTTAAATTAGTGCCTACCAACTTTTGGTGTCAATTGCTGAACAGATGGTACTGCTATACAGCGATTTCCGCAATTTAATGGAGAGCTATATCTTAGGAACTACTGCAAATAATTTCATATAAACTTATATGTAGATGCACCTTGACCTAAATTAATGCAACTTTTAGTGTTAAACGCGCAACAGGTTGCGTTGCTGTACAGTGATATTCACAATTTAAAGGAGGGCTATACTCTGGAACTACTGTACAGAATTGCTTTTAAATTTATATGTAGATGCACCTTGATATATAAAAGTACCTGTAAATCTTTGGTGCCCATTGCTCAAAAGATGGTGCTCTATACTGCGATTTCTTCAATTTAAGGGAAGGCTATATCTCACATTCTATTGCGTATAATCAAACAAAACTCGACATGTGAGAAGGGCATTATGAGATATTATACTGATTCTATTTGGATGCATATCGGCCAATAGGTGAATTTTCCTCGAATACGGGAAGGCTATACCTCAACTTCTATGGCCTGTAATCGTACGAAACTTGATATGTGAGGTAATCGTTATGATAACGCATTTTTTATAATGTTATTTATTGAGAGTAAATATGTCTTTCTTTTGACATTTAGTTTTATTTTTCTCTAAAATGAAAAATCGTCTGCATTCATCATAGTAAATAATTTTAATAAATAAGTTATAAATGATTTGTACTGAGTGAATTCGTATAGGAAAATATAGAAGAAAATTTTGTTATGGCCATAGCTTTTTTAAAGTTATCCACGTAAAAAAAAAAAAAAAAAAAAAAAAAGAAAAAAAAAGTTTGATTTTAATTTAACAGTGAAAGGCATGTGTATTAATTTTTTTTTTTTTTTTTTTTTTTTTTTTTTGCGTGTTAACAGACAAGTAACGCTGATGATGGGATGATGTAGTATAAAATTTTGTGATAGTCACGGTTCATATTAATATTGAAGGTCAGTATAATCGAATTAAAGTTCCTTTATATTGTTTTAATTAGTTTGAGTAGCTTGCTGTCGAATGCTTCGCGTTATTACCTCGAAGTATAGTGAAAATTTTTTCGCGGACAAGTTCCATAGATAAAGGCTTTTACACACACACACACTCACAAAAAAAAAAAAAAAGCTCCTGGAGAAACAAAAAATTGTTCAATATATATTTGATCGAACAAAACTTCTTTAAAATAGTTAACTTTTTTTTTTTTTCTGTATAGAGCGGATTATATGTGAGAATTAATTTGGCAGAAATTCTTCTCTGAAAGCTAATAGACGAAAAGCGCCAAGTTTGAATCCATCATCAAATTTAGATACTCAATTTTATGCCATAGGTTTTTAATGGATTGGCTGAATAATTTTTTACAATAGCAAAAACGAACTTTAAACCGTATCAAAGGCTCGAATACTGGTGTGGTAGTTTTCCATTCTTATCAAATTTAATTCATTCAGTTCATCAAAAATCTATCTTACATAAATGATCGAACTTGCCATCCTAATTATTCACCAGTTTTTAGCCCTTGATTAATAAAAAAAAAATTTGTTTTTGAAGTCTTAGGGAGGCATACTATTGTAACAATCGCAGCTATCGTAGATCACAAGTCGGATACACTCCGCAGCAAAAGTATCTGAGCACTAGCAATAATCCCTGTCTTAAAAAAGTACACTTAATACTGCTTTGTTAAATAAATCCTTGTTGAGTCATGTTTTTAGTCTGTTTAAAAGCATGATTCGACAAGGATTTATTTAACAAAGCAGTATTAAGTGTACTTTTTTTTGCGGAGTGTACGATCGGGCTTGTGATCTACGATAAGCTGCGATTGTTACAATAGTATGCCTCTCTTAGTCTGTCTGTACACTGTAGCTTGCAAATAGATATACTGATTTCAACTTTCTTTTTCTTTCTTTCTTTTCTTTTTCTTTTCCTTTTTTTTTTTTTTTTTTCTTTTTAGAACACTATTTTAATAAGGATAATTCGTACTGTTTGACAGATTTTTCTTTCTTTCTTTCTTTTAATTTTCGGACAAAATTTACTTTGAAGTTTTATGTTATATTTGGTTAGTTTCCAATTAAACTTCCAGAATTATAACACGCGAAATTCCTACTCTCCTTTGCAAATTTCAGAGGAGTCAATAATAGTTTATTTTAGTGGAGTATAAAATCTTTCTCATAACGATTTTTTTTTTTTTTTTTAAATTGGTTGTTTCTTTATTTTATTTTATTTTATTTACATATTATTATTATTGTAAGCCATTTTACTTTGATATTTTAAAATTTGTGAGCTCTGAATCATCCTACTGATGTTAGATAATAGTAATGCAGTTATTATTATTATTACCAGAATATAAAAAAAATCTTAAAATAATAATAATAATAACAATAAAATATCGCGAATTTTTAAACGATTTCGATAAAAATTAAAAGTTGACTAAAAATAGAAATTATGAATTCACAGTCTAAAAATCACTAAATTCGGTTGCAAATTAGATACTTTAAAGATAAATAATTTTTAATTAAATTCAAGACCAGCCCAGCGTTAATATTTCATAATTTACCAGCCAGCATTCTTCCAACTGAAAATGATAGCTACTGAACTATATTTAACTGAATTCAAAGGTGTTATATATATATATATATATATAACTAGCTTTATATTTGTATGCAATGCTTATCTTTATTCAAGATAAACTTCCGTGTTATTCATTTTTTCACAAAATAGTCTTCATAAAGTTTACATTCCTTGCTCATTCACCATGCAAAAAAAATGTTGCAAGACTAACATACAGGTGTGCTGTCGTTTTGCCCGATGACATCAAAAGTGTATTCCTTACTTTCCAAAGAGTTTTTGAAAAGGGACGCGTCTAACAAGCCTTTCTTCCAAGCTTAAATTTAGTTCTCAGAGGCGTTCCCTTTTAGACACTCAGACAAAACTTGATGGTTGTAGCTGCAATTCTGTGGAATAAGTGAAAGACTTTCACTCTCAAGCAGGGAAGAAATGTGGTACACCAACTGAACAAAAGAAACATAAGAATGGCGGGATCTTGACATCACCACTGATGAAAGAAAAGTATATTTTTCTTATTCAGATCATTGCTCTTGTAAATTAGATGCTTGCCAAATGCTTCATAAATGTCAGGAAAGTTTCGTTTTTACTTTCCGAGCCTGCATTTGCATTATGTAAGGAAAGTATAGTTATCCTGCAAAAATTCAATTTTGTGTATCTATATACAATTTGAGGTCTCCGGAGTTCATTGTTGCTATTTTTTACGATTATATGTTTGTCTGGCTGTGCGTAAATAAATCCTAGAGTAAAGCAACAACATTTAAACATTTTTTTTTTTTTTTTAAATTGAGATGAAAGTTAGTAAGTATGTTATAGGCCACCGTCGTGCGATTTGTATAAATTTTGATAAGTGTAAGACTTATTGTCCTTTTACAGGAGCACAAAAGACAATGAGACCATAAATCCATATACCATTCATCATAATGGTATATGGATTTAAATTATTTAGAGGGCGTTAGCACCTAAATGCTTTGTCCGATTGAACTTAAAGTGGTATTGGGATTAAGGCCGATTGACCGCACTAGGATCCTAGGCCTAAGTGTCCTTTGTGGGGGTCTTTCAAAGAGGTCCTAGCCCTTATTTACGCAAGTTTCGGAAAAAAAACACTGAAAACTCCGAACGGTTAGATCAACGAGTGCGACCAGGAATAGAAACCGGCACCTCATTTCTACTAACTTCGAGGACAGAACAGATCCCGGAAAAAGGGCACCGGAAAAAAGGGCACGGAAGAAAGGGCACCGGAAAAAAGGGCACCCGGAAAAAAGGGCACCGGAAAAAAGGGCACGGAAGAAAGGGCACCGGAAAAAAGGGCACCCGGAAAAAAGGGCACCGGAAAAAAGGGTACTGGAAAAAAGGGCACCCGGAAAAAAGGGCACCGGAAAAAAGGGCACTTTTCCAATTCGCAAATCGTAAAATAATAAATATCAAATAATGAATTTAAAAAATGACTTTCAAACTACATTTTTAGAAATTTCAATTGATTTGGTACAACATTCATTTAGTATACATCTCGGGGAAGAGGGCAGGAGCAGATCGAAAGAAAATAATTGTTTTTACAAAAACTCTTACAGACTTTAATAAACTTTATATAATCACGTACAATTTGTGAAAAAAATGACAGTAAGTGGCAGGCAAACTTGGGGGGGGGGTTAAAGAGAGGGGGCAGAGGAAAATAAAATTATCTTTTATAGCACTGTTTTACCGATTTAATTATATATTCTATAATTATCACTTACTTTTTATGAAGGTCACAATGAGTGCATTATATACTGGGGGGGAGGGCAAGGGGGGGATATGGAAATAGATTTCATTCTTCTTTAAACTACCCTTTTATCGATTCAAAAAACCGTATAATCACGTATAATTTGTGAAAAATATACAATAAGTGTCAGACATATATTATTATTATTATTATTATTATTATTATTTTTGGGGGTGGAAGGGGAAAACAAAATGATTTTTTATATCACCATTTTACCGAATTAATGATACATTTTATAACTATCACTTAACTTTTATGAAGATAACAGTGAGTGTATTATATACCTGGGGGAGGGGGGCAAGGGGGAGCAGATGAAAATAAAATATATTCTTTTATAAACTATCCTATTATCGATTAAAAAAATTTTGTATAATCACGCATATTTTATGAAAAAATTACAATAAGTGTCAAACATACTTGGAGGGAGGGGTGGTTAGGAGGGAGCAGAGGAAAATAAATTGAATTTTTATATTACCATTTTAGTGATACCAGCAAGTGATAGTTATAGAATATGTCAATAAAATCGGTAAAATGGTGATATAAAAAAAATATTTTATTTTCGTCTGTCCCCCCCTCTCTTTAACCCCCCCCCCCCAAGTATGTCTGACCTTACTGTGATTTTTTTCACAAATTGTATTCTACTATACAAAGTTTTTGTTTAAATCGATAATAGTGTAGTTTAAAGAAGAATATATTTTATTTCCATCGGTTCCCCATTGCCCCCCCCCCCAGGTATATAATGCACTCATTGTAATCTTCATGAAAATTAAGTGGTAGTTATGGAATATATCATTAAAATCGCTAAAATGATGATATAAAGAGTCACTTTATTTTCCTCTCCCCCCCCCTTGTTTACCCCCCCCCCCACACACACACACACTAAGTATGTCTGATACTTACTGTAAATTTTTAATAAATTATACGTGATTGTACAAAAAATTTAATCAATAATAGAGTAATTTAAAGAAGAATATATTTTATTTTTATCTGCCCCCCTTGCTCCCTTCCAGGTATATAATACACTCACTGTGATCTTCATAAAATGTTAGTGATAGTTATAGAATATATCATTAAAGTAGGTAAAACTGTGATATAAAAGATAATTTTATTTTCCTCTGCACCCCCCTCTTTAACCCCCCTCCCCTAAAGTTTGCCTGACACTTACAATAATTTTTTCACAAATTGTACGTGATTATATAAAGTTTCAGTAAAATTGGTAAGAGTTTATGTAAAAACAATTGTTTTTTTTCGATCTGCTCCTGCGCCCCCTCCCCCCTCCCCCCATCTTCCCCGAGGTATGTACTATATTAATGTTGTGCCAAATCAATTGAAATTTCTAACTGTGTAATTTGAAAGCCATTTTTATATATCATTATTTGATATTTATTATTTTGCGATTTGCGAATTGAAAAAGTGCCCTTTTTTCCGGGTGCCCTTTTTTCCGGTGCCCTTTTTTCCAGTGCCCTTTTTTCCGGGTGCCCTTTTTTCCGGGATCCGGACAGAACACCTCTCGGCCACTAGTGGGACAATTCGTAAGTGAACGTGAACGTGAGTGCTTCGCAGTAGCTGCATGTGAACGCAACCAATGCTTACCTCCAATGAAAGTGTAAAAAACACAAAGATCAGAAAATTAAAAAAGATAAAAATAAAAAAAAAGATAAAAAATCCAAAAAGGTTTTAATTAAGAATTTTGTCTCTGAATAAAAATCTCCGCGTGAGCAGAGATTATTCAAAGTGAAGCACCAGGAGTTGAGAAAAGGGACAAGAAAAGTCCTTAAAAAATCAAATCCTAAATGTAAACAGAAAATCTATTGCGTGCGTTGACGAGACGAGTCCGAATGGTGAAAAGGAGTTAAGACCTCAGGCAGAGCGTTCGAAAAATCACAGAAAATACCAAATGCCACAATTATTATTATTATTATTATTATTATTATTTTAAGGGGGAGAATACTTTTTGAAACTAAACTAAAATTTAAAAACCAGTGACCCCCCCCCCCCCAAAAAAAAAGAAAGAAAAATGCAAATTTTAAAAATACTTAAAAACCTTACTTAAGTCTTCATCCTAAATCCCTTTCGCCAGGGGTCCCCTGTGAAAGTGAGTTAGAATGAGGCCTCATGTAAGATTTTTTTAAAGTATTTTTAAAATTTTTATTTATTTATTTTATTTTATTTTTGTGGGGGGGGGGGGGGTATTTTTAAATTTTAATTTAATTTATAATTGCGGCTTTTAGTATTTCCTGTGATTTTTGGAGCGCCCTGCCTAAGGTCTTAATTCCTTTTCGCCGTCCTTGACTCGTCTCGTCAATGCACGCAATAGGTTTTCTGTTTGCATTTAAGATTTTTGAAGGATTTTTTCCCCCCTTTTCTCAACTCCTGGTGCTTCACTCTGAATAATCTCTGTTCACGCGGAGATTTTTTATTCAGAGACAAAATTCTAAATTAAAGTTTTTTTTTTTTTTTTCCTGATTTTTGTGTTTTTTACACTTTTAATGGAGATAAGCATTAGTTGCGTCCACTTGCAGCTTCTCCTAAGTACTCATGCTTCCGTTCACGTACGAATTGGCCCACCAGCGGCCGAGAAGTTCTGTCCTCGAGGCTAGTAGAAATGAGGTGCCGAGTTCTATTCCTGGTCGCACTCTTCAGTCTAGCCGTTCGTGAAGCCTGAAGTAAGTTTTTTTTTTTTTTTTTTTTTTTTTTTTTTTTTAAGCATGTTTAAAATTGTAAGTAGGCTTCATAATTAAGTGTTTCTTAAGTAAAAGAAAAAAATACACTAAATTCCCGAAAGGATTCTGGAGGACCGATCACAATCCACCAAAATCTCGAGAGGGTTGTAGAACGCATCTAAGACACATCCTACTACCAATCAGGATACAAAGATGGGATATTTAATACAATGATAAGTCTTGAGCACAGAAATAAAATAATAATAATATGTAATTAACGTTTAAAAAAATGCCAAATAATAAAATAATAACCCGGCAGTTGGGAAGTTTTGAAAAATATTTACAGAAAAAATAAAAATTTCATTAGTAGAAAAGTTGAACGTATGTGACTGAAACCAAAGTTCAGATGATTGCATGATAGTAGGGTTATCCAACTCTACATGAACATTTCTTTCGATAAAAATAAATTTTTGTGAGGAAATTCTGTGTTATGTAACTCTAGAAGTAATACTCCTGCGTTTCTTGGAGACGAGTAGAAAGTCGCCACCTCTAGTTAAAATAACTAAAAATCTTCATCTCATGAATAGTTTTCGTACTAAATCAGCAAAAGTTTAACCCTCAAACGTTCATTGGTTAACGAAACATTAAAAAAAAAATTGTGCAGCAACTTTTCAATATTTTTTCCCTTGTTTTAATCAATGTTTGAACTTCTGTTCCCTCTCTGTTCCGTGGATAGAAGTAACATTCCGAAATTAAATAAGTGATGTGTCAGAGAAAGCCATAGACAGGAGTCCCTTTAAATGTTTCAGTAGGCACGCTGCTTTATTGGTGTACTCGTGCTCAAGTTTTTTTTTTTTTTTTTTTTTTTTTCACCTAATGCGAGGTCGTTCTATTATTTTGACCAGAAACAACTGTTGTGAGTTTTTACAATTTATAGTGTCTACATAGAGAGTTATTTATTTGTTGCATTAATTATTATCTAAATTCAATCAGGTTCTACATCAGTCCAAAAAATTCTCAGAAATGAAAAATGCTATCATTTTTTTCTTTTTACATATTTATGATCAATTCTGTATCTAATAGCCATTTTTGAAATTAGTCTAACAATTTTTCAAAGACAATAAGTAATAAAAGTTAAAGAGTTAATGCAACCCATCAACCAACCACCTCATACTATATACATCCATGCAAACTTCCGCGTGGTTATCTGCTATTAGGTGAATATGTTATCTTTTAGTGAAAATTTTCTGAATATATGAGTACAGACAAAATTGCAAACTTTTTTCTGAACACTATACACGTGTATTCTGTGATTATGCTTAGTGAAAATTTTGTACAATGACACAGGATCGTAGCCAGAAAAAATTTCGAAGAGGGTTCAGACTAGTTCATAGTGTTACATGTTGAAAATGACGTAAGACTCAAAAATTTTCTACAAGTCTTCAAAATTTCAGGAAAGGGTGTTTGAACCTCGAATCCCCCCCCCCCCTCCTCTTGGATACGGCCTTACAATAACAGAGTAGACATGTCTGATCTGTAAAACTGGGAACCTTTTTCTGTTCACTTGTATTATATAATTAGGCTAAAAAGTTCCTTTAGCATTTAGCCTAAAATCCTATTCTTTTTAAGACCGCCAGCGACCGAGCAGTTCTGGGCTCAAAGCTGGTGGGCGTGAGTTGCCGAGTTCGATCCCAGGTCGCGTTCATCAGCCTAGCCATTCGGAGTTTTATGTGGTTTTCTCCAAAACTTGCGTAAATACGGGCTAGAACCCTTAGAAAGATCCCCACGGAGAGCACTCCCTCTCAGGCCTAGGACCCTAGTGCAGTCAATCAGCCTTAGTCCCTATAACCAACCAAACCATTCTTTTTAAACACAAAAGTTAATAGCACTTTTCTTAAATCACCTTAAAATAGATTTTTTTTTCTTTTAGGCAATTAAATAATAAATCACCACCCTTTCTCATTTTCACCTAATATAATTTGCAGGTACTCTAATTCCCCTATTCGTTCAGGATCAGAATCTGACCTGTAGGTTAGTAAAGAGACTGGACCTTGGTCAAGCGTAAGATACATTACTTTATAAATCCCATGCTACGTGATCGATCACCTGGTATTATACCCCTCTGTAATTTCCTTTGGTCAGTGAGTGTATTACCTGGAGGGGTAATTTCTTCAGACGCCGGTAATCTCGAAATGTTTCCGTAACGTTGAACAAGAAGAATAGGGAGAGAAAACGGTAAGTTCAATATGGGGGTCAAGTTGCAATATCTATAGGTGTATCAATACGCGGCTACTTTTTGAGGCAAACAGTCGGTCATTTCAAAGAAAATTGTTGTTTTCAAAGGATTGCAGGGTTGTACCTGACGTAACAGATGGAAAGTACCTCGTGTTTTCTTAGCTTTATCTTCTTTTCTTTTCTTTCATTTCTTGTGTGGATTTGGATCATTACAACATTAACTTGAAAAGCTCATCCGGAGATATTCTAACCATAATCATGCATTACCGAAACGAAAAACTTTTCTATTTTTTTTTACATAAGCAAGACTGGCAAGCAGTCTTGCTTTCGCAGCCGAGACAGTCACACGTGTCTGCACCTGAGGAAGAAAGGTCAAGACCTTTCGAAACCGATAGTGTTTTCATAAGTTTTATGGTGTGTTAAGAAGTTTTTAGTTTAATAATATATTTGTGATTTAGAATGCTTTTTCTATAGCACAAACATTTATTTTAAAATTTTATTGAGAAATTAAGTAATAAATATAGATAAAAGTACAGATTACAGATTGAAAATTCCGATTACTTACTTTTAACTAAGAATTACCATGATTTTACAGAGACTCTGAATAAACATTTCACTAAATTTATAGAAATTTTTTACAGTGCATTAGGTGGATGGGTGAGGGTCAATTTGTCCCTTTGATACCCTGCTTACTAAGCACCTGATTAACTTTCTTTTTTTTCTTTCTTTCCTTTTAGGTAGATTTCTTTAGAAATCGACCTATTGCAATCACTTCGTTTATCTATCTATCTATACAAGGCCGTAGGCAAGGGGGCTTGCCCCCCCCCCCATCACGAAATAAATGATTAAAGACTGTTTTCGTGTAGTCTCATGTATCAGGCAAAATTTGCTAACTGGAAAAAAAAAAAAAAAGGTTTAAAAAATAATTTAATAAAACCTATTAATTCAATTAGACTTCCCATTATGTTCTTTCTTCTCTATATTTAAGCTCTAGACCGTCGTAAAACTCATTCAACCTTAATCTCGCTATATTTATTCGCTTAATTTCATCCACCTTCTTGCTATAGCTATAATAGACTATCGTACGTCATGAATTCAATCTTTTTACTTTCTTCTGTATTCAACAGAAGAAAATATTGGATTCGAAAAAAAAAATTTTGATTCCCGGTTTTCGATGGATTTACATATTTTGAGAGTTCTAGAACATGATTTGATCATTTTTAGAAAATATCTGTCTGTGTGTGACAAAAATTTTGTTCCAATTGTATCTCAGGATCTACTGCACTGCACAGATATATAAATTCATATATCTACATATTATTTATATAAATTTAAATATAAATTTATATGCAGCTGCACCATGACATAAATTAGTGCCTACTACGTTTTGGTGAAAATCGTCCAACAGGTGACGTTGCCGTCTGGATTGTTCACAGTTTTTAACTTGGCGGTATAGGACAAAATTTCTTATAAATGTACACAATAATAATTATTTTTAACGAATCTTTATAAAATCAAAAATAATTGTTTATTATAGTAATAATGAAGTAGGCAAAAAATTTTAGACACATAGGAGCAACGCTTCTTCTCTGGGAGTGAATTTCCCCCCGAGAGAGACAAATATTCGATATGGGTATCCTTTTAAAAGAACTCGTCAATATCTTTAAAACGTATAGTTTAACTATTTATCTATGATAATTTCAATCTAAGTTTCCATTTTTTTTTTTTTCATTATTAACAAAACATAAAGGGGAAAAATAGAAACATTTTTTATGATATCGCTAGTGAACGTAAAATTGACCTGTTAGAAACAAATCATCTTCATTCATCATGGAAATTAATTTTAATAAATAAAAGTTTTAATAACATGATTGGTATCGAGGGAACTTGTATAAGAAAATATAGAAGAAAGATTTGTGTGCAAGGCCTGATTAAAGCAGGAGCATGTAAGACATGTGACCTGGATAACAGGGGGCTATATAACTCGCCCTGAAAATTCCATTTAGCCTTTTATGCCCTAAAAATGGTATCATATAATGCAATTTTTTCCATATTACTCCCATAAACAGGTACATATGTACCTGTGTTTATTGGTGCACAGTGCGAGGAGGAGACGGGCTCATGAAATTATGTATGCCCCGGGCCTCGCATGAAGTTAATCAGAGTCTGTTTGTGTAGGGCTTTATTCATTTTCTGTGAGACCCAGGGTAAACATACTTTTGTGGAACCCCTCCCCCCCCCACACACACACCATTCGTATTGTGCATGAATCAGCAAAAGTACATATATATACCTGTATATGAAACTAAAATAACAGAATTTTGCATTTTATGATACCATTCCTGTCATTTTTAGAGGCAAAGGGGCATTTTCAGGACCAGTTTTAGGACCCGGGGCACCATGTGCCCCTGTGCTAATCAGGCTCTTGTTTTTGTGCGTGTATGTTCTTTTCTTTGGGTATGCATGTGTTCATTATTATATCATATTCGATGACCTTGTATTGGAAATCTGATACCCCCCTCCCCCTTCCCCCCGAAAATAAATCCTAGCTATGGCGTTGTATCTATATATATATAATGAAAATTTTGTCATCACGATAACTCACGAAAAAATATTTCAAATCGAACCAAATTTGGACAGCGAACTTATTTTATAAATATCTTGGACGAGTTCGATTACCAGGTTGCTCTGCCATTTTATTTTCAAGTGGAGGCCACTTGAAAATTTCAAATTCACATTGTAAAAAGCGTATTTAAGACCGGATTTGCTTGAGTTTTCATGTATATACATAGATCACGTATAGATCATGTATATACATAGATCATGTATATCATAGGGTCTCAACCAAGTTTATTAATGAACCTCATCCGCCATTTTTAACAAAGTGGCGGTTGTTATAAACTAAGTTGCTCCACCTTTTTGTTTCCAAGTGGCGGCCACTTGAAAATTTCAAATCCCCACTGTAAAAAGGGTATTTAAAGCCGGAATTTCTTAAATTTTGTTGTAAATATAGACCACATAAGGGTCTCAATCAAGTTTACTAATGAACTTTATCTCTCATTTTTAACAAAGTGGCGGTTGTTATAAACTAAGTTGCTCCACCTTTTTGTTTCCAAGTGGCGGCATTTAGCATTATAATTCTTTAAGATAAAAATCACCTGCATCCATCAAGGAAAAATATTTTAATAAATAATAATTTAATGAATAATTTGTACTGCGGGAATTGTATAAGTAAGGTAATAAAAAAGAAAGTCTTGTGGTGGCCACAACATGCTCTTGTTAGTTAAATTTAATTTAACAAATAAATCAAATGCATGCTGTCTCTACAATTCTCTTGATATACTATGATAAAAATAAAAATTATATATTGAGTGTATTCTTATACATTTTTGAAAATAATAATAATAATATTTAAATATATGCAATTCACGCGTATTGTCTGATAATTTAAACTTCAATAGTGTTTTTCGTTTCTCTATACAAGCAAAATAACTTTAAAGAAAGCGTATTAGTATGTTCATTTTCAACCGATTTGACGCTACTTTCCATACGCAGTAATTATATACGCATCTTTATAAAGAATCTTCTGGATTTAATTCAAGACAAAAGTACATTTTGTCAAAAATAAAAGTGAAAAGTGAAATAATTAATGTTTGTCAATTTCGATTTACTGATAGAAATGACTTTAAAAATGTGTTACAAACTGACAATCATTTACCAGAGGAATTTTTTTTTTTTCTTTGAAAGGTCTGGTGTACACAGGGCCCGACTTAGACTACCAGGAGCCCCAGGGCAAGCTTATTCTGGGGAGCCCCCTTGCAGTGGCATAAGAGCTATTTAGGTTGCAGAATTTCTGCATACGCATGTGGCCCAGGGCATTTGCCCCGTATGCCCTGCCGTTAGTCAGGGCCTGGGTGTACAAATGATTTTTCTAAATTTTGGTGAAAATTGGAAAATCGGAAGTGGAACCTTAAATCCGTATCTCAAAAACGGTTGTAATGATTTTCTTGAAAATTGATACATAAACCCCATTTAGATATCCTTTCTCATGTATTATGTGGTTGTTATACGAAAATTAACAGTCATCCTGATTAGGTAGGCCAGTTTTAGAGCTCGGAAATTAGTATTTCTAAAAACAGCTCTACCGATTTCTTCCTTTTTTCTTCTTCTTTTTTTTTTTTTTTTCCCTTAAAAAAAAAATAAAAAACTCAGTATATGTAAACTCTGTTTCATATGTCTTTACACATGTATCAGTTTTCTCTTGCAGAAAAATTGTTAGGTATTTAATTTGTTAGGTCAATTTTATGTCTTCTAATCACATTATTTCCAAAAAGTGCGTATAACATATGTATTAGTGGGTAGTAGAAGTCGTGTAGTTGTTTCACACCAGATTTCTTTCTTTCTTTTTTTTTTTTTTCTGTAGATCAATTTTCTCCAACATATAATTAACATTAATTATCAAGAAATCTAGTCATTAAAATGGCGGTGTGAAAAAATTTGGGTACTATCAATGATATGGAATAAGTCACATTTTAAATTAATAAATAATTATATGTATTGGTAGGTTTGGTGTAATAAGTACAAAACTTTGAATAAACAACATAAGAAGCAAGAACTCACAACAGATGTTTTGGGTCGAATGAAGACACTATTCTTCGTCAGGTAAACAATGTAGGCAGAACATGGTCACCGTGTGCCACCCACCTTTCGGCTTGAGGTATTGGCCTGCTATGCAGGACACACGAGGTGAACAATGTAGGCACGAGCGCTGCAAACAAGGCGGTAACGCACAAGTTGTCACTTTATTTACAGCAGTTGTGGCTACATACGCGTACACAAATTTGTTCGCCTTGCGAAGGGTCGTACCTTCTTTCAACTTGGAACAATTGTAAAAGTTCTTACATTTTATGGTGTTTATTCAAAATTTTGCACTTATTACTTTTAAACACCAGTTCTGTAGTGCTTTTTTATAAGATTTGCTTTATATGGTTTAGAAAAATAAAAGACCTTGGAAAAATAAAAGACCAGCTCTGAATGAAAGATAAATTGATTCAGCTCATATGGTTGTTCAATTTACTCTTATAACTACTAAAAATTAGATTTATAGCGCATTTTAGAGGCATTAGTCGGTATCAATGAACGTTTGCATTACCACCCAACTCAAAAATATAACTGTTTTTCTTTTGCCATTGTGTTGGCAAAAACCTTTATAACCAAGTCTATAAACGCCCCCACTCAAAAATATTTTTTTGAATCCATAGATTCTTTCATTATCCACGGTTGTTAAAATGTTACTGGATAATGACCCTACTTCAGTTCCTGACTGTCGCTTTCCCACACTAGTGAAAGGGTTAAACTGCCAACTGTTGACCACCAGCAGAGTTCGTTATTTATCATCATCTGACCAAAATTCCACACTTACCAAAGAGAAAAAAAGATATATGACATGTGAAAGGCTGGTGATGACAAAAGTCCATGTGCAAAAAAGCATAAATAATAATTCGCGCAATTTAATGAGAGGTGTGGGAACTTAGCTCGATTTAGAAAAATGCTTTTTCAGAGGAAAAAAAAGCAAAATAAGTCGCGCACGTGCTTATACAGTATTACATTTCAGGCGTATACTAATTCATAATTGTCAAAGTAACTTTTTGGAGAATGAAAGGGGCAACAAGATGAAAATGCCTATCTTTTTAAATCAGTGATCCCAGGAAGGGACGTAGCAATTAAGAAATCATAGGACTGGCACAAAAGGTTTCATTTTAAAAATAGTTCAAAATGAATATTAAGAAAATCAATTAATAATTAGATGTTAATTAATATTCTTAGTTATTCACTAATTTACTTATTCCCATTCTTATCTATTCTTATCCATCCATTCTAATCCATTCATATCTTATTCTCATTCGTATTTTTCTCCATTATTTACTTATTTCTACTAATTCATTTCTTATTAGTATTAATTATAAAATATTACTAATTATGAACATTTATAGTACATTAATTTTGGTTTTAAATTAGTGATTCTTTCATTTGACATTAAAAGGAAATTTCGTAATTACGAATAGATGGGGGGAGGGGGGAGCTTGAGTGCCCCGAACTCCTCCCTTCCTACGCCCCTGATCCCATGGTTCTTTCAAAAAAAAAAAAAAAAAAAAACTTCACAATATAATTTAGACGACAATCTTAAGTGTTAAATCTCGGGAATTAAGATTTTTATGCAGCTTTTTGCACTGTATCTTTAACCCATTTATGCCTACTTTTCCATTTTTGGAACAGCTAACAAAATGGCACGTTTATTCTTTGTGGTTTCTTGGAAAGATTTCTGTTTTTTAGTGACAGTTTATAGCGTCACTCTAAATAATCCCTGAAAGTTTTATGTTCCTACTATTAATTATTATTTCATAAATTGGATAGTCATTTTATGATTTTTTATTCGTCGCACATATATTTGCTTTTTGTATACGAACTTAAATCAAGTTGAATAATAATATATATTAAAATACTTTACTTTCGAGATCTTTGTCAACATATAATAGGAAATTAATCTGTTATCTCAAGGTTTTTCTATCTCGAAGTTTTCTCGCTAGAACTCAAAACGTCAATAAATGAGGATAGACTTTAAATTTAAAACTATCAGAAGAATTAATAACAGGAGACTTGGCGTTGGAATATTAAAACCTGAATAAATTACTACGTCAGAAACGCCAAAGAATCAGAAGAATTGTTTAAGTTAATATATTTACTGTCAGTTGTCTATATTAATTTAGAAGCGAAATAATCAGCTAATAATATTTTGCAAAATGAATTCGGGCGTAAACTGGTTAAATTGTTCTATCGTTAGTTACAATAGACATATTGTCTATAATACGATAAGTCGCTACTAGTAACCTAAATTTTGTTTCTGGAAATCCGTTTTTCAGTATCATCACCGAAGTTTATTTTCATATTTCATATTTATCTTCTTTTAATACTAATATTAATAAATTAACGTGCAATAGCAATAATAATAATAATATAATAATAATAATTCGATTAAGGTTTTTCTTTTTCAGCATTTGTGGATAATTTATGCAAATAATTTTATTTAATCGTGGAATTTTACTTTTAAAAATAATTCGTTCAAAACAAGATTAAAAGTGTGTAAATTTTATAATTTACTAGCAAACCCGTTCTTTTCTTGTTTGCTTTTAAAATTTGAAACTCATAAATATTGTACCAATTTCACCACCTAATTAAAATTTTAATTTACCAGAAGCCAAATTATTATTAGAACCAAATTAATATTGTACAATAATGAAACCAAAATCATTCAAAGAAAGGTTTTAAAATAAAATTCAGGATTCACGATCCAGTTTTCATACTTCCACAAGCAGTACAGTACAGTGTTAGTATAGGACTCCCACGACGCTTTTTAATTTTTTGTCGCCATGCTGGATTGATTTTGGTATAAATTTTTGTAAAAAAAAAAAAAAAAGTAATTCCTATTTTGATTATATTTTTTAGGATTGTGCTTTTTAGTCAATTTATGATAATAATTCGTTTTCTGTATATATCTTTAAAATATTGCTAGGTTTAAAATGACGCTTGCAAAGATTCCGAAGAAGCAACTTTAAAAATACATTTTTCTGTAAAATAACGTCATCAGACAAATGTCGTCATTTTTTCTTATTGGTTTATTGAGCTGAGTCCGCGTGCTTAAATATTGTTCATTTTTAAATATTATTTTTTATCCTCGCGTATTTTATTAATTACACCCCTATCGTATCGTTTCGACAAAAATTAATTGTAATTGGTCCACGTTAGAGAAATATTATATGGATTATTATTAATTATAATTACTTTTATAAAGTAATGCTTTGATGTAAATATATCCATGTAACAATGCGTACCTTTTATCTGAATTCTTTGCTATTGTTTAAGCCAAAATGGTATACAAAACTTGTATGAAGTCCTCACGTAAGAATTACTATTTCTAAAATTATTTTTAGCTATCCATTTTTATGAAATAGTCTAAATAAATATGATAAGTTATAATGAAAAACTCTATTTCTAATTCAACTTGCACATTTCAAGAAACAGTCCTTTCATGGAAGAATTAATTCGTAATATATTTTTACGTGAAATTATAAATTAAATTTTAAGGTAATTGATAATTTAAAAATAAAATTTTTATAGTAATTAAATTTATTCTATTCATTATTATTACACGTGCCATTTTTCTTTTTCAGTTCATGCACTGGAAATTACAACTATTTTAAAATGCAATCTTTTATAATTTTATGTTATGTGGTTAAATGAACTTTTATTTATTTATTTCCCGGCTACTGTTAAATTTTGATGTCTACCAAATATTTTAAAATTTGTTAAGGACTGGATGTAACCATCATTATTTTAATGGCGCTTTCACTACTTGTGAATTACATGCTTATACATCAAAGATTATTTTAGAATGCAAAGAATATTTGAAGAAAGGGGACATGGGGAATAGGGACGAGGGAAAATGGTTTTTATGATTTCAAATGATGATTTCAATTATGATTTCAAATGATTTTTTAGCATTTTTTTTACTGATTTCAAAGAATTTTTGTACTATTATCATTTACTAACTGAGGAAAAAAATAATCTAAATACAATATACTAAGGGGGAAAAAAATGTAAGATTCTTTATTTTATTATTATTATTATTATATATATATATATATATATATATTCAAATTTTAGCTAAATTTTGTACAATTAGTATTTACGAATTTAAAGAAAGTGCTGAAAATATCTTTTTTTATTCATTCTTCCTGCCCCTCCTACCTTTAAAACTCATATTTTAAGATAACAATAAAAAGCGTCTAGAAACAGGTAATACAGTAAAGTTTAAACTGAAAATCAATCTTTTTTTTTTTTTTTTTTAATCAATTTAGAAAATATAGGAATACTACAATTCAGCTTTAAAAGTATTTGAACTACAGTTCTTGCAAACTTATTGCGTCAAAATTGAAGAAAAATGCGTTTAGAAATACATAGAAAAAAGAAAGAAAGAAATTTGAATATAAAAATGACTTTTACGAAATTCAGGTAAATTTGATTTAAACGGGACGCAAATGCTTTAGTACTTATGAATTAATTTCAGAAGTATATAAAACTTAGTACAGATCACTTATACCTTACCATAAAACTTAGTACAGATAAACTTATTAGAAGCACATAAGATGTTTCACATTAAACATGATGCTGAGAAAAATAAACAAATAAGCATGTAACAATAATGAAATTTTATGCAAAATAGAATGTAATTTAGAATGACAAGACTTATATATATATATATATACTAGCCGACCCGGCCACGCGTTGCTGTGACTAAGTTATACGTTGAATTATACGGCTGTAAACTATTTAGTACAGTCAAATTATTATTTACGAACAAAAACGAAAACGTTGTAGCCGATGTAAAAACCCACAGGGTTGAGATTTGAAACTTAGGTCAAAATTTGGAAGCGATTGATAAAAATTTTCGTAGTGTTGATATTAAGCACAAACTAATTTTATTGTAGGGTCCTATAAATTTTAATGTAGAAGTGATATATATTATTTCTAATGCTACTTTGGATAAAATTGCTAAAATGACTAATATATAAATTAAATTCTATTAAAATTCTATTAAAATAAAAGTATAAAAGAAACAGACGATTTTAAAATCAATTTTTATGGAGGAGTGAAATATAATATATGCTATAATGGATAATTTTACTATAAAATGACCTCATCATTTAAAATATTTTAAAGAGGGCAACAGCTGTAGTTATAAAAAGGAAAACAATAAGGCTAAACCAGAAAAATAAGTAAATTTTGTAAATATTTTAAAACTTTAAAATTGGAAATCTTATGAAATATTGGACATTTAAAGTAAATACATGTATCATTTTAAATAGAAAAAGATTTTGGAAAAGTTTAGTGTATTTTAACGAAGTGATGAGAAGTTTTTGAGTATGTTAAAATTTTAATAGTAAATTCAAGTTAATAAAAATGGGAAACATTGAGGATTAAGATAAGAATAATTATAAGATAAAAAAAAACTTTTTATATACCATGCTTTTAAATTTTAATATACTAATAATATACTAATTAAAAGGAAAATTATAAATATTCTATCATAGTTTGAAGTCAAATTTGTTTTCAAATGTCTAAATAAAATATCTGATGTAAGATACTAATATTTTGCAGCGGAATAGATTTCATTTCTGTCATCCTTGGCGAAAAAAAAGAATATCGCCAAATTATCTGGCGAAAATATTTAATTCCTTTCAAAAATCATGGTTATTTTAACAACTAATATTAAAAGAGTAATGAATAATATGAAACAATATTTCGTACAATACATATTACATGTCATACATACGTACAATGAATAATACATATTACATTTCGTACAATGCATACATCTGGCATGTATATTTTCGTGTTACGCTTTTGATCGCCAAATAATAATAATAATAATAATAATAAAAGCCAAGGACGACAGAGTTTTGAAATTTAAAATTAAAATTTTGTCAATTTGACAGCAAAATAATTCAATCTAACACCCGCGATAACTAATACATATCTATACCCAAATATAAGGATTAAAATCGGGAAATAAATTTCTTCGATTTTTAATAATTTCTTACAAAAAATCCAGTGGGCAATTAACATAGGAAATCTTTTTCTTGGCTGCACAGACGGTCAGTGAGTCACACTTCGCTTGCGTATAGAACTCATAGATATAGTATAGCATATATAGAATAGAGTGATCATTGGGGAGAAAAAAGTTATTCCTTTTCATTTGGGAAAAGACGACGTTTTTACCAAAATATGGCCGTCTTTCCCCGAGTGAATACACACGGGAATACATACTAATATTTTAGCAAATAAAATTTATGAATAATTTATATGCTAAAGGGGAATGGAAGACTCCAGATACAGTTTCAAATTCATATTTCTTTCTTTCTTTCTTTCTTTCTTTTTTTTTTTTTTTTTTTTCAATACCACTTAATGGCTGTTTCCAAAGCTTTTATTTTTTTTTTTTTTTTTCGGCATCAAAAATCTTTGTACGATAACATGGGGATGAGAGATCTATATATATTACTATATCTATGATAGAACTACATTAGCACTTTATCAATGTGTATAAAATCTTTAAATTGATTATGACGTCAATTTTCGTGAGATGCATAATTTAACTTTTTATAATTTTTTAACGTTCACGTTTGATTAAATGTATTTATTTTTATGTCAAAAGAAAATGAACTCGTATTTTTTTTTTTTTTTTTTTGCAACAATTAAATTAATGGAACTCACAGATATTTTGAAGCAACTTTAATAAAGGTCTATAATTAACAAATAATTGCAATAAAACAATATTGTGACAATAAATTGAGATAAAAACTATCATATCTCTCAAGTTGGACCAAACTGCACACAGTGTGCAAAATTTCATTAAAATCGGTTCCTTAGTTTAGGAGTTTACCCCGGACAAACATCGTGACACGTAATTTATATATATATACAGATAAATGATAGATAACTTAATAAAATTTAATTTCTCTCTCTCTCTCTCTCTCTCTCTCTCTATATATATATATCCATATAAAGACATATGGCAACTATGCTGCGTTCTTTCTTGCGTTCAACTTTAACATCGGAAGTTGCGTTTCTTAGCAACGATTATTATATTAATTTCTTAAAATTTCTTTTGTATATTTTCTTTCAATTTCATTTTTAATATATTTTTAAAACTTGTTTTTATTTGTATTTTTAGTTATTTATTTATTGATTAATTGACTGATTTGTCAAAAAAAAAGTTTTTAAGTGATCTATTTTGTCTGAAAGAAATAGTCCTGCCGTTTAAAAAAAAATAATAATAAAATAAAAATAATAAAATAAGCAATACTTTATTTAATCTATCCATTAAATTTATTATTACTTTTTATTTATTTATTTATTTCTCTATCTGGTCAAACATAACCTTTCCCAAAGAAATTTCTTCTCCCTCTCCTTTCCAGTAGATTTACATTACTACCAATTTAAAATTGTGTCATTCTGTAAGAATTTCGAAGAAGAATCCGTAACCACACACTGAGCTGTCGCTGTTCAATAGAAAATTCTTCATTCGCAAAGCCTGTTACATGCTTGGTGGACCCTTGTGGAGTCCCTAAACTGTCATTCAAGATTAGGCAACCCCGACTGTTTCCCCCTAACCCTTTGGGTACAGATCGTGACTCTCAATCCTTTCCCCATTTTTCGAAAGAGGGTGGTTATAAAACTAAAGAGGAAAGGAAGAGTGATGTGCAAATTCCACGAAATTACCAAGTGGCTTTCTCTTCTCTGCATTTGACAGGAGCTTTGAACGAAAATTCTGTCAAAGCAATTTAAAGAAAAGGGATAAAGAAAATTTCTAGCTGTGGTAACACTATTTTACATCTCTGGGAAAATGCCCCACCTCCTACCCCCCCCCCCCCAAAAAAAAGAACGAAAAATTTATAATATATATAGAAAGACATAAAACTAAAATTACTATACATAATTTTTAAAATTGAGGCTTTTTAAAACTATTTAATAATACTTAGAATAATAGACTACATTAAATTATATATTTTTATGCCATTAAGTAAAAATAAATTATTGTTTTATAATTATTGATACTTATAAACGAAATTTATATAAACTAAATCAGTCATATGTCACTCAACCTAAATAAATCAACCATTTTAAAATATCATTAATTCTGTACAGCTATACTTAATGAGGATTAAATCATAACCGAAAAATACATTATATAAAAAAAATATATAATATATGTAGAAAGATATAAAACTAAAATTACTATACATAATTTTTAAAATTGAGGCTTTTTAAAACTATTTAATAATGCTTAGAATATTAGACTACATTAAATTACATATTTTTATACTATTACGTAAAAATAAATTATTGTTTTATAATTATTGATACTTATAGACGAAATTTAAATAAACTAAATCAATCATATGTCACTCAATCTAAATAAATCAACCATTTTAAAATATCATTAATTCTGTACAGCTATAGTTAATGATGATTAAATCATAACCACAAAATACGTTATATATAATAAGGAGTAATGTCTACAATGCATCTAATTAAAACTATCGTAATGATAATATCAATAATAATGAAATTTCACGCAAACAATGAAAATTTAGTGATCCAAACATATACAGTGCACACATTTTAGTCATTTTTACAGCATATAACAATGTTTTTATGCAGAAACTGAGGAATGTCGTTAAGATATTCTAAACGTAAACTGTTTGTGGATTTTATTTCTTAAGTACTAATTCTTGCAAAGGCAGAAAAATGTTAATTTCAGTAATTAATTAAAAAAATATATAAGCTACGCAAGACTGGTTTTTAATAGCAACTTGAAATAAAAAACACCGAAAAATTGGAATTTAAAGATAATAAAAATAAGATACAAATACACATAACAATTGTTTTGGTCGAAATAGTTAAGCATGACACTTCATCGGCAAAAAAAGTAGGCACAAATGCAGTGTGACAAAAACAAAGTATTATTATAACACGCTTAAAATACTACTGGTCACAATCTTAAAGGTAGAAACAAATTATTTACCCATAATCAAAGAATAAAAATCTGAATTAAAACCTTTACGCGAATTTTTATTTTTAAAATTTTTAATTTTTTTTTTTTTTTTTTTTGCCATTTTTGTAAATGTATAAATATATCTGTTTTCGTTTTTTAAACGTATAAATAATAATAATAATAATAAAGATAAAGATAAAAGTTTCTGAAAATATTTTAGGTGACAAATTTTTCATCCAAGTCAGTGATTTTAGCGACTAATGTTCTTATCATGGCGACAACTGTCGGCATCGATATTCTGGAGTGGATAATAACACTACTACTAATAATAACAATCCGCTCAACAAATTTTGAGGTATTTTAAGAAGTCAATTTCGTTCGTAAGCACTTGAAATTTGCAAACATTTCTTTTGAATCATTTATCAATAAAATATCATTATATAATTTTTCAGTTGTTATTGTACTACTGAACCTAATGCATCATAAGTAAAAAAAAAAAAAAAAAAAAAATTTTACAAAAATATTTTTTAACTGTTACTGCTCACCAACGACCGAACGGTTCTGCGCTCAAAGCTGGTAGATGAGAAGTGCCGGGTTCGATCCCAAGTCGCGCTCATCGACTTAGCTGTTCGAAGTTTTCCGTGATTTTTTTTCGAAACTCGCGTAAATACGGGCTAGGACCCCTTAGAAAGACCCCCACGGAGGTCGCTCTACCTATAGGCTTAGGACCCCAGCGTAGTCAATCGGCCTAAAAACCCTACAACAACAACAACAATAATAATTGAACTATTGCTTTTAAAAATTAGTTTAAAACTCCTATTATGGTAGTATTTTTATGATTCTTAACTAAAAAAAAAAAAAAATAGATTATATATATATATATATATTAGTTAAAAACGCGAATCTAAACCTCTTGCATTTACGGATCCCGGAAAAAAAAAACACCGGAAAAACGGCACTTTTTCAATACGCAAATCGCAAAACAATAAATATCAAATAATGATTATAAAGAATGACTTTCAAATTACATTTTTAGAAATTTCAATTGCTTTGGTACAACATTCATTTAGTATATACCTGGGAGAAGGGGGTGGGGAGGGCTAGGACCAGATCGAAAGAAAATAATGGTTTTTATATCACTCTCTTACCGATTTTAATGAAACTTCGTATAATCACGTACAATTTGTGAAAAAATTACAGCAAATGTGAAACATACTTGGGGGGGGGGGGGGAGCTAAGGAGGACAGAGGAAAATATTTTTTTTTATATCACCATTTTACCAATTTTAATGATAAATTCTATAACTGACACTTACTTTTTAAGAAAATCACAATGAGTGTATTATAGGACGTAGCCTTCCTTCATCAGGTGCAAAAAAACACGTGCTACTGCCTTGGAGGCAAAAGCAAGACTCCTGGAAAGAAAGACTCTTGGAGGCAAAAAGCAAGCACGTGTTTTTTTGCACCTGATGAAGGAAGGCTACGTCCTTTCGAAACCGGTTGTGCTGGATTAAAATTTATGGTGTGTGAAGAAGTCTCATTGTCTTTATATCTATTGTACACCAGTTTTGCATTTAGTTTTGAGTGTATTATATACCTGGGGGAGATTGGCAAGAGGGGCGCAGATGGAAATAAAATATATTCTTCTTTAAACTACCCTAATATCGATTTTGAAAAACTTTGTGTATATACCACTTACTGTTAAAAAAAATTACAGTAAATGTTACACATATCTGGGGGAGGGTAATTGCTAAGAAAATTGCCTATAGTTGACGAAGGGGGTCAAGTGGGGGTAGATGAAATATAAAATAATCTTTTTAAACAACTCTTATAATCAATTTTTTAGGGACAATTTGGGTAAAGTGTGGTTATATATGCCTTGGGTGTGGGGAGGTGGGGTGGCAGGAGTATTGAAGGAAAGAAAATGAATGTTTTATATCCCTATATTTTGCATTTTAATAAAATTTATTATAAATATCATTGAATGTTTAGGAAAATTTATTCTGATTGTTATATATATCTTGGAGACTAGGGGAGCACGAGAGAAAAATGATTGCATAAATATCACAATGTTACCAATTTTAATTAAAATTTCAACAATTATCACCTACTTTTAATGAAAAATTACGGTGAGTGTTACCTATACTTCGGGGATGGAAAAGGGGGTGTCAGAGAGAAAAACAAAATATTGTTTTTTAATCACACCGCTTTATATTTACATAAAATTTTGTATAAATATCATTTATTGTTCACGATAAATTATAGAGAGGGCTACGTATCGCTGTATCTTTCAGTTCCTAAGTTAGTATGCAAAAATTCCATGTATTATTATTATCAGACATTAGTTAAAAGATTAATATCAAACACTAGGGAAAAGATTATTCTAAAACCGAATTTTTTTGTTTAATCCCCCCCCTTCCCTTCGTAGAAACAAAAAATTTTGCTATCGTTCATGTTTAGCAAGTATTTTACAAGTAACAATTAAGAAAAGTGCCCTTTTTTCCGCGACTTTTCACAATAGTTGCTTGTAAAATATATGTTTTCAAAATTATTTAAGGGGTTCTAAGGGGGAGAGAAAAAGAAAATTATGTTATGATATGAAAAACATTATTTTGTTTTTCTCTGCACCTTAACCTTCAAATATTTTTGCAAGCACAAGTGTATTTTGCACGTAGCAATTGTAAAAAGCGCGGAAAAAAGGGCACTTTTCTTAATTTCTACTTGTAAAACACATGCTAAACATCAACGAGAGTGTATTTTTTTTATTTCTACGTAGGGGGGGGGGGCAAAAGGGACATATTAAAGGATGAAATTTCGTTTTTAAATAATTTTTTTACAGATTTAAATCATGCGTTGAGTTTTTGCGTACAAACTTAGAAACTGATACGTAACCCTCAATGTAATGTTTTATAAACAAGTAATATTTCTGAAAAGTTTCATTAGATCGGCAACAGGATGGTGTAAAAATATATTCTTTCCATGTGCTCCCAAGCTCTCACCGGATAATGTAACCCTCGCTGCAATTTTTCATAAACAATAAGAGATATTTAAACAAAATTTCCTATAAATGTAAAGCAAAGTGATTTCCCCTCAGCAATCCCCTCCCCCTCCTGGGTATATGTACAGTCGGTAACAAAAGTCTCCGAACATTAGCAAAAATTCCTATGTAAAAAATTTACACTTAATACAGTTTTGTTAAATAAATCCTTGTCGAATACTGTTCTTAGTCAGTCTAAAAACAAGATTCGACAAGGATTTATTTAACGAAACTGTATTAAGTGTACTTTTTCTATATAGGAATTTTTGCTAGTGTTCGGAGACTTTTGTTACCGACTGCAACACTTGAAATTTTTCATTAAAAGTAGGTGATAGTTGTTGAAATTTTAATTAAAATTGGTAACATTCTGATATTTATACAATCGTTTTTCTCTCTCCCCCCCCCCCTCTACAAGATATATATAACAATCAGAATAAATTTTCCTAAACATTCAATGATATTTATAATAAATTTTATTAAAATACAAAATATAGGGATATAAAACATTCACTTTCTTTCCTTCAGTACTCCTGCCACCCCCTCCCCCCCCTCCACACACACACACCTAAGGCATATGTAACAACACTGTAATTTTGCATTAACCGTAAGTGATATTTACCCAAAATGTCCCTAAAAAATCGATTATAAGTTGTGTTTAAAAAGATTATTTTATTTTTCATCTGCCCCCACTTGACCCCCTTTGTCAACTATAGGTAATTTTCTTAGCAATTACCCTCCCCCAGATATGTATAACACTCACTGTAATTTTTTTTTTAAACAGTAGGTGGTATATACACAAAGTTTTTTAAAATCGATATTAGGGTAGTTTAAAGAAGAATATATTTTATTTCCATCTGCGCCCCTCTTGTCCCCCTCCCCCAGGTATATAATACACTCATTGTGATTTTCTTAAAAAGTAAGTGATAGTTATAGAATGTATCATTAAAATCGGTAAAATGGTGATATTAATATATATATATATATATATATATACAGTCGGTAACAAAAGTCTGCGAACACTAGCAAAAATTCCTATATAAAAAAAGGTACACTTAATACAGTTTTGCTAAATAAATCCTTGTCGAATCCTATTCTTAGTCAGTCTAAATACAGGATTCGACAAGGATTTATTTAACAAAACTGTATTAAGTGTACTTTTTTTATATAGGAATTTTTGCTAGTGTTCGGAGACTTTTGTTACCGACTGTATATATATATTTTCCCTCTGGCTCTCTTAGTCCCCCCCCCCCATTTATGTTTGACACTTGCTGTAATTTTTTCACAAATTGTACGTGATTATACGAAGTTTCATTAAAATCGGTAAGAGAGTGATATAAAAACCATTATTTTCTTTTGATCTGATCCTAGCCCTCCCCAACCCCTTCTCCCAGGTATATACTAAATGAATGTTGTACCAAATCAATTGAAATCTCTAAAAATGTAATTTGAAAGTCATTCTTTAAATTCTTTATTTGATATTTATTATTTTGCAATTTGCGAATCGGAAAAATGCCCTTTTATTTCGGGTGCCCTTTTTTTTTTTATAAAAAAATAATTCGTAAATGTGCCAGAAAAGAATCAGTTTCGATTTTTGAACGATTTGACTCATTTCGTGAATAAGTAAGTGTTATGCCACGCAAAACAAAATTTAATAAAGATGGAGTTTTAATTAAATAAAACATTCATTGAAAAGCGCAAAAATGCATTGGAGTTTTTTAATCCGTACAATGTTTTCTTGTTTCAGATATTAACATCAAAGATATAGCGTAAACATTTTAAAACAGTGAAAAACATTTAGTAATAGCTGTGGCAGTACAGATATTATTTATATTATTTTTCTTTCTTTCATTCTTTTTTTTTTAAATTAATACAGATATATTATTTTTTCATTTGTAATCATTCAAGAATATAAATATTTGTAGGTTTAAATTAATAGGAATTATTTTTAATGTATTTTGAAATGTCCTAAAAGTTCTCAAAATTCAGAAACTTTAATTGCTTTCGAAAGTAGTAATTTGTTTTTCAGTTCTAATAAAACTTTTGTATTGAAAAAAGACTCGCAAGTTTATTATTTTGGCGAAGAGGTAAAATATATTAATTAAATGGGTTTTGTTAGATTTCTATATACAGTGAAACCTCTCAAGTTGGACACCCCTCTAATTTGGACGCTTTTTCTCGGAACGGAATGTATCCATTAACATTATGTCTAACCCCTATAAGTTGGACACCTCTCTAAGTTGGACACTTTTTCTTGGAACCGTAGGTGTCCTACTTAGAAAGGTTTTACTGTATATATATATATATATATATATATATATATATATATTTTTATATATATATATATATATTTATATATATATATATATATATATATATATATATATATATATATATATATGATCTCTATTTTCCCACAAAAAATATTAAACAGAAAAATTTTTCAGCTGATAAAGTAGTTTTATTTTCTAAAATTTTTTTAATTTTTTATTTCTTAAAGCTTAAATTTGAGGAATTAATACCATTTGAAAAATTATTGTGTATGTTGAAATTATATGTAAAATTCCTTTATTGTTTTGGGAGCGAACATGCCACCCTAATTTTGTGTTCATTTGTTTAAAATTTTTATGTCTATTATATTTGTCTAAAAAATATGTACAAAAGTAGGAAACAAGGAAAAAGATTATTGCTTTAATTTATTTTTGCTTTTGTAGATCATTTTAAATTATAGAAACAGTCTATTACAGAATATAAGAGTTTACAATAACGTAAAGAGGAAAAATCTGTGCCAAAAATAAGTCTCAAGTAATAGTTTAAGTTTAGAAGAGTTTTTTTTTTTTTTTTTTTTTTTTTTCTGCAAAAATCGTCCAAACAAAATACTTTTAGCATTTTTATTATAATGCAACAAGCAAAATGCACTGATAAAAAATATCCTTCACAGTTAAGTAAACCTTATAACATGAAATGGTGATAAAATTCAGGAAATAGTGATAAAAATAATATGTAAGTAGCTGAGACTTCAATTCAAAAATAATTATAGACCTCATGTTTCTGTTGTACTGTTAAGAAATAAAACTAAATTGCTTTCATGGTAAACTGAATTAATTCATGTACAATGCATAGATTAAGCATTTTAAAAATATATCTTTTTTTTTTTTTTTTTTTTTTTTTCATTCAGAATCATTACGTTAAGAAGAATAAATAATAGTAATAACAATAATAATAATAATAAATAATAATTTTCATCCTTCCAAATCTATGATTAATATTTCAGTATTCTAATTTTAAAGGATTTTTCTTTGATAATTTTTTCATTGATTACGTAAATTCACTTTTCAAATATTTTTGCTAATTATTTTATAGTAGTTGATAGTTATATATACCAGTTTATTGAGATATTAAAACCAAAATAAAATTGGATTTAAAATATTACCTTTTACAATATTACAATGTTATAATGTTATTTTTAATGAAATGGTGGAATTTTTATTTTATTTATTTATTTATTTATTTATTTATTTTGTAAATTACAGTCTTAGAACTATAAATTTTTGAATACATATGCATTAATAATATCAGCTATATTAATTTTTTTCAAAAATAAATTGGATTTAAAATTTAAATATTTCAAAAACATTTACGTACTTCCTGCTAATTAATTTTTACCTTTACCCAATTCGATTTTACATTAACATAGTATGTTAACAATATATTCTAAATATATTTAGATGAGCTTTATAAATTCAAGTTAACTGTAAAAAAAAAAAAAAAAAAAAAAAAAAAATTGAATGTTAAAAAATTTGCATTAAGTTTCATCATAAAACATCAAACATAAAAATAATTTTTATTTTATATTTTACGTTTTACATTTTTAATTCCACAAAGAAATTATTTAAGTACGTTTAGAATATATTGTAGAACTGCGATAATGTAAAATGACAGCAAAAATTAAAACTAAGTTATGAAGGAATATTTTAAAACTTGTAAAATTCATTTCAACTTCACGTACACAATACATTTTTAAATACATAATTTATTATTTTCATTAAAGAATACTTATGAAATTATCGTGAACAAAGAAATATTTGATTTCCTTGAGAATTCTTTCAATGCGATGCGAACACTTTCTGAAAATTTAAAGTTACAGCTGGTAATTTATTTCATTTTTATGTTACTCTTTGTTAATATGAACTGACATTGGATGGTTCAATTGTTTAAAATTAGTACTTCATAACAGTTAAAAAATAATATTTTCAAAATATAGTATAATTATATATCTGATGATAATAATAATATAATAATAATAATAGTAATTTAATGCTCCATTGCATAAATTAGGTAATAATAAAAAGAGAAAGGGGAGAAATATTAAATACCAAGAGCAGTTTTATGAATATATATACTCTCTCTCTCTCTCTCCCTCTCTCTCTCTCTCTCTATATATATATATATATATATAATAGATAACGTAATAAAATTTAATCTTAAAATTTAGCAATTAATAGAACTAAAACAATAACAGCACACTAAAATATAGAACTGAATTTAACATAGAGGAAAGAATGACACAAAAAGTTACGATATAGATAAGGAACCAATGAGTTACCATATTAACTTAAAATACTTACGCCGACCTGAAGGATAATAAAAAAGGACCATTAAACTTGTGAAAGAGAAAAAAGATAATAAACCACATAATCAATTGGATATAAATGCTTAAAATTAGAAGTATACCTATCAAGGGGCGCATACTTCATAAAGCAGAGAAAGCTGCAATGATTTCGTAAAACGATATTGCTAATCATAGCAATTTATATCATCTCACGCCCCGATCAATGCAGCAAAAAACCCATAAAGAATGAGAAAAAAGTGAAAAATTAAATTAAAACAAAGGATAAATAAATATTAATTAAAATCTTAAAGGAATCCAAATTAATAACATGAAATAAGCAGAGTAACCACATGGAAAACAGTTAACACAAACTGGAAAAATGGTTGATGCCAAAGCCTAAATTGAAGTTAAAATAATAGCTCGACAGATATCGATTAATCGAAAATACTTCAGAACAATCACATTAAAGATAAAATACACAGAGTAAATATTAAATGATAATGTTAAAATTAATACTAGTAGAGTTAAATTAAATCGTACCAAAAATATTAATAATTAAATCGTTTAAGATAAGGACTGAAGAATGAAGGTTAAAGACTACTAAGTACAAGCGCCATCTTTCGGTTAGCTATAATAACATTAAGTCAGTTATAAGATGTATTGACTGAAAGATTAAGATAATTTAGAAGTATTAACATCAAGATTAAGATAATTTTTAAGATTTTTATTTTGAAGTCAAATTATTAAGTGTTAAGTTTTAAGAAGACATAATTACAAGCAATAATGCCAAAGAGCACAACTATAAAGATAAGCATTATAATGCGGTCATTATAAATTAAAATTAAAAATTTAAATTTAAAAGATTTTTTTTTTTTTTTAATATTTATAAGATTTTATTTTTGTTATGCAAATAGATGGATGTTCAAACTTAACAAGGGAAGCCTCAAGTAGCCAGAAGCACATTGTAAAATTTAATGATAAAAGAGTTCAAAATACATAGAATCAACCAGAAAAAATAAGAATGTAACTTACAGCAATCCCTACTTTTTTTTTTTTTTTAATAAATTTTATTCAGCATCAAACCCTCCCAGCCAACCAGCCAAACAACACCACCCTTCCTCCTTAATCAAACTTCTGCCCACCCATCCACCTGTTTTTTTTTTTTTTTTTTTTTTTTTTTTTTTTTTTTTTTTAATTAAACCTTAGTTTTTTTTTTTTTTTGTGTGTGTGTGTTAGACAGAGACCCTTTTTGATAAACAAGTGAATAAATAATTTTTTTAGGATAACCCATTTTTGTAGCAACATTAATTATGTGAGAGATATTTTTGTTTTTATACCTATCTGAACAAAGATTATGTATATGAAAGAGGTGAGATTGAGAATAATATTTCTGTAGACAGAGATATGAAGACAAGAGGTAAATTGTGTAAATAAATTTACTTTGAAACTAAAATCTTGTCTTTTGTCATACATATCGGTATAAATTTTACTACCATCAAGTTTAAGTTTTAAATCTAAGAAATTAATACAGTTATTGTTGAGATGATTATAAGTTAAGGTAAGGTGAGAAGGATATTCAAATTTAAATAAATTAGGCGAAAAATTATTGACATAAAAAATTATAATGTCATCAATGTATCGGTAAAAATAGACATTTTCAATACATAATCCCTGTTCATAATGGTAAAGGTATAAGTCAGCTAACATACTCGAGCTACATCCTCCTTGTGGAATACCGACCTTTTGAATATAGATCTTATTACAGTGTAGAATGTAATTGTTATGAATAATAAAATTTAAAAGTGTCTTAAATGAAGTTGCCGAAAAGCATTTTGGTAAAGAGATTTGACTTTTAAATTTTTCAAAAAGGTTAAAGATGATACGATGAAGATCTGTTAAATTAATATTATTATATAGGTCAGCAAAATCATAAGTCATGATATCAGTCACATTATTCATAGATAAGACATTGGCTTTAAGTTGATAACTATTTTTAAGGCAAAAGAAATTTTTTGATTTACTAATTAAGTCATAGATTTGTTTGAGAATATCAAGGAGAATTTTGTTAGCATTGTTGTTGTAAGTATTACACCCTACAGTGACAGTTCTGAATTTAATAGGATTTTTGTGAAATTTAGGGATAAGTACAATATAAGGATATTTAAAATTATTAAATGGAAGCTTTAGCAATTTATAAAAGCAGTGAATTTTGCGGTTATTGATTTTAAGATCATTATTGGTAGTATGAAAGTTAGTACTATTAGATATAGATGAACTGAGTAAAGAAAGATAATAATGTTTACAGATTATTGCATAATTATTAGGAGATTTATCGACATAAGTAATAACAAAGTTTTGTTGCAATTCTTTGATAGATTTAAAGAGATTTGATTTATTGTAATGTGTGAGATTTGATCTATGTTGAATTAATTCAGCTTTAAGTTTTGAAATTACTAAAAATTTCCATTGATTGAAATATTCAATAGGTTTATTATAAGAGATGGAGAGTTTATAAATAAACAAATCAATATTTAGTACCATATTCCATAAATTTCTTTAAATTTGAGTCATTAATAATATTAAGATCACCAGTGATAATATGTGCATGATCTCTGTCAACATATTTTACATTTGAGGGATGAGCACAACTACAAGTCACATGAGAAGATAAATTAGACTTAGAGACTGAATTATAGTTAAAAAGCAGGCGACCAAGTGTAATAGGATATTTAAAGGTACGAGAAATATGAATGTCTTTAATAGGAAACATGCATGATTTATCATTAAGAATAGATGAAATATTAATACTATTAAATATTTGATTAGAATAATTTAGAATAAGCTGTGAATTTGATTGGATTTTGTGAGGTTTTTTAGAGATATTTAAATTGAAGAGTTTAATTCTGTATAATATTAAATCATAGAAAATATCAGAAAAATGTTGATTATAGGATTGGTTTTTAAATACAGTTAAGTAAGTGGGCAAATACTTTTTTTTGATAGCAAATATAAACTTTCTAATGTAAATCCAATCATAATGGTTAAGATAATTTGACTGTAAGGCAAGAATATTTTTGAAAATGAGATTTTTTGATATTAAACCAATAGTAGATTTATTGGATTTGTTACCTCTTTTTGAACGAGAAGTTTTCTGGTTGACACTATGATTTAGTACAGAGTATACAGGGGAGTAATCATGAAGGGGATTAATGTTAGTATAAACCTTAACAACCCTATTAAAATATTCATGATTCAAGCCATATGGATAAATTGTATTAAAATATTTCATGTAGTTAGATTCAAAGAAAAGGCGCTCACTTTTATTTTTTTGAATCCTAAGAATTTCAATAGTACATGAGCAGAAATTGTGTAAATTAAAATGTCTTAACTCAATAGTCGATTTACTGTTAAGGACAGGTGATGATAACTTTTTTGAGTCTGAGCGATGTTGATTAATTCTAATATGTAAAGGGGTGGAAGTTTCACCAATATACTGCATTTTACAGATACCACAACTTAATTTGTATATAACATTATAAACCTGACAGAAAGGAACCAATTTTGAATCATTATAAATTTGGGACTGTAAAGCATTAGGGCATGTTTTGCAACGAGAAGAATCACACTTTCTAAATTTAAGATTGGAAGGAGGAGAGTATAGGTAGCTTGATGTCGATCCAGGAATATCCCTATAAATATTCCTGTACCGGGCACAATACTGAGGGAAACCAAAGCATTTCTTGCCAGGCACTACTAATTTACTGAGAACATTCATAATAAAAGAGTGATTTTATATAAAATAAGTAAATCAATTTTAATTTGCAAGTATTATATATTAAAACTATCATTGAGAAAATAAATAAATAAAATTCTTGAATAAGTAGAGAGATAATAAAATTGAAAAATCATGAATAATAAAGCTTGAAACATAGACTTCAACCTATACATATCCACCAACATATTGAAAATCACAAATTTAATATTAATCATTCTTGATTAAAGTAGGCATACATAAATAAAAATTAATCATTTAATCTGGGATAATTACATAATAAACTATACAAAATATTTACAAAAGTTCCAATCCAAAGTAAAATTCAACCCGAAGCAATATGATTATAAACCAAACAATCAAAATTAAATGACTAAAATTGAATAAATTAACTATTGAAAAACTATAATGGAATAAGTGAATAATAAATGCTCATGATGTCAAAATTTAACCACAGGAAACTTAAGAAAATTATGCATAAGTTAACCATTGAAAAACTATTATGGAATAAGAGAATAATAAATTATCATTATGTCAATTTTCAACCACATGAAACTTTAAAAAATTATGCATAAATACTTTTAAATTTAATAATAATTGTCAAAACTCATTTATGCACAAACAAAATACTTTTAAATTTAATAATAATTGTCAAAACTCATTTATGCACAAACAAACTACTAAAGGAATATCCCAATTTTGAACTTAGATAAAACAGTTCTACATCAAAGAGCCATTAAATGCATAGATCCACAAAAAGCCAAACATTGTATATGATTAACAATTGAAATAATACACATCAGAAAAAGCGCCATTGCAGCTGTAACCAAAGTGCATGTAAACTTTTAGAATATTGATGGTAAGCCAAATTGGCAAACAAACGTATATATATATAATAATATATACATTAATATATAAACAAGATTTTAAATAAATGAAAAAACTGTTTATATTAAACAAAATACACTTAAATTTAATGCGCATAAGCAGCAGATAGAATTTAAATGCAAATATAAATAATAGATAACGTAATAAAATTTAATCTTAAAATTTAGCAATTAATAGAACTAAAACAATAACAGCACACTAAAATATAGAACTGAATTTAACATAGAGGAAAGAATGACACAAAAAGTTACGATATAGATAAGGAACCAATGAGTTACCATATTAACTTAAAATACTTACGCCGACCTGAAGGATAATAAAAAAGGACCATTAAACTTGTGAAAGAGAAAAAAGATAATAAACCACATAATCAATTGGATATAAATGCTTAAAATTAGAAGTATACCTATCAAGGGGCGCATACTTCATAAAGCAGAGAAAGCTGCAATGATTTCGTAAAACGATATTGCTAATCATAGCAATTTATATCATCTCACGCCCCGATCAATGCAGCAAAAAACCCATAAAGAATGAGAAAAAAGTGAAAAATTAAATTAAAACAAAGGATAAATAAATATTAATTAAAATCTTAAAGGAATCCAAATTAATAACATGAAATAAGCAGAGTAACCACATGGAAAAGAGTTAACACAAACTGGAAAAATGGTTGATGCCAAAACCTAAATTGAAGATATAAATGATAGATAACGTAATAAAATTTAATCTTAAAATTTAGCAATTAATAAAACTAAAACAATAACAACACACAAAAATATAGAACTGAATTTAACGTAGACGAAAGACTGACACAAAAAGTTGCGATATAGATTAAGAACCAATGAGTTACAATAATAACTTAAATACTTACGCCGACATGAATGATAATAAAAAAGGACCATTAAACTAATGACAGAGAAAACAAATAATTAACCACAGAATTAATTGGATATAAATGCTTATAATTAGAAATATACTCATCAGAGGGCGATTAAATATATATTACATTATTTTTTGTAGTCAGAGAATATATTTATATACTACAGTAAACAATGAAATATTTGATTTCCTCCAGAGTTGTACAAATACTACTGGGAGAATATTTTTTAAATTTTAAATTGTAGCTGGTAATTTTTTTTTTTTTTTTTAAGTTATTCTTTATTAATATATAAACACGTAACATCAAACCAATGAAATACTCATGTTGAATTCTCTCCGATACATTTTCCTCTCTCCCGATCCTCTCATTCCTGATAATATCAAGAAAGTATGATGTAAGACGTATAAATGTCATAAGCAGTAGACGTATGTTTTAATTTTTCATACTTAAGTGTGAAAAATAATGCTGGAATGATACTTGCAATCCTTTTTCTAGAAATATCACAAATTTTTGTTTGATGTAATGATAAATAAAATCTCTTCTCTTAATTTATGTTCCCAATTATCAAGAAAAAGGATGCTAGACGCCGTATAGTTATGCTTAAACAAAAACAAAGAACTATGCTAAAATGATACATGAAATCGATTTCTTGTCAACATCAGAAATTCTTATTTTATATCATAATAATTGAATTGAATTTCCTCCTCTACAAATTACGTTTATTTCGAAGAAGAAAATTAATATTTAAAATACGAAGTCTGTAAGCATCATATCAATGTAAACAAAGTAGAAATAAAAATGTTGATGCAGAAATCGTTATCGTTATAAGCTCTACAGCCTCCCTGTCAATGTTAGAAATTCTTGTTTGGTGTGATAATAATTGAATTCCCACCCCCACAATTTCATTTACTGTCCTTTTCCAAAATTACACGCACATGTGTTCAAGGGGTAAGCCTGACGCAGATCGAGCTGGTGGGGTTACTTCATCAAAATCCCCCGGATGTTTTGTGAACAGGATGGAAAAAAGGGGTTAGAATTTTCTCACCCCTTCCTATGTCCTCTTGGTGACCAAAGGGTTGCGCCAAGGTCAGTGAGAATATCTGCAACTGGCTCTCTACATCTTGTTATCATATGCATGGGGACTGGCTGTTTATGAATGGGGGTTAAAAAAAAGGGTGGGTTATAAGACTGACCTTGTCGAATAACCTTGTGGGAGGATGCTAAGTACCAGGAATTTGATGCTCTAGATTTGCAGTAAAAGAATGTAGATTCTAATATTACAGAACTAGGTGGTCGACTAATGGACGTCATGTACATCTGAAGCTTCATAATGAAATTCGAATTAGCTTGTGGGAGTAGTAATGTTAGTTTACAAATGATGATAAGCACAGGAAATTTATCGGTGAGAAAGTTCTGTTTATTAGTTCGGCCAGTTCATTAGTTCAGTTCATCTCAGTTGGAACATCCGCTACTCTATACCGTTTCTGGTTAGCTTCCTCTTTTACACTGATAAGGTTCGGCGCACTTAATCAGCGTCTTTGATCAATCCGATTAAGGTGCTCGTAGGATTCTTGGTTAATTTATATGCTCACTAACACAAGTTTGTTAATAATATGACTAATTCCTACGTAAATTCTGAAAAACATAATGAATATACATATCAGAATTTTAAATTTTGGTTGTAAAAGCCTTAAATAAATATTATACAATAAAACAAGTATAATATTAAACAAATAAAGTCTGGCAAGTAAATAAATAAAAATAACATTGCTCTGCACGAAAATTGGCTCCAATACCATTCATGCAAATTCTTATGTTAATGACCTCCTAAATCTGAATATGACGCCCATTTTGTCCTATCACCCACATTTTTTGGGGACACCCCCTATTTTTATCACTCTTAGGTAATTTTGCGGCTAGGAATTTGATTTAGAGGAAAGGATTTTTTTAACTGTTAAATGTCTTCTGAGGGACTAAAGAGATTAAAAATTCTAAAACATGAACATTTATAGCAAGGAAGAAATTTGGAGGGGGGGGGGGGCACAGAAACTAACAATTAGATTTATTATATTTTTTTAATCTATTATTGTGTTTTGTTTTTTAAGTGTTAAAATAATTCTTTTTACCCTCCAAATCAAAATTCAGGAAGTCATTTTACATAAAAATCGGCAAGAATGGTATCAGTGCTCGAATTTTTTTTTTTTTTTTTTTTTTTTTCAGTGTTGTGTAATCAGGGAAGTGTTATTATTATTATTATTATTATTATTATCATTATTATTATTTAGATTTAAAACTGTTTACAAATCTAAAGCTACTACATTTTTAATACTATCATGTAATCATTATTATTTTTAGGTACATGAAATGTGCAGACTTACTTTTGTTATTATTGTTATTAAAAGTGACTAAAAAATAATAAAAGGTAAAAATAAAAATAATTCTACGGTCAACAATATAAAACTTTATAAAGTATTAACAGATATATATATATATATATATATATATATTCCTTTTTAAGAATATATGTAGAATTTACAACCATTATTATTCAAATGATTAGAAATTGAATCGCGTTTTCCTTTTTCTCTATGTGTTTTATATTGAGTTAGGATATTTTTAGGACGGAGGACTATTAGTTTCAATTTGGAGTTTTTGTAGACCAGTTTTGTGTAACACCAAAATAAATTAGAAATTGTTACAAATTCGGTACCCAATGAAAGGGGCGATTTTTCTGAATCCAAGCGTGCAAACAGTTTTTCGGCACGACAATTAGATGTTTTAAAATTAACTAAAGTATAAAATTTAGATGGCAACACTTTATTTTAATTCCTTTCAGTCATTTTAAAAAGTACGTGACCCAGTTTTACGGTCAAAAAATGAGATAAAAAATAAACAAAAATAAAAATTTTACAGATTAAAATTAATAGTCCTCCATACTAAAATAAATTCTGTCTCTGACAGAATTTTTACCTTTTATTATATAAAATCGTTTCCTGTTCATGAATATGGTGCAAATAGATAACAATTCCCATTTTGACAAAATTTCTTATTATTCTTATTAATATTTTATCATTATTATCATTTGCCTTTATAGGAAAATAAAAATATCATTTGATTTTTTAAGTACTTAAGATAGAATACTTGCAAATCTCATTTACTTTTGTAAAGAAAATAAAATAAAACTATATAGGAAACTTGGGAATTTTGATTAAAAAATTAAAATATTCAAATATTTAGTTTTCCTCTGAGGAAATGCAATATTTTCCAAAGACACTATCTCAATATTTGGAATTTTAAATTAATTTTGATTCACTAAATTGAATAGAAATAATAATCAGATAGCAGTTGGACTGTGAATATTAATAATAATAATAATAATATTTATATCAAAACAAATATGAATTATCCCTTTTAAGGAAAATAATAGACTGTTAAACGAATTTAAAAATGGAAATGAATTGGAAAATCTGTGAGAAATATTCTTATTATTCAGCGCTTCAATAAAATAATATCTGGTGTGTAATGGACTTGCATGACTCTCCTCATTACTACATATATTATAAATTATTTTGGGGACGAGTGTACTAGGAAGACAAAATTCACCTAGCGAACTATCAAATGCCTTTTGATTTTCCTTTAATTATAAAATATTAGTAATACGTACGTTTTATGGATATCTAAAAGAAAGTTTATGTAGTTAATAATCAGTTAATACATATAAAAGAAGAAATTTGAAGAATATAGCATGAACCGTATTTGAGATACTGACTTCCGTCCCATTCTCGATTTTTAGAATATATAGATTACATTCCTGATTATAAAAATATATAGAAGAAATTTTTGATCATATAAAACTCTTACTCTCAGTGCGTTGCTTTAAATAATTCTAAATGTACTGCAAACGCTACCTGATTGTTCGTGATCCGTGAAAATCCTGACTACAGGAAACACCGACTCACAAAACACTACGGTGTCTTATCCCTGTGGCAGATACTACTACGTATTGATTCTTGATTTTTTTTTTTTTTTTTTTTTTTTTAAGGTTCTTTTTGTATGTGTGTGTGTTTGATAATTATGATGCAGTGATTACAAATCGTACCCCAAAGTGGTCGAAAATACCTGAAAAGGTTTAAAAATTATTAAACCTTAAGGTTTAATGAAGGTTTTAAAGTTTTTTTTTTTTTTTTTTTTTTTTAGGATTAAAAATTTTTAAGGTTTAAAAAATAACTTTAAGATTTAAAGATTATTAAACCTTAAAAATATTGCCAAACCGAGTTATTTTTTATGATGCCCCCCCTGTATCGAAAAACGAAAGCTAAAGTATAAGTTAGCAGGAGAGTCGCTTAAAAAAAAGGGGGGGGGAGGGGGCAAACGAGCGAATAAATTAATTGGATTAATTGGCTGGACTTTTTAACAAAAAAGGGAGGGTATAAGGGATGAGCTTGTTAAAATAGCTAACATGTTTGGTAAACTAAATTTGGTTCTAAAAGAATGTCGCTAAAATATTATCGTCTCTTGACAAAAGGTAAAATAATAAATAAACAAATAAATTGGTTTTTACATAGTTTTTTTAAATTGTCGAAGAAGCTTTCTATAATTATTAATTATAAATTTAGAAAATGTATAATGGGCAAAAGATGTACATGGAGAAAAAAAGTTTAAGTGCAACGATTTCTTTTCTTTTCTTTTTTTTTTTTTTTGTTTTTTAACCGTGTTTTTTATCATTAATAACAATAATAAAAAATGTATTAGTTACTTAATAAACAATTAAAAACTAGGAATAAAATAATATTGACCAGCATGTTTTCCTTTCTTTTTTTTTCTCACACGATTACAATCATTTTAAAACTCATTAGGAAGAGGAAGCTGGTAAAATGATGATAATCTTTGATTGATCATCGATAATTAATACTGGCCCGCAAAAAATCTCCCACGGTTTGTAGCTGATAGTGACCACCCAGCAGAATACGGAAGTTCTTGTAATTTACAGGTAAACCAGAACGCTTACCTAAGATAATGGCGCATTTCTTTCACGTGACACCTGCAGATGTCACAACAGACTAATTTATGGGGGAAGGGGAGGGGGAGGGGGGAATACGATTTCGATCCAGTAACATGCCGAAGTTAATAAATAAATTTTATAAGTTTAGTAATAATTATTGTTGAAATCGTATTGTTTTACTGTTATCTGATGTTTACTTCTGTAGTATTTTTAGATATCTTGTACAATGATTAAACTTATTAGTAATTTTTTATTTTAAAATAAATTACATCAAAATTTCATGAGCTGTGAGCGGCAAGATCATTCAATTCCCATGTTAACGTATAGAGAAAATAAAATCCTATTATACATATTATTAAATTGTATTTTCACATTTAGAAAATTCGTGACAAAATTTTTATCATGTCTCATTTTCCAAATAATTTCATATTTGGATATCCATGAAGATTTTTACACATTTAAAAATTCGGAAAATCTTATTAATGATATTTCTTCCGGCCCGTTCTTGTCTGATGTTTGGAAATTCCTCACGTTCGTTTAGTTTAGATTTATTTATTTATTTATTTTTAACTTTGAGGTTTAATTATAATTATTTATTCTTTTTTTCTTAAAGTCACTTTTATAATTTTGGTCATACCAGTATTTATATTTACATTCGAGTTTATTTGTTTTTGATCTTCATTTCAATCGGTTTTGTGCGTTGCCGCTTTATTTGCAGAACTCGTACCTACATTGCTCGCCTGACGAAGGGTCGTGTTTTCTTTCGATTCGAAACATTTGTTAGCGAATTTTTACGTTTTATGATGTTTATTCAAAGTTTTGTACTTAGGAAGATTATTTTAAACACGTTTGACCGACACAAATATTTCGACAATTTAATCGTAATCAATTCTGGGCTACACAAAACTACCAAAAATTTAGTCAGTGATCGAGAATTTCTCTTCTCAAAGCTGAAAGAAGAAAATGCCAGATTCGATCCTCGGCAGTCGAGTCGTTTGGAGTTTTCTCCGAAATTCGCTGAAATGCGATGTATAGAACCCCTTAAAAATACACCTTACAAACAGCATTTCACCGAGGCCTTCGATCCACTCCTGAGGTCTAGGAGCCTAGTGTATTCGGCCATAACCCACACGGCAGCCTTCGCCCATGTTATTCTATGGGAAAATTTGTTTACATAATTACTCATTACCTAATGAATATTTTTCAATTCTGTTTTCACATTTAGAAAATTCCTAAGCGTTAAATTAGTACTTGTTTTCCAAAAATTGATTTTTTTAAATTTTAGTATTTCATTTTGTGATTAGAAAACGAGAAAAATGCATTTTGTGAAAAATCGCATTTTTGAACTCAAAATTAAAATGTAAAAATTTAAAAAAATGAATTTTTCAAAAATGAGTACTCATTTAACGGTTATGAATTTTCTGACTGTGAAAACAGAATTTAAAAATATTCATTAGGTAATGTGTAATTGTAGCAACAAATTTTCCCATAGAATAACATGGGCGAAGGCTGCCGGCGAGATTAGGTATTGTCCCCTCTTAAATTTGATAAAATCTTTTTTAAAAAAAGGGGGGGGGGATTTTAAAAATCCGATTTAAAACCTAAGAATTTTTAACACATTTACAAAGTAATTAATTTTTACATTTGTTTTACATATATTTGTGCATTAAAATTTATATGTATATATATATGTGTGTGCCAAAGAATATTATTTTGCGAATAGTTTTACAACATTTAAAATTTTTTTAATAGAATAACTACTGAAAGTTAATCTTTCTTTGTAATTTTAATAGCAAAATATGTTCTTTGTTACTGCATTTTACCATGTTTTTATTAACTTCTATTCTTGTTTATCTCTTTGTATATTTGTTTGTTTGCCCGTTACAAATCTTGCAATCGAATTTTAACTGACTTCCCTACTTGCTAGACATTTGAAACTTTCACAGTAGCTCAGAACCCGGTAACAACACAATACTTCGAAGCCCGATTTTCAAATTTTTGATTAGTTTTCTTATAATTAATTAAAATATGAAAATAATAACATCATACTAGCGTTAAAATAGCTATTAAAATATTAGCTATAATTTAATTGTTGCCAAAAAAAAAAAAAAAAAATACGAGTTCATTTTCTTTCGACATAAAAATAAATATATTTAATTAAACGTGAACGTTAAAAAATCATAAAAACTTAAATTATGCATCTCCCAAAAATATACGTCATTATCACTTTAAAAATTTTATGCACATTGAGAGCTCTATGATTCATCAGAAAATTTAAAACATGGTATATAAAAAGTTTTTTTTTATCTTATATATTTTTTTTTTCTTTCCGTATGAAAAAATATATTTTATATGTAAAAAAGTAAGTCTTTTATTTACAAAATTGTCTAGAAATCTACAATAAATAAAAGATAAGATATAAAAAAAGCACGAAGGATGACTACTTGGTTAGCACTAGAATTACGTGTGATGGAGTAACTGCCTGTTTTGTTAGAGAAAAATATTATCTAAAGGATGGAACTAGCTATAACCTGTTCCTGTTATCATAAAATGTTAGCTAAAGTTATTTCAAGTTACGTCAGTGGTTTATGCCACGTGCAAAGCACTGTGTTAGTCAACAAGTATAAAATCTGGTCATGTTGTGTGTTTTTGCACAGTGATAAGATTACACAAATGAATTCGAGAGTAGAGTTTTGATTAAAAAGACAAATAGGTTTAAAATCAAGAAATTTATAACAGGTTTCCTCGGTTGCAAACAGTCCGATTTAGATTTGATATAATTATTAATTAATGCATTTTTTCAGGAATGAAAATGATGGATCTTCGGATGCTTTTCGTTTTTAAATAATATGATGAAATTTTCCATAGTTCTTCATAAATAAAGTTCTACATAAAATAATTCATTATTGGATGATAATAAAAGTTTAAAACTTGATTAACCTTATCACCATAAAAAAGGCAATTTTTTGTTATTTTTTACTGTTTTCTATATTTATTAGAAGAAAATGTTGATTTCGAAAATATTTTTAAATTCTGATTTTCGAAGTATTTACACGTTTTGTGAGGTCAAGGAGGAATTGACCATTTTAGAAAATTCCTGTCTGTGTGTGTCTCAAAAAAAAAAAAAAAAAAAAAAAATGTAGCAATTCTAGTTCCAAAACTAATACTTAGAATTTCCTACAAATGTATATGTAATTGCACTTTGACATAAACAAGCGTCTATCAACTTTTGGTGAAAATCGCTCAACAGGTGGTGTTGCTATCCTTTTTTTTTTTTTTTTTTTTTTTTTTTTTTCTAAAATTTTAATATGAAAGTACAGGACAAAATTGCGTATAAATCCCTCCTAAAAAAAAAAAAAAAAAAAAAAAAAAATCGCATTTTCTAAGATTTGTAGAGCGAAAAATTTATTTTATTTGAACATAGTGTTGTACATCTCTGAGATGAAAATCGTCTGCATTCATCATGAAATCTAATTTTAATAAATAATTTGTACTGCGGGAATTCGTATAGGAAAATAGAAAGTCAGTAGAAAGTTCTCTCACTCGTTTTTCCCCCACAATCTAAACTGCGGTGTTCATAGTAAATAGCATCAAATAACTAGTACACGGTAGAATAATTTATGCGTTTCATTACTTTTATTATTTTCTTCTATATTCAATAGAAGAAAGCATTGGTTTCGTAAAGATTTTCGATTTCAAGTTTTCAATAGATTTACACGTTTTGTGAGGTCCAGTTCTCGATCTGACCTTTTTTTTTTTTTTTTTTAATGCCTGTCAGCATGTGTGACAAAATTTTGTAGAAACTCTATTTCAGGGACTACAGCTCAGATTGTCATAAAATTTGATATGTAGTTGCACCTTGATATATTAACTTTTATGAAACCTATTAACTTTTGATGAAAATTGTCCAACAGATGGCGTTGCCATCCTCATTTTTCTAATGTTTTTTTTTTTTTTTTTTTTTTTTCTTTTATGGCGCTCACGGAGTAATATTAATAGGAGTTGAAGGTCCAATGGGAGAAAGCTACGAAACTGTGATCTAAATTTTTGGTAAATATTGAGGGCGCCACTTGTCATTCCTCCCTACCTCGGCGCGGATTTACTGTTGTTTTCAATAGAATTTTGCTGGAATACATTTAAATTTTTTTATTTTAAGCAATTTAATTTCTTTGTAAGTTCTTAAAACTGCATAATTCAGATGTTTCAAATAAATGTTTCGTTCCTAGTTGTAAAACAGGCTATGATAGTGATAAGAAAAACAAAAAAAAAGCCCCAGGATAAAAATAAAGTCCGAGTTCGTGTTTTCTGCACCTAAAATAAGTTTACTTTTTTTCTTTACAAAATTTCATCCATTCTCCTTCCTCCCAATTATCTGTTTTAGCTAGCTTCGGTTCATAAGAATCGTCATTTTTTAAAAGCTTTCTTTCAAAGTAAAATTAGTATAAAATGGCTCTTAAAAAAAACATGTTAGTTAGAATACTCTATTTAATGAAATTTGCTTTCAATCGAAATTTTTTCAGCTTGATATTATTTTTAAAAAAATAATTAAAACGAGACATTTCCCCATTGAATAACATTGCGGAAGCTGGAGAGAAGGAAGGATTGCACGCTGGCGCCATCTGTAAACATTAGAAAACAACATCACAAAATTTCAGCGTTACCTTCTTCTCCTGTCTTTTTACTCCGTGATGGCGCTATAGTACAAAATTTCGTATCAATTTCTATAAAGAAAATTATTTTTTAATAATCATTATGAAATTAAAAGGAATTATGTAGTATAATAGTGATGTTTTTTTTTTTTTTTTTTTTTTTTTTTTTTAATGTAGGAGCATCACTTTTAATTATGGTTATCTTCAAAAGAACTCGTCAACACCTTTAAAACGAATGGTTGAACCATCGATCTGTAATAATTTAAAATAAAATTATCGATATTTAACATTTTTAACATTAAAAAAATTCATTTTTTTTTTTTTTTTTTTTTTTTTTTTCAGATGTCATACCGCTCATGAAATTGACATTCTTTAGATGTTTAGTGTTGTATTTGTTTAGAATAAAAATCGTCTGCATTCATCAGGGAAGACAATTTTAATAAATAAGAATTTTAATAAATTAGTTTTACTGAGTGAATTTGTGTAGAAAAACAGAGAAGAAAGTCATGTGGTGACCATAGTATACTTGTTTTCTCGTGATAGTAAATTACAAAACATTTAAAATACTTGAATTCTTCCTTCTTCTTTTTTTTTTTTTTTTTTTTCTTTAAGAACATGCTGTATAAAAAGATGGATTTAGGTGTTTATATAATGTAAATACTAGCTTACAAACACGTGATATTGCCAGGTTAACATTATAATGATGTACTTCAAAATAGATATTGCAGTCTCGATTCAGACAAAAGGGTAGGGGAATAAATTTTACGGTAAATATGATCTTAATATAATAACAATAAAAAAAAAATCTGGAGTGACTCCACTCGACTTTCCGAACATTGAGTAATTAACAGTTTTGTAGATAAAGTAAAGAAAGAGTAGTTGTTAAACAAACAAAAGAGAGAAAACCATAATAGAGTGTTTGAGTATTTTTCTCCATCTATTACACGTTGTTTTATTTAACGCTACTGAACTTTGAGCCCATAGATCATAATGACAAAGAAATTTTCGTTGTGTCCCTGTAAAAACCTATAAATGTTAGATTCACCAAAATGCTTATAGTTAGTGCAACAGTGATTTATAATACTCATATAAATTTTCAGCTGAGTTCAATAAGGCGTTTAGATGCTATCGTACTTTTAAAAATTTAGTCCCATAGGCCATAATGATAAAGAATTTTTCTTTGTGTCCCTGTAAAAAAACTGTAAGTGCTAGATTCACCAAAATCTATACAGTTAGTTCAACTGTGATCTATAACATGTGTACAATTTTTTTGCTCGGATTAATAAGGCGTTTAGACACTATCACATTTTTAAAAATTTGGCCCCATAGGCATAATGATAAAGAATTTTTCTTTGTGTCCCTGTAAAAAACTATAAGTGCTAGATTCTCCAAAATCTATACAGATTGAGTATTTGTGATCTATAATATGTGTATAAAATTTTTGCTCAATTGAATAAGGCGTTTAGATGCTATCGCACTTTTAAGATTTTGCTCCCATAGGCCATAATGATAAAGAATTTTTCTTTCTGTCCCTGTAAAAAAACTATAAGTGCTAGATTCTCCAAAATCTATACAGATTGAGTATTTGTGATCTATAATATGTGTATAAAATTTTTGCTCAATTGAATAAGGCGTTTAGATGCTATCGCACTTTTAAGATTTTGCTCCCATAGGCCATAATGATAAAGAATTTTTCTTTGTGTCCCTGTAAAAAAACTATAAGTGCTAGATTCACCAAAATCTATAGGGTTCGTACTATGGTGACTTACAATATGCGTACCAACTTTCAGGTTAATCGAACGAAGCGTTTAGACGCTAGCGTGTTCACCCACAGACATACACACATACACACATACACACACACATACATATATCATCGTAAAAATAGTGAAAACGGACTCAGGGGACCTCAAAACGTATAGAAACATCAAAATCTCGAATTCGGATTTTTGACATGATTACAATACTTTCCTCACTATAGTGTTCGGAAAGTAAAAATTTCCTAAACTGAATTTAATCCAGTACCTAAGTCTTATTTTTGTCTAGTAGGCTACGCCCGCTTCGCTGGTCATTATATTTAAATGGATTTTCAAAAGAATTGAATCACTATTTATTACTTCCATTACCCTACTACCGTAGGTAATGGAAGTATTGTATTCGGTCTGAAAATTCGATATCGGGTTTTCACCTGATTTACACGTTTTAAGGTCCCCTGAGTCCAAAAAAGTGGTTTTTGGCAATTGGTCAGTGTGTATGTATGTGTGTATATGTTTGTATGTGGAGAATCTTCTAGCTATTATAGCTCAGAAACTAATAAAGATAGAGCTACGAAACTTTAGAATTGAAATACGTCTGGTGTACAGATGAAATTTCCAAATTTTGGTGAAAATTGAAAAACCGGAAGTGGGACCGTAAGTCCGTATCTCAAAAACGGCTCTAACGATTTTCTTCAAACTTGTATAAACACTCTATTAGATGTCCTTTCGAATGATATAGTTGGTTAGTTCAGGAAAATTGATAGGCGTTCCTTTAAAAACGGTTGTACGGATTTTTTTCAAACTCGCCATTTTAACTCACTTTTAAATATGCTTTTGTATGTAATTATTGTTTTCCTGTCAATAATTGAGTTTAACCGGAAGTGGGACATCGAAAACCGGAAGTGGGACCGTAAGTCCGTATCTCAAAAACGGCTCTAACGATTTTCTTCAAATTTGCTATATAAACACTCTATTAGATGTCCTTACTGGGTAATGGAAGTCGTGTGGCTGTTACACAACAGATTTTTTTTATATCACATTATAAATAAAAATTTAAAAAATTATATTGAAATCGCTCTAAATCTCGCTTCGGGTAACCCCTGTCTATGGCGGCTCTTTTTTCGCCCACATTGCATCGGATCTAGGTTCCCACTGCCTGCAGAAAGATCTTTCAGGACACTTCAATTTGGATATTTATAGACGACAGATAGGTCTGCTATTATTTAAGAACTATGATTTTAAAGATGACTATATCTCAGCATCTATTAAATATTTTAGTTTTTGAATCACGTATCTAATAGACTCCGCTCTGAACACTATATTACGATATGATTCCGACCAATATAATAAATAAAATTAAAAGTATATTTTCTTTTAAAAGGGATTAAATATATAAAAAACAAATAAAATTTAATTAAACTTAAATTCTAGTCAGTTTAATCCTTTCTTCTACATACTACCATTTTTTTCCAATAAATACTATAAATAAAAAAAAAAAAAAAAAGAAAGAAAGAAACTTTCAAGATAATTAAATAAAAATAAAAAGTTATTATACTATAAAAAATACATATAAACATAACTGTTATAAATACGTTTAAAAAAAAAAAATCTAGAGAGCCAATATCTAACACTGAAAAAAAAAAAAATTAATTAAAAAAACTCAAATTCGAAAAAAATCCCGATGAGGTACACACCTATAGAGTCCCAGGTATCCATCTGCCAGGTTTTGTAGCTCTGCGATCGGTTGTGTGAGCACCAGAGCACAGAAAAAGACACACAGGTATACAGACAGATACACACATAGATTATTTATATAAACTAAGATTCTTTGGGTATATATTAACTCTTAGAGTTTGTAACAGACTTTTTCTTAGTATGTTTTCACTTTATTCTATATCATATAGTACATATATATATATATATATATAAAAGAAGAGAATATTGGATTCGTGAAAATTTTGGATTTACACACTTTGAGATGTCCTAAACACGATTTTACCATTTTTAGAAAATGTCTGTCTGTGTGTATATCATAAATTTTGTGGACGCTGTATCTCGTGAACCAATAAACGAAATTTAATCAAACTTGGTATTTAGCTGGACATTGACCTAAATTAGTACTAATTATATTTTCAGTACAATCGCTCAACAGGTAGCGCTGTCATCCAACTTTTTCAAAAATTTTAATATGGCAGTATAAAACGAAATTTGTTGTAAATGTACAAAATGAGAGTTATTTTTAACAAATGGTTGTCAAATCAATATGAATTTTTGATAATAGTAGTATTAATCTAGGACAAAAGTTATGTGCATGTAGAAGCATTGCTCCATCCTTGAGAGAAAGCAATTTTCAAGTATGGGTGTCCTTCAAAAGAACTCTTCAACATCTTTAAAATGGATGGTTGAACCATAAATCTGTAATAATTTTAAAACAAAGTTATCGATTTTTTTTTTTTTTTTTTTTTTTTTTAGGACTGAGGGCCTATTAGTCTCAGACAGGGATTTTTGCGTTGTCGTTTTCAATAGTTGGACATTTGTCGAAATCATTTTTCTATAGTTGGACATTTATCGAAATCTAAAATTTATCGAAAATATAATTGAATAATTTGAAAGCGATGTTATAATTGGGAAGAAAAAAAAACCCAGTAGTCCTCCGTCCTGAACTAAATTCTGCTTTTGCCAGAATTTCATCAAAATCTTTTTTTTTTTTTTTTTTTTTTTTGAAAGAAAAAGAAAAGAAAATTAATAATAATCAGTATCGTTACAAGAGATATCGAAAACGGTTTTTTTTAACAATTTTGAATTAGGAAATAAATAGGGCGCGTGCAATAATATGAAATAAAAATAAATAAAAATATGAATTTAATGATTTGATTTTTATATAAAACACGATCGCGTGCTATCTTAAAAAGTAGATGTAAAATTTAAAGTTAAATTTTCTTGGCAACAATTATAAACTAAAATAAATAATTTAATGAAAGTTTAGAAGTTAGAATTTACAATATATATATATATTTTTTTAAATGGATGATTGAATAATTGAGAATTTTAAATCTATTTGGCGACCATTTTCAGCAACAAACAGTTATGGCAAGTAGCGCAATATACACAGCGCATACAGACATTAGTGAAATGCAAATAACATTTAATTATTTTAGTTTCATTATGTTGATTAGAAACATATTTAATCCTTCTACACTGTCCCTAAGTGCTACAGGCTATAATAAATTTTTAAATTTTTATTTTTATTATTATTATTTTTTTTTTAAACAAAGATTAAGTGCTTTTGATATTTTTCGAATTGCATAAAATTGATTTTCCTTGGACATTCAATGTTATACTACTTCTCTGTGAGGAAAATGTCTGCATTTATCATGCAAAAACAATTGTTAATAAATAATAATTTTAATAAATAATTTGTATTGCGTGAATTTGTACAGAAATGTATAGAAGAAAGTCTTGTGGTGGCCACAACATACTAGTTTTCCTGTTTGAAAGAAACAGGACTCTGCTTTTAATAAATTCCAAATCACCAAAGCAAAAAATTCCAGCGAAATTGCGTAGCCAATTTTAAATATGAATATATGAAAATATAAGTAATGCTACTAACAAAATTAGGAATCTAATAACGTTTTTCGTTTTCCCCAAAAAAATATAATAAATCATGCGTTACAACCGATTATTCTTTTAATACTACGTGACCACGAACATAAAAAAATTCAAATCAGCTGAAAATGCCAGATTTTCTACGATTTTCAAAAAATTCTTTCCGCTTTACGTAAAAATGTAAAACAGCAGTAATTTTTTAAAAATCTGAAATATAGGTATTTTTAGCAAATTTAAATTTAAGGAGGGAAAAATTAGAAAAAAAAATTCTATTTCCAATCTTTTCAAAAATAGAGCTTACATATATGGAGCGTTTTTTTTTTTTTTTTTTAAAATAAATAACTCTACATAATTATAATAGAAAGTTTCGTTTTGTCGAATAGCATACTTATTTATTTTGAAAATCCTATTGTTTCACCTCCCATGTAAATTAACAAATCTGCAATTTTTATGCATATACATGTATTGAATGTATATACGTTTATATATCTTATTGTTTGCATCGGAGAATAGCAAGTTTAGACTTGAGGAAAGCCTTAAAACTTTTATTACCATTCATTAATATCATTGAGATTAGAAAATTATGATAATAACCATTGCTTAGAGAAGAAGAAAAAAAAAAAGTGTATTTTAAAGAGTTTCGGCTGAAACAGATTACAAACACTTCCTGTAAACTCGAAAATTTTCCCACGTACAAAAGGAAATTTCATTGTCGTCTACGGGATGTTTGTTGCAAGCAGTTCATCCAATCCTATCAATATTTAGTCAAAAATGCGGCAATACAGAGGTAACACATGTTAATCAAGGCGGCATCTTTTTGTAAGCTAGAGGTAGCAGAAATGATTCTCATGACGAAAATTGGCATTCATAAAATCTGCGGATGCTTCAATTTTACGGGTGAGATATCAAACGGCTAGAAGAAAGACTTTTCTGATAATTGTATCACTACACCTGGATCAACTTTGTTCTTGTAAATGGCAAGAAAATTTCGGCATTTATCAAAGAAGTCGGCTTTTCAACAAAGACTAGAATATTACCAAATAAGAGCAAAAGTAAATTTACTTGTTACCATCAAGTCGTGTAATTTTATATGAGCACAGCAAATCCTAATGTATATTTTGTCCTTCTATACACCGTTTAGTTTGCATGTTTTGCAGTAACTTTTTACACATAATATAGTTCAAACCATATATCTAATAATTAAAAACTGAAAAATATGGAGCGGCTTTACTCGAGTTTCCGAACATTTAGTAGTTATCAGGCATTTAAACAAATTGAATCATTAAATAATTCAGTAAATATTCAAAAGTAATAATATTATAGTTTTAAAAAATAAAAGAACACGCTTTTATAGAAATGTGAACTAAAAAAGCACAAAATATCTTAGTATTAAAATGCAGGGTAAGAGAAAATCGTGTGAGTGATACACCATAATATTTACATACATTTAAATCTTTAATTAAAATAATTTAGAATTAAACAAAAAACATTTTTAAAAAATCGCCCCTGATTGGGCTCGAACGCTAGACCTTTAGGTTCGTAGCGCGGAGCTTTACCTCGCAGCCACAGTGTTCACGTAGGGAAAGTCTTTTTTTACAATATAGATTTTTTGTTTGCTCCCAGAGCGGTTACAAACATACATTATACATACAAACATACATACAGGTGAAGCTAATAAAAGCGTGTTAAAAAGTACAATAAGATGTTTGACTATTTCCGTCGAGTTCGAATATTTGTACTACGTATAGTAATGTATCCGAATTATTTTGTGCGCCCCTCTGAAAGGATGTAATTTTGACCTCAGTAACGATCATTCTGTAGTAAAATTCCAAAGCATATGTTAGTTTTTAATCTCTTTTAAACAATTTAATGAACTATATATAACTAGCAGGCAACGCCCGCTTCGCTGGTCACTATTTTTAAATGAATCACTATAATGAATTCTCAAAATTGCATTAAGTTTTATCACGTGAAAAAAAAGAGAAAGAAAATCTGATTAGGAAAAATGTCGCACCGGGTTCTCACTGCCTTCGGAAAAAATTCCCAACATGCTCTAACCCTTATTTCTATTATTTTCCCACTTCGCCCCCCCCCCTCCTGTCTATCCTAATAATTAAACAAATTTGAAAATATCCGCAATCGATTTGTAAGTATCAAAAACCTCTATGCACCAGTTTTGAACGATATATCTCTATTTTTATTTTTTTTGCCGCTCTACTCCCCCTCCTTCCCGCCCTCCCAATAATTTTAAAAATTGGAAAATATCCGCAATCCATTTATAGGTATTAGAAACCTCTATGTACCAATTTTGAATGATCTAACTCTATTTTCTTTTTTTTTTTTAGCCCTTCTGCCCCCCCTCCCCAGCCCTCCTAATAACTTTACACTTTCGAAAATATCCCCATTCGACTTGCAGGCCTCTAAAACCTATCTGTACCAATTTTGAACGGCCTAGCTGTATTTCTATTTGTTTTTGACCATAACCCCCCCCCCTACTGGCCCCCTTCCCGCCCCACCTAATAATTTTAAAAATTCGAAAATATCCGCAATCGATTTGTAAGTATCAAAAACATCTACATATAATTTTGAACGATCTAACTATATATATATTTTTTCCCCTCTCCCCTCCCCCTTTCCCGGCCCTCCTAATAACTTTATACTTTCGAAAATATCCCCATTCGACTTGCAGGCATCTAAAACCTATCTGTACCAATTTTGAGCGGCCTAACTGTATTTCTATTTGTTTTTGCCCATAGCCCCCCCCATACTGCCCCCCTTCCCACCCCTTCTAATAATTTTCCAAATTCGAAAATATCTGCAATCGATTTGTAAGTATCGAATACCTCTATGTACCAATTTTGAACGGTCTGACACTATTTTTATTTTTTTGCCCCCCCCCCCCCCCCCAAAAAAAAAAAAAAAAAAAAAAAAAAATCGGAAAAAATCAAAAATTGAGTTTTTGGAAATATTTTCAAGAAGATGCTTGGCAGTTTTTTTTTTTTTTTTTTTTTTTTTACATCTTTGAGCTATTACTTTTACTCGAAAATCCGTATTTTTCTAAATCATTTACACCCCCTTCTCCCGTTAAAAATCCAAAATTCCAAAATCGCAGGAAATGATTTTTTCGTATTCTAGTCTCCCCATCTGCAATTTCTTCACTGTGAAGTTATTTGGAGCCGAGTTATACTTATAAATGTGTTTTTGCCTTATGCGCCTCCGAAAATCATTTATACCCCCTTCCCCCCTTAAAAATCCAAAATTCCAAAATCGCAGAAAATGATTTTTTTGTACTTAAGTCTAGTCTCCCCATCTGCAATTTTTTCATCGTGAAGTAATTTGGAGCCGAGTTATACTTATAAAGGTGTTTTTGCCTCCTACGCCTCCGAAAATCATTTTCAACCCTTTTCCCCCTTAAAAATCCAAAAATCCAAAATCGCATAAAATAATTTTTTTGTATTCAAGTTTAGTCTCCCCATCTGCAATATCTTCCTCGTGAAACAATTTGAAGCCGAGTTATGCTTATAAAGGTGTTTTTGTCTTCAGCAACTCCAAAAATCATTTTCACCCCCTTCCCCCCTTAAAAATCAAAAAATCCAAAATCGCAGAAAATGATTTTTTCGTATTCAAGCCTAGTCTCCCCATCTGCAATTTCTTCCCTGTGAAGTAATTTGGTGCCGAGTTGTACTTATAAATGTGTTTTTGCCTTATGCGCCCCCGAAAATCTCATTTTTACCCCTACCCCCCTTAAAAATCCAAAATTCCAAAATCGCAGAAAATGATTTTTTTGTATTCAAGTCTAGTCTCCCCATCTGCAATTTCTTCACCGTGAAGCAATTTGGAGCCGAGTTATGCTTATAAAGGTGGTTTTTGCCTTCTGCCCCCCGGGGGGAGAACGGGGGGGGGGGTATTTCGCAAAATCCCGTCTTAGTGAGCGTCAGGGTCCTAAAATCAACCTGCTCACCAAAAATTGTGACTCTATCTCCCATAGGATCGCCACAACCGTGTTGAGTCAGTGAATCAGTGAATCAGTCAGTGAATCAGTGAGTTTACTCTTTTATATATATAGATTAGGCCTAAGAGGACAGGATGTGGGTAAATTATTTCACATTTCCCTGTAAAGTAGTAATACACACATAATTTCCCATAGTAATTATACATTAGCAAAATTGTGTAACATATATCAATTCTTTTTTTAATTTTTAAATAATGTTATAAAAGGGAATTCAAGTAATTTTCGTCAATTGACCGAAATTTATAAGAATTTTATTTCGTATTCCTGTGTAATTAATATGTTGAGGCCATTGCTAAATTTTCTTCTATAATTTCCAGTACCTATTATCGTGGAATTTTACTAAGTTTAATTTCTTTTAAAAGAAATATTTAGTTAAAAAAGAATGCACCGAAGGGTATTTATAAATTTACTTCATAAAATAATAAAAGAACCGGTATTTTTAATAGATTTTTTATGGTAAATAATCTTTTGTAAATAGCATTTGAAATGATACTATGTATAATTTTAATGCCTCGTGGTCCTAAGCCTGGTGATATCCCCCTACCCTCCGTGTGTGTGTGTAGAAGGTCTTTCTAAAGGATTCTAGCCCGCATTCAAGCGAGTTTTCCTAAGTATCTCAAAAAGTTTTGTATTTACGCTAAAATTTACAGTGAGAAAGTAACGTAAAATAATTTAAGAATTTTGTTTAAAATATCGATTGTAACATTTAATACCTATTATGATATTTAATATCATTAATAATTTTAAATATTTAATGTAAAATACAGCTAACGTTATTAGTGGTGTTGAGTATTGGAATATTTTTAAATTTCAACATTTTCTAAACACAACAAGTGAGCAAAATCATTACATACGTTATCCAAACACAATAAGAAATGATTACATTAGTAACAGAATAACGCAGAGATGTGCTTAAAATCTATTTTTAACCGCACAATATCTCTGTTAAGAAGAAAAAATAAATAAATCATAAGGTCACAAAAGGATTTCTGACACAGCGAATAAGTCCTTTCAAGATAAAAACAAGAACGAAAAGTCATGCGGTACACATTGATTATTAATACTTTCTAACTATACGTAATTCTTGCATTACTTTCAATATTATTTACCTACGTGATCCCACAACGGATAGACAGAAGGACTGAAAAGCATACAAATAGACTAATTGTATTCATAGTCACTCTTAAACATTGTTGGAAAGTGTTAAAATTGCTTAACGCAAAACAAAATGCAGCTCTGAGATTCTAATTGCAGCCATTAATGTATCAGAATATTTTAGCGTAGCCCTGTAAATCTGAAGGTTAACCATATCGTATTCTATACAAAACATTATTTTAGCATATTAACAATAAATGTCAATTTCTTTATGATTTTTACAGTAGAAAGTTATTTAAAAGTGATTTATAAAAATGTCTGTCTAAAACGCAATGCATTGGAATTTTTCAGGTGTCTCTATAGACAAACGAGTTGTACAGGACCTATTAAGCCCATTTTAAATAGGAAACATTCCATAGTGAACTTGAATAACAAATATCAATTTTTAAAAATTCTGAAAATATTTAAAGATGATGGGGGGGGGGGGGGGTCAGGCTGACAGACAGAAAGAGGGACAGACATACAGACAGATACACAAATTGAAATCATATTCACAGTTAAAAAACATTTAGAAAGTGATAAAAACATTTAATATAAACGAAAATGCAACAAATAATAGCATTTAATGTAACTAAATATTTTTGTGTGGCCCTGTAAATCTACAAAAATATTTAGTTACATTAAGGGCTATTATTCTAATGTTAATCATACTGTATTCTATGGAAAGCATTATTTTGTGCATTTGAATATCATATTTTAAATTCATTAAGATTTGTGCAAAGTAAAGTTATTAAAATTTGGTTTATAGAAATACTTCTCATAGAACGCACTGCTTCGGAATACTTTCGGGTGTTTCTGTATACAAACCAGTGATGATATTTACCCCCATTTCCAATGAAGAGCGTCCGATATAGTGAACTTGAATAACATATTTCAATTTCATTAAGATTTGTGTAAATAAAGGTATTAAAATATAAATATGGTTTATAGAATTACCTCTCATAGAACAGAATGCTTTGGAATACTTTCGGGTGTTCCTATACACAAATCAAAGATATTGACTCCGGGCAACATCCGATAGTGAACTGGAATAACATATATCATATTTTATTGAAATTTATTTATTTTTCCGACTGAGTGAAAATAATGCCTGGACCGGGAGCCGAACCACGGACTTTGACTTACAAGGTCAAGGCTCTACCAATTGAGATATCCAGGCCGACAAACCGGTCAACATTACTCACTCAGTCAAACTTTAGGCAGAAACATCTCTGGTCTATCATGTAGATAGCTCAACAGAAATAAGCCGCAGGAAATGGAAAACACCATTAAACAATGGAAGAAAGAAATGCAATTTTTATTAAAATCACACAATTAACTGTGGAAGAAAATAATATTTTATTGAAATTTATTTATTTTTCCGACTGAGTGAAAATAATGATTGGACCGGGAGTCGAACCACGGATCTTTGACTTACAAGGTCAAGGCTCTACTACAAGGTTCTGTAGAGCCTTGACCTTGTAAGTCAAAGATCCTTGGTTCGACTCCCGGTCCAGGCATTATTTTTACTCAGTAGGAAAAATAAATAAATTTCAATAAAATATGATTTTCTTCCACAGTTAATTGTGTGATTTTAATAAAAATTGTATTAACATATATCAATTCCAAGAAATTCTATGAGTATTTACGGGAGTTATAGCGTGGACAGACAGACAGACGGACAGGCAGAAAAACCGAAGTCATTAACACTTTTCAACGTTGTTGGAAAGTATTAATGACAGAAATTCCCAGACCGTATTATTTAAAGTATAAAATGTTGTGGATTACAGCTCTTAATGTTGGTTTATTTAGTTTCAGGAAGACATAGATTGAAGTAATCAGTATCCGCCCTATTCTTTAATGACGCCCTTCGAAAGATTATATGAAATGCTATGGGAGAAAAGCATAACTGTAGGTGGTGGCAATATGGATAAGTCATTAATATAACAAATAAAATATAAGTTTCTCTCTTTATTTTCTTAAAAATAATCAAACTTTATCCTATTTCTACGTACCAGAATTAAAATGCATTTAAATTTCAAGCATATATGTGGGAAGAAGAAAGGTGGTCGCGGCTCTCCGTGAGTTTGACAAAAGATTAATAATTTAGATTTAAAGAAATAATAGCCTTACAGCTCGAACATTATAATTCAAAAACAATAATTAATATCTACATAACCCATCGTACAATGTAAAATATAATGAAAGTTTTAACGTAATGAAAATTAGGTTAGTTTATTACTTATCTGATTTCAGCGTTGCATTAAAAAAATAAAAAATAATAAAAGAAAAGGTAGAAAATATTTTTTTTTTTTTTTTTGTTTCCTATATTCAATAAAAGAATGTATTTCATTCCTATTTCCTATTCTTCTATTTCCAGTTTTTGAAGGTTTTATGGATTTTAAGAGTTCCTGAAAGCAGTTGACTAATTTTGGACAGTCTGCCTGTGAGAGTGTGTGGGTGTATAAGAAACAATAATATTGTGGTAGCTCTGAATCAAGAACTAATATACAGAATTTCTTTCTTTCTTTCTCTCTCTCTCTCTCTCTCTTTTAAATACATATTTAGCTGCCCTACAAAATGGTATCTATCAACTTTTGGTGTATATTAACTGAAAAGTAGTCCTGCTCTGCTGCAAATTTTCTTGTTTACGATATCAAACTTGATATGGAAAATGGCGATTATGAAAAAGAATGTTAACTCAATTTGTGCGCATATCGTCTGACAAGTGCTCCTGCTATTATTCACCTGCTGTGATTTTTCTTACGGCTATATTTCAGCATCTCTTGGTTAAAACTGCAGCAAACTGCATACGTGAAATTCTTTATTAAGAGAATCTGTGCATTTTTAACCGTTATGTGTTGCTGTTATATAGAACAATATTGAAGAAAGATTTGTGATGGTCACAACATAGTAGTTTAATATTTTATTATATTTTAATTCTGCTACTTAATATTTTTAATCACACATTTTTTTAAGAGTGGATAGTTATTTTCCTTTTTTACTGCTATGAATTCTGAAATATTTTCAAAAAAAAAAAAAAAAACTATAATGAAAAAAAATCTTATTTAATTTTCTTTATTTATTTACTTATTTTATTTATTTTCTTTTTCATTCATCTTTATTATTTTTTCAATTTATAACAATTTCAGTAGGAAAAAAAAAAAAAAAAAAAAAAAAAAAAAAATCTTTAGAATCCTTTTTTGTTGTTTCTTTGTATCTTGCTTGGAAAAAATGTCCTTTTTTTTTTTTTTTTTTTTTAATATAATTATGCATCTATTAAGGGGGAAAAAAAGAAAAAGAAAAACATTATATTATATTCCTTTATTAATATTTTCTTTGCGGAAAAGAATTTAATAACCCAAGAGAATAATAAAACACTCATTGGCACCAAAGAACTTATAGTGCATATTTTTATAATTTGTTTTTGTCATTGCGTACCGCTTTATTAAAAGAAAAAGCTCTCTAATTAATTTATTATTTATATACACTGATTTTCATATAAAAATCTAAGTTATTAAAAATAACATTGTTTATATAAACTCCTTTAGTATTTCGTGAACAATGAAATACTTGGAAACCTCAGGACAGCCCTTTCTACCTGAACAAGACCAAGTTTTACGGGTTTGATGCCAAACAATAAAATATTCTAATATATTTACCAATATGTGGTAGAGAAGGTGTTATTTTATATCTATTTCGCAAAGTTTATGCTAATAATAAATAGTCTTAATTTGCCAATGAACTAGAAGTAGCTATTGTAAAAGAATGGCACAATATTTTTTAATCTGAACTTGACCACCTGATTACTTCAATGAACTGTAGAGTGTTTGGGGTTATAAGGAAAAATGGAGTACCAGTATTAAAATAATTATGTATTATTTTTGTTTCAACAAGTGGTCTTATAATGTATTTGTTAACAATGCATTTTTCAATTAATGCTTATATTTTTATTAAATTAATCATTTATTGCATTATTGAAAATTACTGAAGCCTAATTTTAATAAATATGTTGTTATTTGATATCCCTTGTGTTTAATTATATTTATAAAACCTATGTTTTCTTCAAAATTTCCAAAATGAAAGTGGTCTTATAGTTCCTCAACGGAATGTAATGTATAAATATTATTTAATTTTCTGTCTCTGTTTTTCTCTCTCTCCTTTTTTCTTTTCTTTTTTCTTTTCTTTTTTCTTTTTGTTTGTTTCTTATTACATATTTATACAATTTTGCAATTAATTTAACTGATAACTAGTTGGCATAGGTGGACTCTGCTCAGTTCCCCACCATATTTACGTTCTCATAAATTTCTAGTGCAAGGCATATTATAATCATGTTATAAGAAATGAATTTGACCAAAGCTTGATACAGTGACAGAATGAAATCCCCGCCTAATAGGCTATCCACCGTTCACTTCGATATATTTATCTTATTCTAATCTATTAATTTATTTTATCAGGGTCGATTCCGTTGTTTAGTTTTCATGCTACTATTTCCAATGCAATAATCCTCAAAATTCAGATTTATATGAAAAATTTATAATTTCGCTATGTTGATAAAATCGTAAATTACGAATAATTTATGAAATTTTCCTAGTAGAATATTTGTATTCAATCATGTTCAAACAAATATCATAAACGTAATTTTGAAGTTATCTAATGTATTTAGGATCCTCAAAATGGAAGTTTATGCTCAATTTTGCCTTATTCAAGTAAATCGAAAATTCCAAATAACTTACGAATTTTTTAAATTGGAAAAATCATAGTCTATGATATTCAGTCCAGTTTCCTAAATAATATTTCAAAAGTGGTTTGACATCTTTACGATGAAAATATCCCTCAAGATTGACGTTTATGTGAAATTTTGCTCTACTCTGCCATGTTAAGAAATTCGTAAATTTCCAATAACTTACGAAATCTTTTTATTGGAAAATTCATAGTCATTAATATTCATGCCAGTGTCCTAAATAATATTTTGAAAGTAGTCTGACATCTTTACGATGAAAATCTCTCTCAAAATTGACGTTTATGTGAAATTTTGCCCTATACTGCCATGTTAAGAAATTCGTAAATTTCCAATAACTTACGAAATCTTTATATTGGAAAATTCATAGTCATTAGTAGTCATGCCAGTGTCCTAAATAATATTTTGAAAGTAGTCTGACAACTTTACGATGAAAATCTCTCTCAAAATTGACGTTTATGTGAAATTTTGCCCTATACTACCATGTTAAGAAATTCGTAAATTTCCAATAACTTGCGAAATTTTCAAAATAGCATATTTATAGTTACTGATGTTCCTTCCGGCATCAAAACATATATTTTAAAACTGGTCTCACATTTTTACAGTAAAAAGTTTCTATTTAATGCACGTTTAAGTGAATTTTTGTCCTATTCTCCCATGTTAAGAAAATCGTAAATTTCTAATAACTTACGAAGTTTTTAAATTCGAATGTTGCAAATGAATAGGGTTATTGCAAGTGTCGAAAGTAATATTTTAAAACTGATCTGACCTCTCTGCGACAATTTGTTCTTGAGATATCGTGTACACAGACTAACAAACTAACGGACTAACACACTAACCCACTAACAGACTAACAGACACCCTACAGACAGACACCATAGAAATTTTGTCATTTTCGGATTCCTCACACCTGAAAACGTGTAGAAAAGTCAAAAAACCGAGGTCGAAATTTTTCACGATTACCTAAGTTCCCCATACCTATAGTATGATGGGGAACTAATAATTGCCAATTAATTAAAAGAAATAGAACTTTAACAACTATTATCATTTTCTATTTATTTTTCTTAACCGTTTTAATGTATTAACTATCTTAATTACTAGAAGGCTTCTACAAATATCAATAAATACAACCTCCCCCTCCCCCCCACCTTTTTTTTTTTTTTTTTCCTTTTTTAATGGGGATATATCAAAAAATCATATGTTTCTATTCTTACCATATATAAGATAATGTTAACAGTTCCAAATTGCCTAAAAATAATTTCTGGTAGGATTCTTGAAAATTATTCGAAAAACTATTGTTTAACAACAGTTTAATGATCCTCATTACTAACATAAAATAGGTGTTTTACACACACCTAAATTGGTTTTTAATTATAAATATTCAAGTTTTCTCATGTCATACTAAACTTAATCTTACTTATTGCCGACAGTACTATCGATGATAAACACTAATAGTGATTAAAAAAAAAAGAAGAAAAAAAAAAAAGTTTATCTTTTTTAAATACTTTAGCTAATGAGAATGTAAAACTTCAAATGGGTCACCAACTAATGACGTACACCTGAACACCTTAATTTAACTTTCACAGCGGTGTACATTACAATCGATCAATACCGTACTTTGACAACAGGTCATTAAGTACAAACCTACCTTCAACATGTGTTACTGTTATGGTATTTCGGTAAAAGTCAGCTTTCACTAAGCCATATGGCTTTCTCCATTTCCTCTCCGTCTAATAATGCTTAGAATTACGTGTTTTGTTCAGGTATTTAGCTTAGCCAAACAAAAATATCATTTCATTATTTTTAACAAACTGATGTAAATGAATAACAGAAACGAGAGAAAATTAAATTACTAATATGTTGTAGCTATCATAAAATTTCTTCTATGTTTTGGTGAAGAAATTTACGTAATTTAAACCAAAACAATTATCACTTCAAATTGCATGGAAAATAGCCAAAAATGACAGGGCGGGGTGTGGGGGAAGCACAAAAAAAAAAAAAAAAAAAAAAAAAAAATTAAACTTTAGATTTTTTTTTTTTTTATCAAAAGATGAAAAGGTGAATTTGTTTCAAACTATCACAGATATATAGTTCAACCAAACGTTTTAAAGGTAGAGACTATTTTTTATTTATTTTTATTTTATTTTATTTCATTTTTTAAATACTAAAAACATTATACTCTCCGGAGAAGAAATATCGATTTTTCTAAATATGTAAAAACACTATCCCAGTTGACTGTTACTATTAAAAATAAAAATTTTCAATTTCAGAATGATTAATAGGCAATAATCCTTATTGCTTATATTTATACAAAATTTTGTCCCATATTTTCGTACAAAAATTACGAAAAATGGGATGACAGCCACCTCTTGAATGATGTGCAGTGAAATTTGAAAGGCATATATTTTTGTCAAGTTGCAACTAAATATAAATTTTAATGTAATTCCGTGCATTATTTCTTCATCTAGAATTTTCACGAAATTTTGTCATATATAGATAAACAGACGATATTTCCTATAAATGGTCAAATAAGTTTCATCAAAAATCGAAACTCGTAAAATTTTGACTAATCAATACATTTTTCTAATAATATATAAGAAAGTAAAAATTAATTTGGTATTTATAAATCTTAGAATATCGTAATTTGCGTTTACTCAAAAGGATTGAGAATCAAATATATTAATATTGATAATGATCTGCTAACGATCATAATTACAAACGTTAATCAGATTTAAAAAGAGAAAGAAAGAAACAAAAATCTCATGTACGAAAATTAATTTTTACTGTTTTTAATAAATAAAAAAATCTTACAAATACGTAAAGGAAAAATTTGTTTGATACTTAAATTGTACTGATAAATCTTTAGATTGTCGCTTTTTCGGAAATTGAAAATAAATCAGAAGAAGTCTCAAATATCGAAAAATATCAATTTCCCCATTGTATTTATTTATTTATTTTATTTTTATTATGTATTCTTCCAACAGAAAAACTAGTTTTTATTTATAAAATGTTTTACAAATTTATGCTTAGTTTTATAAAAATTTGACACTTGAAATCCATTGTATACTTATTTTTACTTTCCGAACATACATATGTAACGAAAGTATTGTAATCATGTCAAAACTCCGATTTTAATATATTGGTGTTTATATACGTTTTGAGGTTCCCTGAGTTCAATTTTACTATTTTTACGATGATGTATGTATGCGTGTGTGTGTATGTATGTGAGTGAACAGGATAGCGCCTAACAGCTTGTTGGAATGAGCTGAAAATTGGTACGTATGTTACATGCCACTATGGCACGAACCTTATTGATTTTGGTGCATTTAGCACTTACAGTTTTTTTTACAGGGACACAAAGAAAAATTCCTTATCACTATGTCCTATGGGTCCAAGTTTTTTAAAGTGCGATAGCATCTAAACGACTTATTCGTCTGAGCTGAAAATTTATACACATGTTATAAGTCATTGTCGCACGAACTGCGTTGATTTCGATGGATCTAGCACATATAGTTTATTTTTACAGGGACACAAAGAATTTTTTTTTTTTTTATCATTATGGCCTTATGAATCCAAAATTTAAAATGCGATAGCGTCTAAATGTCTTATTCGATTGAGCTGAAAATTTATGTAAATGTTATAGACCATACCGTCTCACGAACTGTATATATTTTGATAATCTAGTCCTTATAGATTTTTACAGAGACGCAACGAAAAATTCTATATCATTATGATCTATGGACTCAAATTATTTGAAGTGCAATAGCGTAAAATTAAAGAATGGAAAAAAATACTCAAACCTCCTACTACAATTTTTCCTATTGTTTATTTAACGACTTGTCTTACTTTAATTTATTTATATAACCGTTAATTACTTAATGTTCGGGAAGTCGAATGGACTCACTCCGATTTTTACATAGTTTGAATAAGCTTCGTTATAACTATCTATAAACTTTGCACACTATACAAAACTCTTTCATTTTAGGCTAAAATAAATTAAATTAATGCAGTAGTTTTCTTTCTCGGACTACCCAAAAAATCAGCTTTCCGTTTTAAATATATTATATGGGCGGTTCATTATAAAAGTGGTGTAACCCCATATATTTTAAATATATATTTTTTTGTTTAATTGTATCACATTTAATCACATCTTTCATTATAAAAGGGAAGAAACTCCAATAATTGCATTAAAATCCCATAAATGTCATTACTTGTTATTTTCAGAAAACTATAACTCCTATATATTCATTATAAAAATGAAGTTTCTAAGTTATTACTTTCTTCTATATTCAATAAAAGAAAGTATTGGATTCGTAAAAATTTTCGACCTCGGGTTTTTGATGGATTTACACGTTTTGAGAGCTGTAGAACACGATTTGACCATTTTTAGAAAATGTCTGTCTGTGTGTGTGTGTGTCACAAAATTTTGTGGCAACTGTATCTCAGGAACTACTGCACAGAATTTCATATAAATTGGTATGTAGTTGTACCATGACATATATTAGTGCCTACCAACTTTTGGTAAAAAATGTCTTACAGGTTGCGTTGCCATCCCGCTTTTTCTAAATTTTTAATATGGTGGCATAAGACAAAATTTTGTATAAATGTGCATAAAGGGAATTATTTTTTAATCATCATTATGAAATTTACCAGAATTATTTATAATAGAAATAGTCAACTGGGAAAATTTTTTTGTATGTGTAGGAGCCTCGCCTCCCCTCTTGGGGGGGGGGGAAGTCCCCCCTCGAGGGGAGTTAATTTTCATGATGAGTACCTTTAAAACGAATGGTTGAACCATAGATATGAGATAATTTAAAATGAAGTTATCGATTTTTTTTTTTTTTTTTTTTTAATGTAACATTGACAATAAAATTGACTTTTTTGGATATTTAGTGTTATACTACTTCTCTAATATGGAAATCGTCTACATTATCATGGAAGATGATTTTTTTAAATAATAATTTTAATAAATTATTTTTACTGAGTGAATTTGTATAGGAAAATATAGAAGAGAGTCATGTGGTGGCCACAACATACTAGTTTTTAATTATATTTAATTTAATTTATAAATTCTCATAATTCTGAGTTGTATTAAACATAAAATATCGATATCATTTACTGAAACTTGGCCTTTTTTCTATACGCATAAATTTACAAAGAGCTCGTTATTTCAAAATCCATTTATAAGGAGATAATTCACTTTTACAATAAAAGACGCATATATAGATTGTAAAAAATTCATCTCATTGAGGATGGTAAGTAATTTAAATTTTTGCATTGACGATTATTGATAAAGCGTGATATTGTAAGACAATTGAATCACTGAAGAATTAAATATTAAAAGTGAGAAAATTTTCTCATATTTTAAAACTTTCTTTTCTTTTTTTTTTTTTTTTCTTTTTTTTTTTTGTGAAAATATTGAAATTTACTTAATATAGTTAATTATTATTATTATATTTTTTTTTTTTTCAATATTAATTTAATCTTTTTTTTTCTTTTATAAATATGAGACATGATCAAAATATTCTGTAAAAGTGATATTTTGAATTAACTTTTAGACTAAAATAGTCCAATAAAATATCAAAAAATCGTCTAGTGCGAATTGCATTAAACATAGAGAATATTTTAAAATAAACTTGAAAATGAAGTTTTGAGACTCAATCTAAATCTAACAATTACGTGTACGGAATATTTTATTAAATATACCAATTCAGATGTTGTAATATTTAATAATAGTATTATTTTCTGCCCATGACCTCTTTCCAATGAATTGTCACATATTTCAATAGAAAGTCTGATTTCAATGAACTCTCTAATTGCTGATATGTTTGCACTTGCGCTTAAGACTACATATTTTACGTTTGTTCAGCTTTAACACCTGCTAATTTCTCAAAAACTTACAAAAAATGAAATGTCTATTTAAAAAATTATCTGTTAGATATTTAATTCCTTGAAAGAAAGTGGCCAACTATATTTTTAAAGCCGATAAACTTATTATATTATCGCATTGAACAATGCTGTTGAAGATTCGAGAAGTTTAGCCATTTAAAAGGATTACAATTTTTAACACGAGAAATGACCCCCCCCCCCCCCCTCCCCAGAATAGTTTATATTTCTGGAATACAAAAAAATTTCAATTAAATCATTTATCAACATTGCTGCTAGCAACAATTTCAAAATCTATTCGCTTAGGTATAAGACCGTATTTAAAATATGATTAAGAAAAAGCTTAATATTTTTAATAATCTAAATATGAACATAGATTATATTTGTACGATTGATCAGACGGGCTGGATAATTTCGTATGTAACTACGAGATGCTCCTATTTTCATACATAGAGGGAACAACCAGAATTAGGTTTGTGCTTAGATCCGCAAGGCCAGTGCATACTGAAATAAAATTCATAAGCCTATTAACATTTGAAAAACAATTTAATTTTACACCCAAATTTAAATATAAAAAGCAACTGAAATTCAAAACCGATTAGGTTATAAATCGACAGTATAAACAAATTTGGAAGATCTCTACTACTACTCTGTATGTTTTCACTTTATGAATAAAAAAATAGTTATCCTTAGTTACATTACATTTATTAGGGTGGGGGGGGGGGCACAATAGCAATTAAATTTTGGGTGCAATCTAACTTAAATCCGCCTCTGCGGATGTGAAAGAAAAATATGCAAATGAAAGTCCTATAAATTGTACAATTTATTTCTTATTTTGCCTTCTACTTGTGCATACATAAAATTTTAATTGCGATGCTGACTTGGATGGTAAAGCGTTATTGGTGAAGATGTTTTCCCTCGGGTAAGAACCGCGGATTGAAGCTGCAGTTAGCAGTGTTATAACGCGTTTGCAAACTGTAATTTGTGGTGACGACGAACACATACAATAAGATTTATATGCCTGTAAACATTTGCATGCGAATAAGTACAGTTTTTCATGAAAATATAATTTCTGATCATGCACAGCTCTCTCTATCGACAAATAGCTTAATTATTATTTTTTTTTCTTTACCACCCCCACCCTCCCCCTTCACAATTTCACAAACCGCATTCAATTCTATCAGTTCGTTCAATAGTTATGAATTTTTAAATGTCTACAAACTTATGAGACACGAATATATTACAAAAAAAAAAAAAAAAGTAAAAGAAAGAAAAAGCTAATATTTTAAATAATATCATTTAAACCGACCTGAAATTTTAAGATGTACACACATGGAAAAAGAAAATTATTAGAATAATAGTGAATTTTCAATTCCTTTGCCTTTTTATTGTTATTAATCTCACTTACTAATATATATATATATATATATATATATATATATATTTGTATTTCTTGAAAGTCATTTGAGAATATATTTAACACTTTCGAGCAAATTTTACTAATATTTATAACCTCGGTTCATCTGCGTTTTCCTTTCTATTATAATTTTTAGAATTCCATAAAACTGGTATGTGTTATTCTGGTCTTACAGATTTAATTTAGAAAGTTTCCAGAAAAAAAAAAACTTTATAAAGCACAACTGGCTTATGTTACAGAGATTCACAAAGTAATTCGGATACATTGTGATCTAAGAGACTTATTTTTTTATAAGCATATTTCAACATCTTTAAATTGCACTAAACATACAAAATAAATGCACATTTATTTCGTATATTTAACGAAATATTTAAATGGACTTCGAAAAAACAAAATTTATATTATAAATATGTCACACAAATAGTCACTAAACATAGCTAAGAACTACTCCGATTGAATCAATGTTCTAATTAAAATAAATAAATATAAATGTAAAAGCCGTCTATTTGTTTAGCAGTTACAGCACCACACACAGACTATGGCTTCAAACTTATACCTTTTCTGGTCGATGGTTAAAAAGGTAATCTATTAGTCGAACATAAGTAGCAGATTTGTCAGCTCAAAGAGCCCATTTCTTTCTTTCTTTTCAGGATTTTAACTCAGTTGATTGTGTTTGATCTATGTTGTTGACGGTTTTTTGAATAAGGAAAAGAAACAAATGAAGGAAATCGCGTACAGAGACCTTTGAATTTTCGCCATATATTATTTACATTGTTGCAGTATATTACGCTGATTTTATTTATTTATTTATATTACAATGCAGTTATTTAGAATCAAACAAATTATATCTCTGATTCAGGACCTGATTACCGAATAGGCACGAGAAGCATATGCTTCCTTTGGAAAATGTTGAAAAGACCCCAAATTAGCAAAAAATGGGAATGGGCCCCGAATTGTAAGCTTGTGGTCTAAAAGCATTGTCTGATTATAAAAAGTCACAGTACACCTGACTGCACAGCTATAATTTCTAGATTATATGGGAAATATGCTAATGAGTTTTTACACATTCATTTGAGATGGAATAATTTCATATATTGTGGTGAATATAGAATATAGGTTGCACCAAGTCACAGTACACCTGACAAAAAAGTCACAGTACACCTGACTGCACAGCTATAATTTCTAGATTATATGGGAAATATGCTAATAAGTTTTTACACATTCATTTGAGATGGAATAATTTCATATATTGTGGTAAATATAGAATATAGATTGCACCAAAGTTTATATTTTGGTACAAAAATTAAGTGAATTCACTTGTCTACATTTTAAGCGAATTTACTTGTCCTCAATTTCAGGTAACTGCAAAACTTAATGAAAAATTTAAATTTTTCGAGATGTTTGTATGAGTCTTTAGACCAAGCAGTCAGTGGAGGCCCCCAAATGGATTTGTGCTTTCCCTCAGTTGTAAGGTTAATCGGGCCCTGCTTTGATTTGACACTTACCGTTGTTTATATTGTCACAATATGAAACGTTAGAAACTATCCTTTCTGAGAATGACAGTGTACTATTTCAAGATAACATATTCGCGATCTTCCAACTAAGTTCTTTTTTTTTTTTTTTTAAATTGGAAATCTACTACGTATTCATGACCATAAATATAATGAATTTAATAAAAATTAATTAAGTTTTTGATCTAGTAACAATAACATTATTTACAATGTAGAATGGATAGAAATTATACTATCACCTCCCTGTTTACCTCAGTACTATTCGTATGTGTCATAATTTGTAGTAAGGTATTATCACATAAATACTTCACTGATTTCTATTTATGTAAAAGTAGAATTCATTAATTTGATAAATTAATTTTAAGACATGCAAAGTTGGGTAATAATGAACGTAATACATATAAATGTTGCATAAAAATGCCTTCTTATAGTCTTAAATTTTTGTACAAAATATACTTCCTATATAGGTAATAAGTCATTTTGAAAGGGAAAGTTAAAAGTGAAATAGTATAAGTATTCCAGTTTGACCACTGACCCCGGACTTCTAACTCCTCTTTTTTTTTGCTGAAGGAGATTGGACGTTGGGTCAGGGGAGAGAACTAATGTGGGGAAGTTAGCCACTCCCTCTCTGGTTTTGAAGGAAAGGGGTAAAATAGATAATATTTGGTCATTCAGAGTGGGATAACGTTTGCTTTGACTAAACATACTATTCTTGTACTAGTTAGGAAGAGGATTGTTACGCGAACTCAAAGGGTTTCAGCTGCCGACTTCTGGACAAGAAAGTTTTTACGTGAAATTGCATGACCATTTAGAAAAGACTTATTGAATGCCTTGGAGGATTAATGCATCTCCTCTCTTCTCATTAAAGTCCATTAGGTAAGAATTCTTTGGAATATTTTCATTTTACTTTTATTTCTATTCTTTTTTCTAGTTACAAAAATAATATTTAATAAATTGGCAGCTTATGAAAAATATTACTGTTGAAATTGCGCAAGCAGAGGTGGTAACCCTCCGGATTATTTCACACCACTATTCTCGGAAAGTTATTTTCGTCTTCTTTAATATCAGAATTTTCTCTGATAAATAAAAAAGAATATTTCCATTAAAAAATATTGGTATGAAATAATATGGGGAGGTTGCTACGTCAGCTTTAGTAATTAACTCGATATTTAGATTTTTTATAACAGTTGCATACATACATACATATGTATATTTTATAAAAATTTTTAAGTTTTATTAAATGCAGAGATTATAGAAATACTTTGCTAATTATCTATAAGGCATACACACAATTCAATACAATGTGTTTTAACATTTTTTTTTTTTTTTTTTTTTTTTTGTGTGTTTATTCTTTAATTCATGCTTAAAAGGGCGTTAAAACCTATTCTAATATAGTAATGCAAATCTTTTTTTTTTTTTTTTTTTTTAATACAATTGCCCAACATATTTTGACTTCATACAGAAATTTTATTTTTAAAAATATTTTAATTCTATGAAATAATCTGTAAAGGAGTATATGCAATTAAAAGAATATGTAAAAAATATTTTATTATTTTGTTTTAAAAAGGCTATGATTCGTTGTAATCTGTTTGTAATGGTAGCAAAATAATAATAAATTAAATAAGTAAATTAGTAATAAACACTTTTTTTTTTCTTTTTTAAGTGTTTTTCCTTTTGCATTTTCCCCTCTTATCTTAAAATAATGACTAATGTACTATGTAGGCATTAATTTTATAATTATGTTTTAAATTGATATATTTGTTTATTTTGATTTGAAAAAAATATATATCTCCTCCCCATATCATCAATGATAAATGAGTTTTAAAGCATAAATATTATAAATTAAAAAAGTCCTTTTCTTAGTAAACTTAAGCTTCATTTTTTTTCTTTTCAACATTTTTTTTTCTTCTCTTAATATTCAGCGAAATATAATAAACATTATTATCCATAAAGTTTAATTATTCTTGGGGAATTTTTATGCAAAAGTGTTTACTCTTAAGATTTACAAGACACAAAAATAGATTATATTTTTAAGCGATATATTCTTTTTATTTCGTGTTAAAACTCTCTCTTTCTCTTTAATACTGTGTAAACAAAAGAAATATCTAAATGAAGTTTGAGAAATATATAATTTATTCACTCTTGTTTGTGAAATATACTCCAAATAAAACCAGTTACGTAATCTCCCCTCTTGAATATTGGAAAGAAAAAGAAAGTACACAGTTATAAATCTTGCTTCAAGAGGTTAGTCTTCTACGTATTCTTTTTAGCATCGCGGGTTAAATTATGATATTTTCAGACCGTAAACAAATAATTCTACACCCCTGCTTTTTGCTGCAAAAGGAGCAGTTTGTAAAAACTTATGCAAGCGTTGTTTTAGCACTTTCTCGTTTCTTTTCTTTTTTTTTTTTTTTTTTTTAATCTAAGTTTAAATTTTTTACGACACCTCAAGTAAAATCAACCAGATTCTGATGATATTGGTAAACCCATGTATTAATATTTGTTGAAATATTTTTACTTTCTGAACATACACATGACAAGAGAGTATTGTAGTCATGACAAAAAAAAAAAAAAATCGATTTTGAGATTTTAGTGTATCCATACGTTTTGAAGTCCCCTGAGTTCAATTTTGTTATGCTTAAGTGATGTACGTTTTATGTATGTGTGTGTAGGTACGTGAGGGAATATGATAGCGTCTAAATGCTTTATTCGATTGAGTTGAAAAATTTATATGTATGTTATAGGTCACCGTCGCACAAACTGTGTAAATTTTGGTGATTTTTTTTTTTTTTTTTAGAGGGACACAATGAAAATTCTTTATAATATTTATGGCTGATGAGCTCAAATTATTTAAAGAGCGATAGTGTCTAAACACCTTCAAACTTCGAATGAACTGAAAATTTATATGCATGTTATCTGTCACCATCGCATGAATAGTATTTATAGTTCTTTTTTTTTTTTTACTGGGACAGAGAAAAAAGTTCTTTATCATTACTGATTGAACTGAAAATTTATATGTATAGTGTAAGTCACCATCGCACGAAATGTATAAAATTGGTGAATATATCTTTATAAATTTTTACAGGGGCACAACGAGAAATTCCTTATCCTTATGGCTTATGGGGTCACATTTTTTGAACTACAATAGCATTAAATTATTCAGCTGAACTTATTTGATTTGAGAATTCTCTCACTTCAATGTATTGAGAAAAAAACGTTAATAACTTAATATTCAGGAAGTCAAGTTGAGTCTCTCCAGACTTCATCTTCTATAATTGAAATTGTATTTTTTAATAAAATTTTGAGCCACAAAAATAATGCGTCGAATTTGCATTGAAAATATCTCATGTTTATTTAAATATTTATCAAAATTGTTTTTCTATGCATGAACAAAAATTATAGTTTTAAATGCTTTGTATTAGTAAATTTATTTTACATTTTTTATGTATGCAAGATATAATAAAAATTCAACAAGCTATTTATAATTTTGGAAATATGTAATGTTAAAGGTATCTTGTGCAAGATAATGCAACGTTACCATTTGCGTTCTGAAAACTGTTCGAAAATAAAATAAAAATATTAGACTAAAAAATAATATATTGGCTTGTAATTAAAGGAACTTTTTTTTTTTTTCTACATAGCGTCGCATCACATTCAGCCAAACTCTATGTTTTTACTTTCTTCTATATTCAGTAGAAGAAAGTATCGGATTCGTAAAAATTTTCGATCTCGGGTTTTTGACGAATTTACACGTTTTGAGAGCTGCAGAACACGATTTGACCATTTTTTAGAAAATGTCTCTCTGTGTGTGTGTGACAAAATTTTGTGGCAATTGTATCTCAGGAACTACTGCACAGCATTTCATACAAATTGGTATGTAGTTTCACCTTGACATAAATTAGTGCCTATCAACTTTTGGTAAAAATTGTCTAACTGGTTGCGATGCCGTTCCGCTTTTTCTAAACCTTTAACATGATGGTATAGGACATAATTTTGTATAAATGTGCATAAAGAGAATTATTTTTTAATAATCATTATGATATTTACAAGATTTATTTATAATAGAGGTAGTCAACTGGGAAAGAAATTTTGTACATGTAGGAGCATCGCCCTCCCCCTGGGGGGAAGTCACCCCTCGAGGGGAATAAATTTTCATGATGGGTATCTTTCAAAAAAGCTCGCCGATACCTTTAAAATGAATGGTTGAACTATCGATTATGTAATATCGAGAATAAAATGAACTTTTTTTTTTTTGGATATTTAGTGTTATACTACTTCTCTAATACGGAAATCGTACTGCATTATCATGGAAGATAATTTCATTAAATAATGATTTTAATAAATTATTTTTACTGAGTGAATTTGCATAGGCAAATACAGAAGAAAGTCATGTGGTGGCCACAACATTCTAGTTTAAATTCTGTTTTTAAATTCAAAAAAATTTCCATGCTTTAAATTTACTCCCGTTTTCTCTCTCTCTCTCTCTCTCTCTCTCTCAATTTTAATTTGAAGCTATAAAATGTGAAAAATCAATTAGCTGCATTTTTCAAACTCTATAACTTCAAAATGAAATATTAAAAACTTTTAAAATACGTTTTTGCAAAGCAAAAAATTTTAACAATTGTATACTTTTTAAATGTGAAAACAGAATTGAAAATAATAACATTACAAGGTTGTTACAAGCGACTTATTATTATTAATATTATTCCTTCAGTACCACTATTTATAATAGATTTATACTGATAAATCTGCAGTTTGGCTACATAAATTTATTATAAATTTTGTATTATGGAAATATCGGTACGAAAATCATAAATAATCAGTAATTCTTATAAAAAATTTCCTCGTAGAATAACATGGGGTTTAGCTACCGGCTACAGAGAAATGGTGAAAAGTAGGGCAGAGCCTTAAACTAAAATTTTGAATTTAGAAATAAGGTACTTTATTTACTAGAAATTATTGTTGAATCAGATTTCATCAAAATATTTTTCTTAAAAATAAAATAACAGTAGAATATACAGCGTACGTTATTGAATGAGACTTTATAAGAAACTTATATAATTAATAAAATGTTAACTGTTAATTTGTCATTTATGAGCTCACGTTTTAATTTATATAAATAATATAATTTAAACAAAATTTAAAGTAATTATGAATAAGGGTAAACTTCTATAGTGGTATATGTGATATAATTTTAAAAGCTTTCCTATAACGTAACTGAAAACGCATATGCAAAGTTCCACTGATAGCCTGTAATGTATCTGAATATTTTGTGTATCCCTGAACACAAAATATTAATGTTGTTCACATCATTTTTTATAGAAAGGCGATTTTGTGCATCTGAAAAATGTATGCAATTCCATTATAGTTTGGGCAATATAAATATGTTTATATTCATTTTAAAAAATTCTGCTTCAATATAATTCATAATCAGGAATAATAGCCATTATCCGAAAACCATTTTCTAGTTTTGAGAGACCTCTTTTTAAACCTCACAGATTTGATTGTTTGGAGGGGAGAGGGGAAATGTTCATGGGTTTTGTTGTAAAAATAGCTACAATACAAAAATATATTGTGGAAAGAATCCCTCTCAGGGAAGAAATATGTATAGCACGTCTAAAAACGTTTTCACTTCCAGGGGTCTGTCCAGACTTTTCAGACAGGGTCCTGTTTTTGTGAAATTGTGAAAAATCTACACATAATTTTGTGAATCTAAATTTAGAGTGAAAATCAAGTTTTTCCAAACTTTTCGGTTAGGGTCCTCTTTTGTGAAAAATATAATTTTGTAAAATAAAATTACAATCAAGGTTTCATTTTAGGCAATGACGATTCATTTTTATAGAGCTAAACTCACACATATACATAGAAAAATTTTATAAATTAGAAATTGCATATCAGCTATTTAGGGATATATAGCAAAGCACATCCGATTATTCAGGCAGCCTGTTCATTCTATAGAAGATTAGAATTCGAAATGAAACGTATTTATGAAAAGGTATGTTTTTAAGAGGGAAAATTTTATGAAGGGTCCTTTTTTAGGATAAACAATTTTGTGAAGGATTCTTTTTTAAGATATAAAAATTTGTAAAGGGTCCTTTTACGGACCCAGGTTTTCCTCTGGACAGATCCCTGATTTCATTAGTTTTTACAATTACACAATGCTAAAGATATATAAACATATATTTTTTAAGCAATTTTATTTTATTTTTTAAGATATGTAAAATTTTATTTCAGTTTTATTGATTATTTATGAGTAAATAAATATATTTATTTTTATGTTTGTTTAAAGGGTGGGGGGGGGGGGAGTAAAGTGTTAGTTTAATTCACTCTGAAGAAAATAATATAAATCGTAAAGGCTGTTAAAGAAATTCACACTCCAAAAAATGACTTAACGAAATATTTTTAATTAAATTTCAATTAGTTATATTTAGGCATAGGTAGATCTTGCAGAATAATTTGTATTTAAGCTATGAACATCAAAAATATTTTTGTAATTACAAATATTGTATTTTTAAATATGTATGTATTACAAAGACTTACATTAAAAAAAAAAATATTTCAAGTTTTAATTGATCGTGAATAATAGAATATAAAGTACTTTTCATTTAAATACTGTTTTTTTGCATTAAAATAATGAAATAATATTTGGCGGGGATGGGGGGGGGGGGGCAAAAATTACATAATAATAGTATATATATATATAATATATATAGATATTATTATTATTATTATTTTATTTATTTATTTATTTTTTTTTTTTTTTGTCCGAATACATTTTAACCTTGCAAACGTATAAGTGAAATTCAAAATTAATTATAACTTGTTATTATTATTATTATTAAAATATTTTTTTATGAAAAAAAAAATAGAAATGAGATGGTATTTTTTTTTTTTTTTTTTAATAAAGCATGTATCGCATAAAGTGAGAAACTGAAACTTTAAATTTCAAATTTTTACTTTTCAAATGGAAATAAGAGTGTGAGGCAAATTTAGAAGTTACTGTTATAAAATGTACTGAAGTTATTGCGTAAACATTTACTGAATTATTGTGTTATTAATACTGAGGAATAAAAATTTTCTTCACAGTAACTGTTACGATTAAATTTTTCATTACATTAAATAATCCTGTCGAAAAAAGTGTAATTTATACTTTATGAGATGATTTCATAAGAAAGGAATAAAGTTACTTTTTTATTTAGTAGAAGGATATTACAAAATTAATTTTCTACTTAACAAGTACATTACAAGAGTGATTATGTGTAGAATTTTATCCTGATTTCAAAATTTTTGTTTATTTCTTTTTTTTTCCCTTTCCTTTTAGTACGATAGGACTATTTCTATCAATCTGCGATTTTGCGTTGTCGCCATTTGTAGTATTACCTTAAATTTGCCAATATCCAATTTTACCATTTAGTTTCCTAAATTATCTTAGAATATTATGTCAAATCTCTAAAAACTTCTATATTTTATAAATAAATATAATTATTAATAACATCATATTACAATGTATTACATTATATGATATAATTACATTTTATAAATAAATAAATAAATATTTTTTTCTTTTCTTTCTTTTTAGTAATTAAAATAAAATCGAGAAAAATCATGCTAAGACTTCATCCTCTTTTCGACAGTTACGTTCTAGAAGTAACATCTTGTACTGAATTTCAAAAATTTTGAGGTTATTTAAGAGAAGAAAAGAAAGGGAATTCGTGTTAATGTTAGAATATTCGATCAAATTTTCGTTCTAAAAATAATATATGTTTTATCGGGGTTATTATATTAAGAGAAAAAGGGAAATCGCTATAGTTTCCTAATCATTTTAATTGTGATACAAGCAAATTTTATACATTTCCATCTAAAAGCGACTTCGAAGTGTAATATAATGCTGAAATACTACAAATAATTGCATTTTCTAACATTTATTTACTAGCTATATGGAAAACGCTGGTGTGGTTACACATTTCAAATAATGATTATGTATTTCGAGTTTTACATTTAAATAGTAAGCTGTGGAGAGGGAGAGAGGGAGACTTTTTTTAATGTTTATTTTCCTGTTTCAAGAAATACCTTCCCCCACCTGGATCTATTTTCTAAATACGTCACCATTAGAAAATGTGCAATACTTTTATGCACAGTGACAGCTGGCTTTGTAATCCCGTTGGGACCTGATTACTCAAAAGGAATTGGCTTAGGCTCCTCAACTTCATTCATATTTTGAAAGAGTAAATGCCTACTTGAAGCTGTAAGAGCATCTAACAAAAAAAAAATTCCTTTACAATTTCTCTGAATTCAGTGGTTTCACCTTCAGTTTCCTATTGCATTGTAAAACAATTTACAAAACTAAGTGAAACCTTGAAATATCTTTGTTGAAGATGCTTCCTTTTAAAAATAGTTATTTACTTATGTCTAAAGAGTATGTTTAATTTAATATTTCTTAGACTACAAAATACAAAAGAATGTTTGTGCCAGATACTCAAGGTTCCATACCAGGGAAGCGTCAAAGTCAAACTTCGTGTTGAACTATGGAAAAATGTGTCTCATAGTTACTCATTTCATTACATAATAGACAGTTTTAAATTCAGTTTTCACATTTAGAAAATTCATGAGTGTTAAAATTTGTCCTTGTTCTCCGAAAATTGATTCTTTTTAATGCAAAATATCAGTGTAAGAAATTTTGCATTTTATAACTTCAAAATAAATGGGAAGAAAATTTTCTTGCTATCAGTTTTACATTATTTTATTTAATTAGTTTACATTTAAACTGAGATTATAACTTTATTTCATGTGCCGGTGTCTTAATTTCAATTTAACTTTTGTAATCTGAGAATTTAATGATGATATGAAAATTTTGCGGACATTTTTCAAAATATTTCTAAGAAATATAATGGTTTCTCGAAAAAGTTATGCTTTTTATTTTTCCTGAAGTTAAGTTTAAAAATGTTATTTATAGCATGTATGCTGCCCCCTTCCCACTCCCTCTCTCGTTGCTCTATTTCAGATAGAAAAAAAAAAAAAAAAAAAAATTCCGCATGAGCATGAGTCACTAAAACTTATTCCAAGTTTAATAAGAACCCTTTTTGACATTTTCCGACAAAGTTAAAAGTGTTTATGACTTCGGTTTGTCTGTCCATCTGTCTGCGCTCTAAGTCCCGTAAATACCTATAAAATTCCTTGAAACTGATAGATGTTATTAAGTTTACTATGGGATGTTCCTGTTGAAAATGAGATAAATGTCACCACTAGTTTGTGTACAGAGACATTATCTTCTTACCAAATTTTCCCATGTTTTCATCATTATTTTTAATGATTGCCTATTATTGGCTCAGTGAAACACAACTTAATATTAAACATTATATAAACTGACTGCTGAAAAAGAATGTTTTATACAATATATTTTATTTATAATTTTCTAAAAAAAAAAAAAAAAAGGGGGGTCCAAAAAATTAAAACCTGGATCGACTCGTCTAAACTTTAACCATATGAATTATTCTATTGAAGGCATTCAATAATTTGTTTGAAGATTCAATGATACCATATTCTTTTCCCCTCTATATATACACACACACCCATGCCTAAAATTTCCTAATGTAAAGATCTTCCACTCTCATATTCTTCCATTCTCATTATTCGAGGAAAAACATATCCTTATATAAATTAAGATAGAAAATTGATCATATTTAGCATCTAGACCCTGGTGTGAAGACCTCTGACCTTAAATATATCTCTCCTACCAAAGAAAGAAAGAGAGAGTACTTGAAGAAATATTCAAAATCTCCAGTACGGCACCAGCACCCCATGGATAGTACCAATTTTAAGAGCGGACCCTTTCTATTTCCCCGTACTTTTTCACTCCCCGATCCAAAATTTAATGCTAGCCCCTGGAAAAATCTCGTCTGTTAACAACAGCAGAAGATGGACGGTCAGCTATAAATTCAGCTCATGTTACGTAAGTAGGCCTTATCTTGCCCAAAGCTGAGGGGAGCATGAGATTTATTTCAGCCCGTTTACCAAACAGCAACAGTTACGTTGAGGGGACACATGACGCAATGGGGGAATTTTATCGCCCCCTGTGGCTTACCAAGACAGGTTCAGAGGAATTATGAGCTAAAAGTGATAAAATGATAAGGGAGAGGAAAAGAAAAGATACAGTGTAAAATTTCTAGCGGGAATAGAACGTGACATATGTATAACGGCTCTACAGGTTTACTTTTCACTTGTTGAGAGTATTTTTATTGTTTGAATACAACCTAGGCTGAGTTGTGTGGTCATAAAAATGGGTTTTTTTAATGGTGTTTTCAGGCGCTATTTTTATAGGCTTTTATTCAACAATACAGATTGTGATTCAGGATTAGTTGTTAGATTGTAGTAATTGTTCGTAGGTGGATCTTTCTTTCTTTTTTTTTTTTTTTTTTTTTTTTTTTCTTTACTTTCGCAGTCTATAAGATAAAATTTCTGGAAATAAAAGAAATACCGTTTTTTGTTTATCTTTTAGCAAGGTTCCCACGAAATGTATTTTCAATTTTTAAGAACTGTGTGTATTTTTCAAGAATCTACCATAACTCTCTTTTTTGTCAAAAAAGGTACATTAAAAATTGCCCTTTTTATTAAAGCAAATTCACTATGAAGAAATAAACTAAAGAATGGAAAGCAGGTGGGGCAAGATCCCACACGTTGTATGCAAAAATTAAAAACAAAACAATTTTCATCAATGGGATGCGTTTATGACTTCCGCTTGTTTGTATATGTCCGTAAAAGTACTGTACAAAATATAAGGAAATTAATATATATTAAGAAGATACAGAAAACCGTTTGTCCTCTAAAATGAGATATGGTTTGCGTAACTGATTCATAGCAAAAAAGTTGTGTTGACTCATTATGAGAATGAGATAGAATAAGGGGAATCACAAAGACGAATTGCTTAATGTAAATTTTCAATGTTGAATTATGTATGTAAAGTTTAGACGATATACAGGGCTACATAAAAACAACCTTTTTAATGCTTTCTCTTTAGAAATAAAACTATAAGGATGATTTTGTGAGAATCTTCACTGAAGAGTTACAAAAAACCTTTTGTTTTATTTATTTTTTTTAGTCTTGTTTGTTTTAGACAATCGAATTTCAAAAGCAATCATTATGTGAGGGATGCACAAAAGCAATCTACAGTCGACACTCGTTATAACGACCCTCTATGCATCCCATGTTTGTTTAGGAATAAGGCCGATTGACTGCTCTAGGGTCCTAGGTCTGAGGGGGGATGCCATCCATGGAGGTCTTTCTGAGGGGTCCTAGCCCGTATTTACGCAAATTTCGGAGAAAACCACGGAAAACTCCGAACAGCTAGGCCGACGAGTGTGACCTGGAATCGAACCGGGCATCCAGCTTTGAGCGCAGAACCACTCGGTCACTGGTGGGTATTCCATGGCAAAAGGACATCCCATGGCAAAAGGACTTTATAATGAGTGGCCACTATAGTGGATGTAATTAAAAAAAAATAATTAAATACACATGCACACACAGTAGTTCCATAAAAAAGGTGATTTTTAAAGGGATTAATTAAATACTCCAATAAATTTTGGTATTAAAATTGAAACTGGTACTAAAATTAAAATTTTATTATTAAAATTATTTTAATTTCATTATTAAAATTAAAAATATTGTACATTTTAAAAATTAAAAAGGATTGATTTCAAAAATTATTGTATTAAAAATACCTTCTTTAAAATCCGTAAACAGTTTGAGCTAATATATTTCGGCGTCCCAATCATGGCCATCTTCAGAGCTCGAAATGACAAACTACAGCTGGGCGGTAGTTTGTCATTTCGAGCTCCGGTAAAAGTAAACATACCGCCCAGCTGTAGTTTATAATTTCGAGCTCTGAAGATGGCCACGATTGGGACGCCGAAATATATTAGCTCAAACTTTTTAAGGATTTTAAATAAGGTATTTTTAATATAATAATTTTTAAAAATATAATTAAAAAAAAGTTTTAAAGTAGAAAGCCAGGGGAAGAAGCATTATGTACTTACAAAATATTTATTTTCTTAAATAACACCAAAAAATAAATAAAATAATAATAATAATAATAATACATCAACAATTGTTGTCTTTTCTGTATGTTATGAATTTTGTAAAACAATTTTCCATTTCAGTTAAAGAGGATAAATAATGTTCAGTATTTTCTTGTTTTTCAAAAAAATATTTTTATATCTCAATAAGTACTTGAAACATTTTTCGTGCTAAGAGGTTTCGGCACTTTGTCAGATGATGATGCAATTTTTTTCAGTGCAGAATCACAAGAAATTAGCTCATTTTCGGACAAATTTTCTATTCATTCAAGGTTGTAATCGATTGTAACATACTCGTCAAAACGCAAGTTTTCATTCAACTTTTTTTCTCTTGAAATTTCTTGCAGCATTTTCTCTTCTTCATTATCGAAATTTTCATCTATGATTATCGATCAATTATTTCAGCCGTAGTTTCCGTTTTTGGTTGCTTTTTAAAACTACCCTACAAACACACTTATCCACAGTTCATCCAAAAGATAGCCTTTTCATCCACATTACATCCTAAAGATGTCTATTTCCTCCTTAAGATGTCCTATACATGTCCTGGGAAGAAGATGTGTTTGTAGGGTAGCACGGTAGAAACAATTCTAGAAGGTTTTTATTTTTTCTTTCACGTCATTCTATGCTGCTTTGCAGAGGTACAAAGCAGCACCTCTGCAATATTGACTTTGTAATCTTCACCTTCGTCAAGTGCAGAGACAATTCTCAACTGCAATATCCTATAATTAGGAGCTTTTTATATGAAATTGACTTTGTCATCGTGTCACGCTAGTAAACAATTAAATTTAATATAAGCCGCCCCGTTTGTGGCTCAGATGGTTAGAACGTGACGTTATAAAGCGGTGGTCGAGAGTTCGGTCCCCGGAAGGTCCAGTGTGTTAATATTTGAGGATAATTTGTAGAAAAGGCGTTAATTGATAAAAGAAAATTTTTCGTTTACTACACAATATCTTAAGAATTTTCGAAGAGTTTTTTAACAAGTGTTTTCTTTCTTTTTTTTTTTTTTTTTTTTTTTAAATATTAGAAAACACAAAATTTTTTAGATATTAAGAAAGCTCAAAATAAAAAGTTTCAAGTATACAAAATTCAAGCTCAAAATACATAAATAAATATTTTTAGAAGATATATATATATATATATATATATATATATATATATATATTATACATATTACTGCATGAAGTTGAATTTGTCATCGCGTTTTCTGTCACGCTAAAAAACAAGACACTTCCACTTAAAAAAAAAAATGTAAGCAATTCATTGTATCTCTATCTCTTAATAGCTCAGTTGGTTGGAGCGTCGTGTGTTAATTTTTCAAATAATTAATAGAAAAGGTGTCAGTTGATAAAAGGAAATATTTCGTTGTGTACACAGTATCCTAATAATTTTTGAAGATTTTTTTAAACTAACTTTTTATCTAGTTACTAAAAAGCACAAAATAAAAATTTAAATAAACATAAATAAACAAATAATTTTTTTAGAAGCGTTTTATTGAAACTGGGTTTCGTTATCGCGTCTTCATGTCAGCAGTCCTTGTAATCGCTCGTTGGCTCAGTTGGTTAGAGCATTAAGTTGCTAATACGATGGTGGTGAGTTCCATCCCCGAAGGATCGATGTGTTAAATTTTGCAGATAATTAATTGAAAATGTATCAACTGATAAAAGAAAATATTTCATTGTCTACAGAGTATTCTAAGAATTTTTGAAGAATTTTTTTGAAGAAGCTTTTTTATTTATCTTTTTCTTTTTTTAGATACTAAAAGCATAAAATAAAAGGTTAAATATATGTATCATTTAGAAGCTTTCTATTGAAATTGGATTTTTATCATCGTGTCTTTGTGTCATTCTGAAATAAGGCGCCGCCTCCACTTTAATGTAAATTTAAACAACCTTTTTCGTGTCTGGTTATCGCATTTGGTTAGAGCATCATGGTGAAACGCGATGCTCGTGGGTTCGATCTTCGCAAGCCGATGTGTTACTTTTTTACAGATAATTTATAGAAACGATGTAAATTGATAAAAGAAAATCTTTCATTCTCTACACAGTGTCCTAAGGAATTTTGATAGTTTTTTTAAAGAAGCATTTTTTTTTGAGTTACTAAACGCACAAAATAAAAATTTCAGTAAAAATATAAACACCACGTTGGCGACACTCACCAACATTTTGAAAAAAATTTTATTGTATAATTTTTATTATTTGGGGTGTTTTGGTAAGAAAATGGCAAACTGAAAGCTGAAATATGCAAAAAAAAAAAAAAAAAAAAAAAAAAAAGAAAGAGAGAAAGAAAGAAACAGAAACTGATTGTTTTTATTGATTTCCTTTTGTTTTCTGGTCACAAATCCCCCCAAATTTCCTCCTTACTACAAATGTTCGTGTTTTAGAACTTTCTACCTCTGTAGCTCCTCAGGTCAGAAGACATTTAACGGTTAAAATAATCATCGTTCCTCTCCAAATCAAACTGATGGGTATAAAATTACCAAACAATGATAAAAATGAGTTATCTAAAAAACGGGTGGGTGATTGGGAAAAATGATGGTTATATTCGGATTTAGGAGGTCATTTTACATAAGAATCTGCAAAAATGGTATCAGATCTCGAAGAAGTTTTTTTTTTTTTTTTTTATTACACAGCAGTGTAACTTTTATTTTCATTTCGCTTTAAAAATATGATATGCAATGCATAATTACGCTATTTTAAAGGCGAGGTCATTCTTCATGCAGATAAGAGTTATTATTATTAATTGCTTCTATATTCAATAGAAGAAAATAATTCATTCATAAAAATTTTGAGTTTTCGGTTAATGATGGTTGTACCAGTTTTCAGAGGTATCCAGGACAAGATTTGATCATTTTTAGAAAATTTGTTCGTATGTGACAAAAATTTTGTGGCAACTCTTACTCAAGAACTAAGGCACAGAATTTCATAAAAGTTTATATTTATTTGCATTAAATTGGTACCTATCAATAGTATCAATCAACTTTTAGTGCAATGGAAATCACCCAAAAAGGTGATGCTGCCATTCTGCGATTTCTCTCATTTACCGATTCATAGGCTATATCTCAGTTTCTATTGTGTATAATTGTACAAAACTTGATATGTGAGAGAATGTTCATCATGAAAGCCTATGCTGATTCAATTTACTTGCATATTCGCCGATAGATGGCGCTGCCATGCAATTTCCCACTTGAATAGAATCGAGAAAGACTATATCGCAATTTCAATGGTGTATAAATGCACCAAACTTGATATGAGAGAGGAACATTAAGTAACATTATGCTGATTCAATTTGGGGGCATATTGTCCAATAGGTGACGCAATTTCAGGATTTAAAAAAAAAAAAAAAGTTCACCAGCCCTGTTTTAAGATATGTAATTATTTTGCCAAAAATTAACAAAATTTCTGCGAATTAGGAATGATTAAGCTATAGTTGGCAGCAAAAGTATCCGTGCACTAGCCAATAATTCCGATATAAAAAAAGTACACTTAATACTCTTTCGTTATTAAATCCTTGTCGAATCATGGTCTTAGACTGACTAAGAACATGACTCGACAAGGATTTGTTTTAACTAAGCAGAATTAAGTGGAATTTTTTTTAGACACAGGGATTATTACCAGTGATCGAATACTTTTGCTTCCGACTGTACTTCTAATTTATTATTTTTATTTCATATTTGTCTCACGTACATTCATTTTTTTTTTTTTTCTTTTAAAGAGACTCGGTACCGGTGAAGGTTCCATATAAAAGATTATATTTTCGTTTAATATTCATAAATTGAACTATATTAGGCTTGTTAAGTAAAATATAGTTTCAGAATAACAATTATTACGGTTTTTTATAAATATTTTAAAGATTTGAAGTCTTTAACTTGCGTTTGCCCAGTTTCCATTTTTTCATAAATTTGTGATCTTCAAAATGCACAAACTTCTACAGAAATTTAAAAAAAGACTTTTTTTTTCTTCTTCTTCTTTTTTAATTTAAGCCTACTTAAAAAAAAAAAAAAAAAAAAAAAGGGGGGGGGGGCATGGTTTGCGAAATTTATTAATTAGTTTTTTTTTTTCCTTTTTTCGGGGGGGGGGACTAAAACGTGCATACTTATTAAAAAAAAAAAAAAAAAAAGAAAAAAAAGAAAAGAGAGAGAATGTTATTTTTTTTATGTTTCTATTTTTCATTTTTTTTTTTTTTTCTTTTAAAGATGGTGCAAAATCCACCCATGATTCTTTTTAAGTAGGTTCTATTAAACATAGGAAAAAAAAAAAGGAGAGGGGGGGATGAAGTTTTTTCTTAAACACATATTTTGAAGATCAATTCATGTTAAAAAAAAAAAAAAAAAAACAGACTGAGGAAACGCTATATAAAGATTTGAAATATAAAAAAGAATCGATCAAAAATCATAAGTATTGCTGCCTGACTAAATATTTTATTGAACAAACCTAATATAATTCAAATTATAAATATTGAATGGAAATATAAGCTTTTATATGAAACCTCCACTGGTGCCAAGTCCCTTTAATAACGTATGCCATATTATATACAACTTACACATATCACATATACAAATTATGTTGCTATAATTTTATATCTCATACAAATTCAGATTTTTTTTGGCCAATCTTCACTTTTATGCCTGGTTTGCATATTTTAAATAAAAAGTATTTTTTCATTATATTTTAAAGCTAACGAAACAGTTGAAATGTTTTTGAAATGAATTTTAACCCTTTAACGTTCATTGTTTTCGCATTGAGACAGTAATTTGAAAGCGATGTTATAATTTGGGGAAAAAAAAAAAAAAAAACTATAGTCCTCCATCCTAAACTAAATTCTGCTTTTGCCAGAATTTCATCAAAATATCTCTCTCTCTCTCTCTCTCTCTCTCTTTTTTTTTCTTTTCTTTTTTTTTTTTTTTAAGAAAATTAATAATAATCAGTATCGAAACAAACACTATCGAATAAGTTTTTTTTTTTTTTTTTTTTTAATATTTTTATATAATTTTTATATAATTTTGAATTAGGAAATAAAAAGTGCGGGTGCAAAATGAAATAAAAATAAGTAATAAAATGAATTTAACGATTAAATTTTTATATAAAACATGATCGCGTGATATATTAAAAAGTAGATGTAAAATTTAAAGTTTATGTGGGGCGTGTGGCATCTATAAAAAATGTTTAAAAAAATAGAATAGAGTAAAAAAAGCAACGATGTTGGTTGCAGTTTGTTATATAGTTTGAATTTTTTAATTTTATAAAAGTAATATCTACCGTAGGAATAATTTCTTATGTTAAAACTGTAGGGAATTGTGATGCGAGCACAAACGATGCTACTTTTTTTTTTTTTTTTTTTTTTTTTTAATGCGAGTAACTTTTTTAAAAATAAGTACACGAGCTTGAAATTTGCATTGGCGTTCATTATAAATTTTTTATTTTATTTATTTATTTTTTAATATTTTAGTGAAAATATTGATACCAGAATCGGATTCCAGTTCCACTTTCGATGTAAGCTAACTTTCACCGTTTTCATTCCCTCTCCTCTCACCATATTTTGCGTCACTGTTATGAATCAATACACTATTAGGGGATTTACATCACATTTCTCCGTGCATGCTTCACAACTCAGATTTAAATTAATGCACCGTTTTAGAAAATTAGTTTACACTGCTCCTGTTTGCGCTTGTTTTGTGATCTGGTACTGAATCGTTGTGCCGGTGTAATTATGTACGAATACCGATTTTGTATCGGTTTCGAGAAAATTAAAAAAAACGGTTTCATGATGTTAAGTTTAAACAAGTGTTCCTGATACATCATTCTAACACAGTAAATATTTGTTTTTTTACGCATAGAATTTTAATTTCTATATATTTAAGTAAATTTCAAAATTGAAAATAAAAAGCGGTGTGTGTGGGGGGGGGGATTTTTATTGGCTACCACAAATTTTTGCTGGCGACCAGTTTCTTTCAAATTCCTGGAGCCCTGATTATAACATTCTCGAATAACATTTCATATGTATTACTCCGAAATTTATCAAGTGATGTTACAGAGGAAGCGATATGCAGAAGTCACTTTATTTTATTATTAATATTCAGGCGGTAGTGACCGTTTCTACTTTGACAATGCACTGATATATTCACCCCCCCCCCTCCTTTTCTTCCCCAACCAGATGTAGGCATGTGCAATTATTTTGACCTAAAACAACTGTTGCAAGTTTTTGCAATGTATAATGTTTACTTGCAAAGTTATTTGTTGAATTAATAATTATTTGAATTTAATCAGGTTAATATATAGATCTTTCAAACCAAAAATTTCTCGAAGAGAAAATGCTATTTTTTTTTCGTTTTTTATGTTTAAGATCAACTATGTGTCTAATAGCCATTTTTTAAATTAGTTTATTAAATTTCAAGAGAAAACATGTAGTGAACGTTAAAGGGTTAATTAGTGCACTTACTGTGTTATTTATTTACAATATCTTTATATATGTATATTTTCTTTTGTTTTATTTATTTATTTATCTATTTATTTATTATGTTTCAGGAGACGTTCAATTACATCTGCTCCCAACATGAATTGATATGCCCAATACTCCCATTCTTCGTGTGGAGACCTGTTGTATGCCGCCAAAAAAGTCTGCTTGGAGATTCGAAAATACAAAACTTCCAGAGTCGCAATTTGTGAAACCGGAGAATTCAAATTACAACATGGGACTTATGTCTGATGATAGAGAAGTGAAACGTGTTTCTCACATTCAGTTTTATCCCATTGTGGATACATTTTCTCATTTTAAACAAGGGCCTATTGAGGATGCACCGCTTGATTTTTCCCTTAAAAAATGTGACGATTCTCAAAAGAAGAGCGAGTCTATCAGCCATTTGATGGAACGACTTGAAAATTATGAGCTGAAAAATGATGGTAATATGGTTAATCATCCTCCTATGCATGCATTTTACCCTGCAAATATGGTGAATGGTAACCACTCCCCTCCATACCAACCGAATAACAGTCCGACTTTAGACACCTCTCGTGCATCATCCTCTTGTAAAGATAGTGATTCCATAGATATGGATTATTCTCAAGAATCTGTTAAAAGCCCTCGTCATCTAGTCAATCCAAGTGAAAATAGAATGAATGATGCAATTCAACCTAATTCATCTGAACATCAAACTGCATCCAGGGAAAATACACCTGTTGGTCAGTCCTCGATACTGGAAGAAATGCTGAGAGGACAGCAACAAGCAAACCTTGCTATGGCTAACAGGCCACAGGGTTTTGGGGCTGCATACGGAAATGGATTTGGTGTTTACGAGGGTCAAGTTATAGCTAGTCCCAGCCCACCTGTAGCAATGGCTACACCGGTTATGCATCCAGCTAGTATGTTGCCTTTAACAATGGCGCCATATTTTGGATACGGTTACGTTGATCAACCGAATCCATTTATCCCAGGTTACATGTATAATCCTCCAGAACAAAATATGACTGATATTTCAGCTAATCGTAAATCGAAAAGGAAAGTTGATCCATTTAGTGATTCTCTCAAAGCATGTTCTGTCGAAGAGCTTAGGAAAAAACTGGATTCTTTAAGTAATGGTAGTCCGCTAGCGCTTAACTCTGATTATAATATCAATTTAAATCCTGCTTACAACGTGCAAGAAGGCAATGGTAGAAGTTATTCGAACAACACTTCACATGAACTTGCAAAAGATTCTGTAAATTATGACATGAACAATTGTCCAAAAGTGAGCAATAGAGAAAATAGTGAAAAAAACAATACTATTTCTAGTCATAACGTAGTAAGTAGCAAAAACAATGAAAACAGCTCGGCTGCATTACATAACAAACCAAAGGAAATCAGTCAAAATACGGAAAATCTCAAAACGAGTGGTACAAATAACACAACAAATGTACCTTGTACAAATGTACCTTGTACTGAGGACACTAATGATTCACAACAAAGTGCAATTCAGGAGTTGCCTTCCGATGGCCGAAGGAAAAAACCTAATGCCGATTATAGAGACGATCCCGATTATAGACTGAAACGTGCTAAGAATAATTTGGCTGCAAGAAGGTCTCGAGAAAGTCGTCGTATTAAAGAAGAAATAATACGAAAAACAGCCGCTGTTTTAGAACAGCAAAATAAGGTTATAATGCGCGATATCACAGCCTTGAGATTAAGCTACGATGAAGCAAAAGTAAAATATTTTAGCTTATTAAAAGAGTATGAAAATATGAAAATTCAAAATTCTGTTCTCACTGAAAGATTAAACCAAAAAAGATGTGGTCAGTGTGGTTCAGCTCTTCCAAGTATCAACTAATGTGAATTATAAATATTCCATGAGACTGTTTCCTTTTTAAATTTGTAAATAGTTTAAGTACAGTGATTTGTTGCCTTTATTGTATCTCTCCAACAAATAAAAATCTCATAATACAAGAATGTTCTTAGAAATAACGATTCATTTATTTTTCTTCGTCTTTTGGAAAAAAAGACAGAAATCAGTTGATAAATTTCTTAAATATCTGATCAGTTATCAAAGAAAGAAAAAGAAGGTTTATTTTAAATATTAGAATTTTATATGAAAATATAACAAATTTTTCTACACGTTTCTAAAATTCTAAATAAATACAAAGTGAATTATTTTGAAATTATCATATTTACAAATGCTGAATATTTTCCCCCGCATTAGAAAATATTATTAATTTCTATAATATTGCCAATTATTCATAATAGTGAATATATTTAATATTTTTACATATACATATTTATAATTATTTATTTATTTAAAAAAAAAAAAAAAAATGTTGCAAAAGTATATTGGTGATTACAATCAAATAAATAATGCATTTATTTTTACTACTTAACTTTTTGTATCGTTAATTTCTCTCAAGGAAAATTATAAATTAGCGATAATATACTCTAATTCCAAATGATGTAAATAATTACAATTGTTAAAAGAATCCTTGTAACTATCAGTTCTTTCTTCCTTTTTTTTTTTTTTTTTCTCCTTTTTTGATGTAAAATATCAATTGGCAATTGATTAGTTCTTTCAGCTTTCCAAGCATTGCAGTATGATTTTTTAATTATTGATTGATAATTATATATACAGAGCGAATTATTTAAAAATTAATAAGTTTGTAAATAAGAACTGTATACTTTGCTTTGATTTATTATTGATTATAATATTTGTTCTCCCTTTCTTTCTTTCTTTCTTTCTTTTTTTTTTTTCTTTTTTTCCTTTCTTGATAAAGTTTCATTGAAGGGCTTCAGCAATATGTTAATAACGCAGTATAACAATTTCTTAAGCTAAAATTTCCATAACAGTAATTAAAACTGTCTGATATAAAGTTATCAAGTTATAAATACCAATTAAATGTTATTTTTGGTGCTTCCACTATTCGCTAAATGTGAATTGGTAATGCATTATCAATTTCTTGAGCTTTTTTAAGCACTGATAACCCTCCTTTTAAATACAAAATAAATTATAAAATTATCAATAATTGTAAATAGCAATTATTTTTGATGACTCTATGCACTGTAAAAAATTTTGTGTAAGAATACACAACATTATTGGGACAACTTACTTTCCACAACCATGTTGAGAAATATTATCAACTATAGCCATTGAGGCAGCTTACTTGCCATAACCATGCAGAGAAATGTTACCAGTTGTAATTGCGTAACATCCTTCTGTTACACAGCTATAGTTGATAACATTTCTCAACAGGGTTGTAGAAAGTAAATTGCCTCAATAATGCTGTGTATTCTTACAAAAAATTTTTCACAGTGTGTTAATAATGGCACTTTTTTTTTTTTTTTTTGTCTTTCCTTTTCTTTCTTTCTTTCACCCTTTTTTCTTTTTTTTCAGATATTGAAATTACTGCAGATGTATATATTATCTTACTTGGGATTTTCTCCAGATATTCTAATTGATTTACATAATAGTTTTTGATAGAATATTTTTATCTTTGTAATAGAAAATAAATGTATATAAAATTATAATAATTGTCATTATTAGAAAAAGTCATAGTTTCGAGCATATATATTTTTTGTAAATATTTCATTGTCAATTTCTCTTTTATAAATAGCATTTTTAAAAATATTACATTATTTTTCCTCAATGTACAGTTATTTTTTATATATGTAGTATATAAATAAACAATTATTATTTTTTAAAATTTCCTCGTTTCTTTCTTAGATCATATTTGAATTATTTCAATTCATAATAATAATTTTCCTGTGATAAGTGTTCACTGAAAAAAATATTTACGATTTTATACATTTATAGTTTTCAATTTTTTTATTTAAGCAAAAAAAATACTAAACCAGTACAACAATAATAATAAGTAGAAATATAACATTATTCGAAAGTCATAGCTGTCATGTTTTCTTGATTTTGAAGACTTCCCGAGTTTTATATATTTTTCTTGATTCTTGCCAGAAAATATCTTGCTGATTTTTTTAATTTTATGTATATTTCCTTTTTTATATTTAAAAAAAAGAGAGAGAGAGAGAGAAAGTATATTTTTTAATTATATACGAGAATCTTATTTATGTGCATTAAGTTTTTTCTGTAGTCAAAGGAACATGAAGAGATTTATTCCAGAACATTAATTGAATCCTGCAATGACTTTTGCAAAGCAGATCATGACATTGCACAATATACGGCATATGAGAAACATGCTTTTATGCATATAAAAAATATATATTCATTTTATTAGATACAAGATTCTTATGCGTATGAATTTTCTTCTTTAGTCAAAAGAAAAGAACATGAAGAGATTTATTCCAGAACATTAATTGGATCCTGCAATGACTTTTGCAAAACAGATTATGGCATTTCGCAATTTACGGTATATGAGGAACATGCTTTTATGCATATAAAAAATATATATTCATTTCATTTGTCTTAGTGCAGCCTCTAGAAGTTAAACTGTATTTACCAGAAATTTCTCCTTAGACATAATGTATTTTAATTCTTTTGGATGTTCTTGTAGACGAACCATTTTCTTGATCTCAACGAATGGTACCATATCTATATATGATACAGATTTAGAATACAGAGTTTGGACTTCCTGCTCACATTTATTCTTGAAGTATGTTGATAACACTATAACAGACACTCAGACCAACTACTAAAAACATGTTTTTGAGTTCAAGACACCTGTAATCATATAAATATAACAAAAATTCACTTTCGAAAATTTGATCCTAAAATAATACTTTGTCTACTATATATAGATAAAAGAGAGTAAAATTAGAGCTTTTATTAAATCGAGAAGTTAATCAAAAAATTACTCTATTGTATGTTGAGCTCATGGGTGAAAGTTTTCAGTCTGTTGACTGAATTCAGTCTTTTTTTATGTGTTATAATACAGATAGGCAATTTTATGGAATTAATATTTGTTAGGGGCAAATAAAGGTCCCAATTTTTTTTTCTGAATCAGCCCCTATTAATGTTAATTCAATTATATTAATAAATAATTTTGCTAAGTTTTCATACTTATACTTATTAATGTAACCTTTGGAAATGTATGTTTTGAATATCTACATACATTATGTATAAGTTTATTATATTTTAAAAAATATATATATACTTCAGTCCAGCGAAGATTTTTTACTTTTACCCATGGTTGAGCTGCACAGGTTCTATTGTTTGAACTTTTTGAATCGGAAATTCGAAAGTTTCATACACAAGAGAGTACTGAAATTTCCATTTATTTCGTTTATAAAAAATATTTCTCGAATGGATCGAAATTTCGTAAGTTTTTAGTGACTGTAATCTGTTACTGGAACTAACTTATTATCAATAAACAGAAAATTTTACACTTATAATAATCTAGTCTGGCACTCATACGACTTAACCTGAAATGCAATACTATAAATACAGATTGGAGATTAAGGGATAAGATAACGAGTGCTGTTATATAATCCTACATTAAAAACAATTCAAATTCCGCTTCAGAACAGCTTTATTTGAGAAATAATTCTGTGTGAGGGTGCTACCGCCCTCTTCAACCCCCTCCTCTCCGTTTGATCATTGTACCTTGTACCAGTGTTGGGCACAATTGATTAAAAAGTAATTGAGTTACAATTGAATTACAATAATAATTATTTTACTGTCAATCAATTAAGAAGTAATTTATTACAAATAAATTGAATATTCAATTTATTTGTAATCAATTACTTGTTAATTGATTGACAGTAAAATAATTATAATTGTAATTTAATTGTAACTCAATTACTTTTTAATCAATTATGCCTAACACTGCCTTGTACCTACATTTATACAGAATTCAAATCTGTTACTAAATTTCAAAGTTCATTGAAAATTAATCAGACAACATTCAACTGCACTATTCCTTGAAACTTATTAATCTTGATCGAATTTTTTAAATAACAAACATATATTAACTTCGAAATACAACATTTAAATTGCCTGAAATTATTTGCTTTAAAGTTACTCTGCTAAGAGACAGAGGCAAAGACCAAACGTTAAAAACTTGACTTCAGTATTCAGGAAACCTCAAAACCTCTAAATGTACAAAAAGCAAGCGATTAATATTTAGCTTAAAAAAAGACATTATTTACCATATGACTATGAGGAATTAATTTTAATTCCTGAGCAGCTTTCCTGGATATGGTAAAATATTATAGTAAAGCACATAAATATAATCCTATATATTAACACATACCACATTCTGAAATGTACTTCCACCAATTTTCCAAATTTATACCACTATATTCTAGTTCTTTTGAGTAGCTCTGTAAACGAATACTGAATGATTTTCATACCATATTCTACATGAAGCATGCTTTTACGCATATAAAAAAATATATATTCATTTTATTTAGTTTAGTGCTGCCTATATATGTTAAATTCTATTTACCTACAATTTCGCCCAGAGACATAATGCATTTGAATTCTTTTGGATGTCCCTGTACACGGACCATTTGCTTTATTTCAACGAAAAGTTTCGTGTAGTATCCCTATATGATACAGATTTAGGATACAGAGTTTGAACTTCCTGCTGTTTTCTTCTTGAGATATGCTGGTGACAGACACACACACAGACCAACCGCTAAAAACATGTTTTTCAGATTCAGGAGACCTTGAAATGTGTAAATATAGCAAAAACTCAATTTCAGAAATTTGATTCAAAAACTATACTTTATCTACCATGTATATGGGTAAAAGAAAATTAAAAAAGAAAAAAAACTTTTTTTGAAAGTGTCAGAGAAAAGCGCAGAAATTTTGGTCGACTTACAAAAAGGATTTTTAAAGAATAAGATTTTTAAAACATCTCATTTTACTTTTAAATTTTATTATTAATGATTATAAATTTCAATAAATAAAATTCACTTTTAAAGGGAAAATATATGTATATATATTAAAACTTAGAAAATTACTATAATATGAACTGATAAAAATAGAGCAAAATCGATGTAATTAATGAGAAGATTGCAAAAGATTAAAATAAAACAAATAGGGTGAATGAAAGCATCGGCCTGCAAATTGTGTTTTTCGTTGAATAAAGTACATTTTACTATAATTTCTTTTCACCAATGCCGTAAACCACAATTACAAAAATAATGAAGAAGGACATAAATTAAAAAAATATGAATAACTATATAAATTTAAAAACAAAAGAGTACTTAAATAACAACAAGTTGCATGTAGCATGTGAATACAGTAGTAAATAATTCAGTTAAACGGTTAAACATACATTATTTACCAATAAGTATTTTGACACTTTCGAATTTAGACGATTTGTCGAATATCTAGAAATTATTTAGGAATTATCTTGAAACTTTGGGAGTATGAAAAATATGTTATACCTCATATATTTCAGCGAAAGTTGTGTCCTGGAGAGGAAAATCGGACCAGGGAGAAATGAAACAAAAATCAAATGTTTTGGATCACCCTGTAAAAAAGTAACCCTTGAAATGCGTTTTCACTATAGCATGTGATTATGACATTCTAATTACACTGCGCTGGAAGAAAAAAAAATTCAAGCCCTGATACCATTTCTGCTGATTCTTATGTAAAATGACCTCCTGAATCAGAATATATGACACCCATTTTCACCAATTACCCATCGTTTTCTCGGGCCATCATCTCCTCCCCCAATTTTTATCTCTGTCTGGTAATTTTATGGCCATGAATTTGAGTTGGAGAATGGAAAAGAATTATTTTAGAACTTAAAAACAAAAAAAAAAAAATAAATAATGTATAGTAAGTAGTAATAATAATTGATCAATAAAATATAATAAATGTAATTTATAATATCAGTGGCAAATCTCCTTGCCCCCCCCCCCCCCCCGCTAAATTTTTCCCTTGCTGCAAATAATCATGTTTTAGAATTTTTCGTATCCGTAGGCCCTCAGAAGCTATTTAACTGTTAAAATAATCCTCCCCCCTATAAATCAAATTTATAGCCATAAAATTACCGTAAAGTGGAAAAAACAGGGCGGGATCCCGCCAAAAACGGGGGGTGATAGGGCAAAATGGTAGTCATATTCGGATTCAGGAGGTCATTTTACGTAAGAATTTCCAAAAAGGGAGTTGGGGCCAATTTTCATGCAGAGCAGTGTTATCTGTATAAATTTTTATGAGGCTACCACATATATTCATTGAGATATAACTGTTTCTTTAAAAAATACCAAAATAAAATTCCACTTTTTAATTATAAAACGTAGGGTACTAGAAACAGTGCAAAGCCATTTATAGGGGTTGGGTTGTGGGGATTAAGGTAGATTGACTGCATTAGGGTCCTAGTCCTGAGGGGAAGTGCCCTTCGTGGGATTCTTTCTAAGGGGTCCTAGCCCATATTTACGCAAATTTGGCCATTTTTAGGAAACTTGGTGTACTACATTAGACACAGCATACTGCAATCAGAATGCAAAAATATTAAATATCTTACGAAATATGAGCATTTTTATTAAATAATTTTTAAGTATGAAGCCGCAAGCTTTTAAAAAATTTCCATTTGCATAATTCAATAACCAAAAGTATTGAGATACTTATACGAAAACCCCAAACAAATATTGTGTAAATTCAAAAAGAATTAACAGAATTTCAGTTCCTCTCAAAAAAAAAAAAAAAAAAAAAAATAGGATGACGATAGGGGTTTTTATTAATTTTTAATTGCAATCAGCGAAAACTGTATTGCAATTGGGCATTGATTGAATCAAAATGAAAATTTGAGTAAAACCCCTTATAGTTTAGCTTTTATTTTGAGAGGAACTGAAATCCTGTCCATTCTATCTCTCATAATTATCTGAATGTACACGATATTTGTTTGGGGATTTCATATAAGTAACTCAATATTTCAGGCTATTAAATTATGCAAATAAATTTTTTTAAAAGCTTGCGCATGAGTTGTTAAAAATTATTTTGAAAAGTGTTCATATTTCTAAAGATATTTAGCAATTTTGCATTCTGATTGCAGCATGCCAATTTTCCTAAAAATGTTTTTTTTTTTTTTTTTTTTTTAAGAAACTGTTATATGTTAATGAGTATATGTAGTAGGGCGGGTGGAGAAACACAAAGGAATTTATAGAAAACTATTGATTAAAAAGGTATAATAATTTATCGAAAATGTTATGTCATTTTGAGCTACATTTTGATCATGTCGCATCCCGGCAAGAAAAGTGACACAAATAAAAAAATGGCACTTTTGAATTTAGGCAATTGAAAAAATGTATATGAAGTACTCAAACGTGCATGACAAGCGTCAGATCTCTATTGCGCATGTTATCTGTCTGAGAGGCAGTTATGTCAGTTTTATTGTAGACTAGTCAGTGCTTTATCGTTATCTTTAAATATGTATATTTTTCTCAAATATGCTGCCTACTTTATTTTCATATAATTTCAAACGCTTTTTTTTTTTCTTTTCTTCTAAACCTATAAGCGTTCTGAGATTGTAATTAATTGACATTTTCTCTTTTCCTTCAAAGGAACCATCTTTAGTGTTGGTATTCGAGTTAAGGCCAATAATCTACACTAGGGTTGGAGTTGTGCGGGTTAAGGCCGATTAACTACGCTAGGGTCCTAGATTTATGGGTAGAGTACCCTTCGTACGGGTCTTGCTACGGAGTCCTAGCCCGTATTTAAGTGAGTTTCGAAGAAAGACACAGAAAACAGCGAACTGCTAGGTCGACTGCAGTGACCTGGCATCGAATCCGGAACTTCCTGTCTACCATCTTTGAGCGCAAAACCGTTCGGCCATAGGAGGGGCGGCTACACTGGGGACCTGAGTCTAAGGGATAGGGGAGCCCTTCATGGGAACCTTTCTAAGGGGCCCTAGCCTGTATTTGAGGGGCCGTCTTTGGCACTGTTATCGGAGAGTTGCAGCTTAAGATATTTTTCAAAGAGGCATTCGGTTGTAACTTAGCGCATGTTTTACTATTTTGATAAATGAGCCCAAACTTTTAACATTTATTTAAAATTATACATTATTCAACTAGATAATAATACGTATTCGTGATTAAATCAATTACATGTTGTCCCCAACAATCAAAGTGGTAAATGCTACTGACGTATGATGCATAAGACTTTTCTGAAACGTTGTGTTGTGTGAGAGAAACTCCTGCACAGCCCTCACCCCCCCCCCCCCTCTCCTTTTTTTTTTTTTTTTTAGCTAGATGTGTTAACTACTGCCCGTGAAAATATTAAAATACAAATTAAAAATATTAAGTTGTAATTGTTTCATTTGAAATGGATGGAAATTAAGATATATTTTAAAATGTTTTGCGCCATTAAACAGAGAAAAAACACTTTTCAAGGATATCCTATCCATACTTAGAATGAGAATGGATACATTTTTTTTTTTACTTTTACTACTACTAGTTGCGTATTTTATTAAAAGATGGCAGCACTACTGTATAATATAAACTCTGCAATTCCGAAATCCCTAGATTCTGCGATTCCACGGATTCCACTCAGAAATCCTCTCTTCGGTTCGAACCGCTATTTAAATCAGGTTGTATCGTTGTGATATTCAAAAGTTTCAACTGAAAAAAATAGTTGTCACTCGTTATATTCGTTATCATCTTAAAAAGACTCTGATAAGTCGCATAATTTACTCAGCCTAAGCATTTAAAATAGACAATCCGCATTAAACCATACACACACTGTTCTTAATCTCGAAAAATGAATATATTAATAGGTAATAGATGGCAGCACTACCGTATTTTTATAAGCTTTTTTTCAGGAGAGAGTGGACTAAACATGTTTAGAAAATTTAGAGCAGAATCATCTATTTAAACTTTAAACAGGTTTGAGGTTCATACTTATCAGCCTTATTGTCGGATAATAATAAAAATAAGGATAATAATTTTAAAGATCTTTTATTCGCATAATGGTAGAGAAAGTATTGCTTTTGAATCAAATGTTCGAAATTTAATTTATGTTATAATATTTATTACGTTCTCTGGTGTTAATAGAGAAAGTATGTAATTGGGTCAAATTTTGGAAATTGAACTTTTGCTACATTTACTGGTTTTGAGATGACTTGAATCTTTTTTTTTTTTTTTTTTTAAGCGTTTAGTCTGTCTGTCTAATGCGAGTCTGTTATCAGCATAATTCAAAAGTAAGTAATCGCAGGAAGTCCAAAATCGGCATTCTAAATCCGTAATGTTGCTTGAAACTTTTTAATGAAATTGGAAATTACTTCGTGCAGAAATAAATTTAGAATTAATAAATTACATTATATTTATGACCAAAATTTCTTGTTGGTACACTGAAAAAAAAAAAAAAAATCTGGTGTGTAACAACCACACGACTTCCATTACCCACTATTACTAGTATTATATGCCCTTTTTTGAGAGAATAGTGGTCGGAAGATATATAATTGACCTAAAGATTTAGCATCTAAGTTTTCCTCTAAATGAAAACTGATATATGTGTAAAGACATATAAAACAGAATTTAAGCGTGTTTTTTTTTTTTAAAGTCGGTAGAGCACTTGAAACACTTATTTAAGAGATTTAAAACTGACCTACTTAATCAGGATAAATAATATGATTGCTAATTTTCTGTACTAACCACGTAATACATGCGAAAGGATATCTGAAAAAGGGTTCATGCAGGGATTTTCAAGAAAATCGTTAGAGGCGTTTTTGAGATACCAACTTTCACCAAAGTTCAATTATTGACACGAACACAACAATTACATACGAAATGATATCTAAAAGAGAGTTAATATGAAGCGTTGAAAAACATCCTTACACAGACTTAAAAAAAAAAAAAAAAACGCGATTGCAAGACCTCAATTTGGCCTACTTATACAGGACGCCTATCAATTTTCATGAACTAACCAACAATTACATATGAAAGAACATCTAATAGGGTGTTTATGCAGCAACTTTGAAGAAAATCATTAGAGCCGATTTTGAGATACGGATTTACGGTCCTACTTCCGGTTTCATATGTCACACTTCTAGTTTTCCAATTTTCATCAAAAGTTAAAAAGTCATTTGTACACCAGACCTAATTCAATTCTGAAGTTTCGTCGTTCTGTCTTTATTAGTTTCTCAGATATGATACGCAGAAGATTCTCCACGCACGCACATACACATTTACTGACCAATTGTCAAAAACCACTTTTTTGGACTCAGGAGACCTTAAAACATGTAAATCAGGTGAAAACTCGATATTGAATTGTTGGACCGAATACAATACTTCCATTACCTACAGTCGGAAACTAGCAAAAATTCCTATGTAAAAAAAGTGCACTTCATACGGTTTTGTTAAATAAATCCTTGTCGAATTCTGTTCTTAGTCAGTGTAAGAACATGATTCGATAAGGATTTATTTAACAAAACCGTATGAAGTGTACTTTTTTTACATAGGAATTTTGCTAGTGTTCGGACACTTTTGTTACCGACTGTACGGTAGTAGGGTAATGGAAGTGAGAAAGCAGGTAAAATATTAAAAAATGAGTAAAACTGTGTCAAATTTGAATATGTCACATACTCAAAATAGCTCTGAAGCAACACACAAACACACACAAATGTACTCAAATTTTTAAAAATCCCATAACTTATTATTGAGTCTATTAACATGATCAAAAAATAGCATCGAGTATCGTAAACCCCAATACCTAAACGTACGGAGTTTTCCGCGGTTTTCTCTTAAACTTGCGTAAATACGGGTTAAAGTCCCTTAGAAAGACTTCCAAGGAGGGCACTCCTCTAAGGCCTAGGACCCTAGTGCAGTCAATCGGCCTTACTCCCTAATCCAATCCAATCCAATACCCCAAACACAGATTCTCATTGACGTGTTCTTCCGCAAACCAATATGAAACCACGAAATGTAGACGAACATAAAAATGACATAAAAACCGGAAAATATAATACCGCCCTGGCCAAAACACACAATAAACAAAACATTAAAATAGACTTTGACAAAACCACTAAAATAGCCGATTATGAAAACTATAATTATGCGATGTATCGTGAATCGATCGAAATATCTACGAATTATGACGTATGCAATGACAGCGGCGCAGTAGCCCCAAACGGAGCATGGAGCCATCTGCTGAAAAATCAACAGAGGAACACTCAGTTTCAAGTTTCAAGCACAGAAGTTCGTTTCTGAAGAGGACCGGGTACCCGGTTTCGAAAGATCTAAAACGACGCACGAAGTCAATAACTAGGTTTTTTATTTAAATGTATTTAATCACGAAATGTAGTTCTGGAAATTAGAGGCAAATTTTTTTGTGTTTGAACTCTTTCTGTTCAAATTTGCAGAAATTCAATAAAAGAACTTTTTTTAGTTCAACTTGCCGTTTATAATAAATTATGAAGTGAACAGATTTCAATTTGAAAACATATGATATTTCATAAATTAGACAAGCATGCCTTCCTTTTTTAAACAAAATTACTCATTTCAAAATGAGTAAGTCCATTTACTCATTTTTGAGCATTTCGTTTACATTTTAACATCTTCAGACAACATTTTAAACAAAAGAAAGTAAACATAAATTTTATATGAACATTAAAGCATGTTTTATATAAAATATGGTATGAAAAATATTTATTATTCGTTTACCAAGCTTACACAAAAGAATTTGTATTTATAAGGGTCTGTACCTGTAAGTCTTTCGAAGTACATTTTAAGTGATTGTATGTGTTACTTTTACTGGACTAAATTTAAGTACACCGTGTAGTGCATATTAAAGTTTACAGACAATAAAACGGTTACTACATACAATTAACCGAATATACTCTCTGTAATGAATGTAAGCGATGAAAGTGCTTCAGCGAATTATACACTGAGAAAGAGGGTTTCTTAAAAACGAGCAAAGTTGATAAAGAAATATATTCCACTTATCGCAAAGTTGTGTCAATATTGAGTATGTCACATACTCAAAATGGCTCCAAATCAAATATACTCAAATTTGAAAATTCTATCTACTCGTTATTGAGTATGCTAACATGCTCAAGACAGCATCATAAATTCCAATATGCCAAATATATATTCTCACTGGTGTATTCTTCCGCACACGTAGATCTAAAAATTTGAGGGAATAAAAATTTTTAACTCTTTCTTTTTAAATATGGAAATTCTATTAAAGAACATCTTTTAGTTTAGTACATTTTTATAATAAATTATGAAGTGAGCTACTATTAGTTTGAAAACATGTGATATTATTTCGTAAATAGTTGGTTGAGTGGCTTAAGAGGGGAAATACTTAATGCCGCTGATAGCCAAGGCTAATGTTATTCTGTGGGAAATTTTTTTCCTCTATTACTCTTTACTTAATTCATTTTTTTAAATTCCATTTTCACTTTCAAAAAATTCACAACCGTTAAATTAGTACTTTTTTTCAAAAAATTAATTTTTAAAAAATTTTATGTTTTATTTTCGAGTTTAGAAATGAGAATTTTCAGAAAATGCATTTTTTCTCATTTTTTAGTCGCCAAAAGTTAAAATTAAAAAAATCAATTTTTGGGAAATGAGTACTAATTTAACGAGTATGAATTTTCTGAAAGAGAAAATGGAGTTTAAAAAAATACATTTATTAATCAGTAATTATGGAAACGAAATTTCACATAGAATAACATGGGCCACATGAAAAACTTCAAAATTTTCGCTATGCGCCCAAAACTATCTTCCATCCCCCAGTGGCTTCACGTAATTATTTTTTTATTTTATTTTATTTATTTTTATTTTTTATTATTATTATAATAATCTCATTGTTCCTTCCTCGTTCAGCTTGTCTTTCTCAATTCTTAAGTGTTGTCTCCTTCCCCTGTTTAAATGGCCTCCTCTTTTGGCTTTAATTATTGTGTGCACAACTAACTTTAGCGGCTTCCCCAGCGTTTTTTTTTTTCTCCCTTCCTACCTAAATTCAAAATTGTTTTAATTTTGCATAATTCCGGTTATTTCGACTCTCAGCTAGTAAGTGCACTTATTCCAAATTCCTTAACATCCTGGAGCGTGTCTATGCGTTTCCACCGTAGCTATCCTGGAGGGTGTGGTGTACAAATCGAGCTGCGTCTCCAAGGCAGAGGTCGATACCCTGCAATTCCTGAGCTTTGGCGTTCTAGTCACATTGCTGCCCAGTAGCTTCCACGCGGAGTTCTGGCGATTTATTCGCTCCGGCGGACGGCATCCAACCCGTTAAGCTTGGCCGAGCCCAGGCAGGCAGGGGCCGTCCAAAGGTTTCAAAGGAAGTATAGTAATCCCGATTTGCGAAATGGATTTTGTATTTCACATCGCTCGAAAACGAATGATCGCTGAATGTTGCCAATTTATACGTGTGACTGTCATGATGTCTAGTTGTACACCTGCAAGTGTCGTCTTAACACGAGCTCCCGTTTTAGAGATATAAGGGACTTTACACAATTTTTCGTGACGTCTGTATGTGTGTGTGTGTGTGTCTGTCTGTGTGTGCGTATGTCGCATAACTCAAAAACGGTTGGACGTAGAAAGTTGCGAATTGGTACATAGGTTTGTTATAACATTTAGTTGTGCACCTGCCTTTTTGGACTTTGTACGATTTTCCGTTTTGGAGATATTTAGGAAAATTGGGTTCATAATGACCACGGTTTGGACAAATCTTGTAATTTAACTGACTTCCCGACTTGCTAGACATTTGAAACTTTCAGAAAAGCTAAGAACACGTTAACAATGCATTTTTAAAAATATTTTTAGCCAACTGTTTCCGATACCTGCTGCCTTCAGCAGCGTTTATGTGATTGAACAGAAAATTTATTTAACTAACTTCCCGACTAGCTAGACATTTGAAACTTTCAGAATAATTCAGAACACGGTGAAAATGCATCTTTTTAATACCTTTAGCCAACTGTTTCGGGTCTCTGCTGCCTTCGTCAGTGTTACCAGTACAAATCTTGCAATTGGTTTTTAACAAAGTTTCAGAAAAGCTCAGAACACGGTGATAATGTATTTTTTAAAATATTCTTAGCCAACTGTTTCGGGTCCAATGTCAATGTTTTTTAACATTATGTATATTTCTAAAAGTGTATAAGGAAGTCATGTGGTGCCCACATCAGATTTTTTTTTTTTTTCTTTCTTCCTCCTGAGACAAAACAACTAATTCCTAAATGAGTATGTCCATTGGCTCATTTTTGTGTCCTCCATTTTTAACAGTGTAACATGTTCACTGAAATTGATTAGGAATGATAATTATAATAATTTCAGGTGTATAATCTGCAGGTTAGATAAATCAGTTTTACACTAGATATTTTATCTACTTTAAAATGCTATATTTCTACGAAGAAATTCGTTGTATAAATATAACTTTGTAAATAAATTAAAATTTCAAGTGTTAAACTGATTTATCTGACCTGCGGATTATATGCCGGAAATTACACCTATACACTTACACACATACACTTTCTTTTACTCATATGATAGATAATATATTGTTTTGGTTGGTTGGTAGGTATGGGGCCGATTGACTATACTCTAGGATCTTAGACCTATAGATGGAATGCCTATAGGTCTAGTCTTTCTATAGGGTCCTAAGCCGTATTTACGCGAGTTTTGGAGAAAACTACGAACAAATCCGAAAGGCTAGTTCGATGAGCGCGATTTTGAGATCGAACCTGGCACTTCCCATCTTCCAACTCTGAGCGCAGAACCGCTCGGCTGCTGGTGGACATACACTGTTTTGGAGTCCAATTTTACGACGTTCAGTTTTTGCTATAATCAAGAGTTTTAAGGTGTCTGATTACAGATAAGATGTTTTTGGTTGTAGGTGTTTGTGTCTGTTATCGTTATGATTTAAAAGCAAATAAATGACGAGAATTCAAATTAGATATTCAGAATGGGAATACGACTTGAAATTTTTAATTAAGTTCAGCAAGTTTCAAACAGTAGTATGCATTATGGTATGATTCGTGTTAATTATTGATTTACAAAGTCATACAAAAATATCCAAACGGATTATGAAATATAAATGGAGTTTGCTTATGGTGTATTTTAAGCTTATTATTTTTTAGCATACAATTTTATTAGATGCACTGCTGTCTTTACGCTCAATGTTACTAAAACTACTGTCAGCACTATTATTATTATTGTTATTAGGACTGAGGGCCTATTAGTCTCAATCTGATATTTTTGCGTTGTCGTTTTCGATAGTTAGACATTTGTCGAAATCATTTTTCGATAGTTCGACATTTATCGAAATCTAAAATTTATCGAAAATATAATTGAATAATTTGAAAGCGATGTTATAATTGGGAAGAAAAAAAAAAAAAAAAAAAAAACTAATAGTCCTCCGTCCTAAACTAAATTCTGCTTTTGCCAGAATTTCATCAAAATCATTTTTTTTTTAAATTATTATTGAAAGAAAAAGAAAAGAAAATTAATAATAATCAGTATCGTTACAAGCGATATCGAAAAAGTTTTTTTTAAATAATTTTGAATTAGGAAATAAAAAATGCGCGTGAAATAATATGAAATAAAAATAAGTAAAATTAATTTAATGATTTAATGTTTTTGTTTTTCGGGGGCTGCTCATGCATATAAAAAATGCGTATTAAAACGAGTCGAAGAAGGAAGCGGAATAAGTATTGAGTTATATTACGATAAATACGATATATAATATGATACGATATATTAGACCTATCGTCCAGGATTAGTAGGCATTTTCGTTGAAAGAAATTGTTCGTTCGGTGCAACTTGCACATTAGTCCCGTGAGGTACAACTTTCACATTAGTCCCTTGAAGTACAACTTTCACTTTAGTCCCGTCAGGTACAACTTGCACATTAGTCCCCTTTAAATATAGTGACCAGCGAAGCTGGCAAAGCATTCGTTGATTCATTACCTCAATTGATTTTTTTTTTTTTTTTTTTTACACCAATTGGAAAAAAAATTAATGTTCGTCTGTACTCACAGACACCCTTCCGTAGGAATATGCGGAGTTTTGGAAAACTTTACTTAGTTAACGCGATTTTATTATTATTATTATTGTTATTATTTTCGTGTGTGCATGTGTTCTACACATTGAAAATTCAAAATATCACCGCGAAGATAAAATCTAAAATCTATTAAAGTTTTGTCACGGAAAAGTACAATTCGAATGGGTTTATAATCCATGCGAACCTTTTATTTTATTTGAATCGAAAGAGGGGGGGGGGGGAGTTATTTTATTTATAGAATTATTTTACAGCCACAAAGTTTTAAAATTGGTATATATTTAAATCGAAAAGAAGCTGTGGATATGTGTTATTTTGATTCAATCGTTTCTTTTTTTTTTTCCTGCTTTTTAGAGTGTTGGAATCTTATTATTGGTAGAAGAAAATAAAGGAAAGAAACAACAGACAGATTAGCAGCATGACATCTACAAAACAAAAATATTTTTGTTTTTATGAACACAAATTTTCCTGTGTTGAGAGCTACTTTTATTTGAAATTCCCCTTTAAAGGATCTTTGAAATACGTATATGCTCGTTAAACGGATAACATGTTGATTTTAATTTCAAGTTTGCATATTTATTGTAATTTTATATAACTTTTTAAATAAACTAGTAACATGTAGAACACGTTTTAAAAGCCATTTCAAAGTCCTAAAAACCAGTTGCAATTTGGAATACCATGCGATCATACAAACACCAAAACTACATAAAAATGCTTTTGACCTTTGCCCGAAATATTCACTCAAATTGCGTAGTTGCAGTTATTAACTTCGTAGAAGGGCGAGAAATCGAATTTAGCTAAAACTTTCAATGTATAAAACCTGTTTCTTCCTTTCTTTTTTAGCCTTCAGCCTTTTTGAATATTTCTCTCTCTCTTTTCTCTTTTTACATGGCTATGAGATAACAAGCTGGTAAGGTGAGACTGTTTTAAGAGGAGATAGAATGTTCTGCTAGTTATTCTAACTAAAACTTGCGTAGGTGTTCATATCACCTCAAGCAATGATGGGAAGAACAATAGAAAGATTTATATGGATCTAAAGGGAATTTCAAGGTTTGATTATCGTATTCTGTTTCGTACAAAAAAAAAAAAAAATTCCAAACTTGTTGCTTTTGTTATTTTTTGGAATTTCTCATTCTCTACATGTTGATTATCTATGTAATATTTCATTAATGGGTGCCAGTTACGATTAAGGGAGGCATACTATTGTAACAATCGCAGCTATCGTAGATCACAAGTCGGATCGTACACTCCGTAGCAAAAATATCCGAGCATAAACAATAATCCCCGTCTTAAAAATGTACACTTAATACTGCTTTGTTAAATAAATCCTTGTTGAGTCATTTTCTTAGTCAGTCTAAGAACATGATTCAACAAGGATTTATTTAACAAAGCAGTATTAAGTGTACTTTTTAAGACGGGGATTATTGCTAGTGCTTGAATACTTTTGCTGCGGAGTGTACGATCCGACTTGTGATCTACGATAGCTGCGACTGTTACAATAGTATGGCTCCCTAAATTTTGTGGAAATAATACGGTAGTGACGTAAGGTATGATCCGATTTGTCAACCCAGATTGAATTTATGAAATCATAAATTCAACTGCTAGGAATTTCCGGTACATAAATTTAATCTGATATATTAGGTCGTTCCTTAATTATTGGTAGAAACTGAAACAAGAAAGAAAACATGAATCACAAAGAAAGAAATGGATTTTATTCAGCAAAGTAGTCGCCATCGGCAGAAATACACTTCGCTCAACGAGTTTTGAGCGAAAAAATGCCACGGTGGCAGAAGCATCTTGTTTCGGGAACTGTTTGTCCCTCACAAACCTGTTCAGATGGCGAAACATGTGATAATCAATCGGAGCCAAGTCTGGAGAATAAAGTGGGTACAGCAGAAGCTCATACCCGAAATCCTGGATCTTTTGCCGGCTACCAAATGAGACATGGGGTCGAGCTCCATCCTGCAAGAGTATGGGACATGACCTATTGACAAGTGCTGGTTGTTTGATGCAACGTCTCCTGTGGCATTCATCCAACTGACGACGGTACACGTCCCTATTAATAGTCTTGCCTCTCGGGAGAAATTCATAATGGACCACGGTCTTGGCGGTCCACCAAACGGAGACGAGAATTTTCTGTGGAAGGAGATTTAGTTTGGGGATCTGTTTCGCAGGTTCACTTTTATGCAGCCACAGTGCTTTGCGCTTGCGATTGTCTTACAACACCCCTTTTTCATCCACAGTCAGGATACGATGCAAGAATGGATCTCTAACCTCGCGCTCCTGTAAAGATTTGCAGGTCTCCAAGCGCCGTAGACGTTGCTCTTCCGTTAGGTCATGTGGTATCCACGTTTCGAGCTTTTTCAGCATGCCCATTGCCGCCAAATGTCGTGAAATTGTCTGTGGTGCTACAGATGGTTCGGCTCCTAGCTATCACACCGTTGATGTTGGTCAGGCGTCAACTTTCTGCCGTAAATGGTCCACATCACACCGCACTGGACGACCAGCACTAGGTTTATGGCCAATCTCCATATCGCCTCTACGAAACTTGGCAAACAATCTAGAGACTGTTCGCTCACTTGTCGTGCCCGCACCGCTTGTTTTGTTGACGTTGGCCACTGTTGCAGCCACCGAATGTCCAAGCCGGAACTCGTGCTGAATCACGATTCGCACGTCGCGTTGCTCCATCACGTCCTTAAATGTTTCCAGTGCCCCGATTGGCATTTATATAGTGTGCGGACTCTTCCACTTCACGTTGCAGGGGTGGTTGGTGTTGCATCACTACTGTACTGGTCGGAACGATCTGTAGAAGTTGCCTATATCGGTTGCTGCCAATAATTATGGAACAACCCAATACTTGAAGTTCGCATTTCCTTAAGAAAACTGAAAAAAAAAAAAATCTTTTAGTGCTGAAATACATTCCTTAAATTCCGTATTTAGAAGTACATTTGGAAGAGTTTAAAGCCAGTTAAGCCTCTTATTTCATTTTTGGCTATTCAACAGGACGTTAGTGACGCCATCTATTGATCGAAATGAAAATCATCATACTACGGCACAATTTTAATATAACAATGATTTAACTTAATTTTAAGAATTTTTGACTTAACAGTGGATTTTTTTTTTTTTTTTCTAAAATTGAATTTAAAATGCAAATAACAAAGATTAAATCTCTTTTAATGAAAATAATAATAATAATAATTGAAAAAAAACTAAAATTTTTCAGTGAATACTTTTATCGATGAGACTTTTTCTGAAAATCATATTAGGTATGTAGGTACTACGACGTAGATGTTCTAAGTAGGAAAAGCTAGTATTGTTTAAAACAATTCTTTGTAGTGCGTTTTATAAGGGTGTGCACAGAAAAAATTGTTTTGTTGAGACAACAAAAATTTTGTTACCACAAATTATTTTGTATTTTCAGCCAAAGAGTTTTGTTGGTTCAGCCAATATTTGTTTTAATGAATAAAATTATTTTTTTGTTTGAAAGAGTTTTGTTCTCATTCAGTACATTGCTCTTTCAATGACTATTTACAGAGAGATCTGTGAGGTAGCTTATCGAACTATCAAATAAAAATTATTTTTCTTTCAACCTTATTCATTTTGGAATTTCATAGGTTTCGAAAGTTTTTTCTTTTTTTTAAATTTTTTTAAGCATATTTTCTCTTATTATGTATAGATATATTATATGTGTAATATATATACAGGGTGGCCATAATTAAACAGACAATGCTTGCAGTGTTCTGTAGTGCGATCTAATTTCAAGAACGGCACCAAAGTTTGTAGGACGATTAACACGTTCACGCCGGCGTGGGCCACCGGTGGGTCACAGCTAATTCAAGATACAAAAATCTGAAAACAGAGGTTTTAAATGGTTAGTTTACGTTTGGTGATTTTTTCATACTCGTAAGTTTCATGCACGTACTTCACTTTTTATTTTCCTGAATTTTAATAATGATAGAAAAAGAAAAGAATAATATAGCCCCCATTTTTTTTACTGATTGCAGGACTCAGCGGTTTCTCGTGCCCCTTGGGGCACCCTGCTCAACTATTAATTCCTTTTCGCCGTTCAGACCGTCTTGTCAACGCACGTAACAGATCTACTGTTACACTTAGGTTTCCCCAGGGAGTTATTATTATTTATTTTTTTATTATTTATATTATTATTTTTTTTTTTTTAACTCCCAGTGCTTCACTCTGAATAATTTCCGCTAACGAGGAGATTGGTTCGGAGACTAAAAATTCTAAATTCATTCCTTTTTAACTTTTTTACATTTTCGGAAAATTATTTTTATGTTCGTCTTATTTTTCGTTGGAGGTAAGCATTGGTTGCGACCAAATGCAGGTACTCCGAAGCACATGGTTGACTTTACTTGACTTATTTTGGACCAATGAGATATAGGGAAGACCAGTGTACCTAGGGCCGCTTTTTTTCAATGCCCAAAAACATAGCCCTTGTCCTGTTTAAAATTATCAAACTGATATGAACATATCTTTAGTACTAATTTCTTCTAATTGGGATTAATATAAATACCTAAAATAATAAATTCCGACAAATAGAAGGTTTTTAAAAAACTTCACTCTTGGCCCTAGGTACAACACCCTCATTGTACCTTGGGCCAGACCTTATTGTACATAGGGCCATTCTCTCAAATTTAGATTTCGCTTTGTAATGAATAGAAAATAAGCATATAAACATGTATTTTATTAAAGAAATAATATCAAGTAATATGTTTATTTATTATATAATAATTATCATGTTGTTGCCTTAGTTTGAAAAGCGAAAATTTTCACTTTTTTTTTTTTTTTTTTTTCCCCTTTGGGATATTCTAACAGAAATGTTTTTTTTTTTTTTTTTCCCTTCAATTTCTTTCTTTTTTTTTTTTTCTGGAGTGTCTCATGGATTTCTAGATCTCTCTGGTTTTCGGTCACATCTTTTATTTGATGTGGGAGGTTTTGCTTTAGATAAAGGTTTTGCTTAGGTTCGTACCTGATAAATCCTGACACTCGAAAAGATGTTAGATGTTGAAGGTTTCGAAATTGCAACAGGACACGAGACAAAGGCATCCAGTTCTATTATTGTTGGTTCACTTTCTTCCTGCAAAATCTTTTTTTTTTTTTTTTTTTTTTTTTTTACGGAGGGATCTTGTCTTTCAGTCACATTTGAACTTAAATATTCATCCTCAGTGAATGTGTTTTGATTCATTGGCCATATGCCGCATACACGAAAGCCTGATAGAATGTTTACAGGAGTAAAGGCCGACGGATAGGACTTGCCAACATTTTCAGCAACGTCATATATAGTGATTGATTTACCAGGGTTCGCCAGCATCCAATTACTATAGGCAGTGCTGTGTTTCTTAACACTTTCGCGACCGCTGATGTAGCTCCACGTCATTTGAAAATATAAAACTCCACCAGTGGTCGTTTCATTTGCAATTTGTATGTTATTTGTTTCTAAAAAATATGCACAATATTCATATCTGTACAATCAGTATACTATGGATGCAAATACTCTGATTAGAGAGAGTATGATCATAATGCATATCCATTTGTAATATTAATGTGAATACGGAAAATTTTGTTTTGAAAAATCGTAACTTATGAGAAAAACGCCCACAGTCGAACCTTACTGTCAAAAAGACAAAAATATGCGGTTGCGAAAGTGCTAAAAGGTCCAAACACACTGGCCCTAGGTACAAGGCAACTATGTGGCCCTAGGTACAAGTTTTGGTAACTTCATTTAAATTGCTTTCCACTAAAAAATCCACATGCAGAGAGGACTAATTAAATATCTCATTTTTTACTCAATATAACAAGCAAAATTACACACTAGAAATAAAAGAAAGTTTTTTGGCTTTCCTTTGTAAAATAGCAAAATATATGAGCTGCAAAATTTTACTTCAAACCATGTAAATTCGTTTTCTACATGTAACTTGTCAAAACTCTCTCCTCAAAAGTTCCAAAGTAGTTGTAAAAATAGCAATTGGTGTTGTTACTCGCCTAATTGAGTAATAAAACTTAAAATTAAATATTATTCAAATAAAGTAGGGTGGCCCTAGGTACATGGGTCTCCCCTATATATTAGAGTGCTGATTCAATGGATGAAGGATTAGCTTTCCGTGGTTCAAGATGAATCACGTCACATGCTCTAATAGGTTGCTGTGTTTGGCCCTTTATCGCTATTTTGGCATTTAAAATATCAGTTATCAGTCAAATTATCATTATTATTAGATAACATGACAGTCCTATGACCGAAATAAATTGTTTTAAAAATAATTTTACACATATTTCACATTTTAATAAATAATAAAATACGTTTTCTTTCATCGTTTCCCAACAAAGTTTAAAAGTGTTTATAAAAGAAAATTTAAACTTTTAAGGAGCTAAATTTAACAACAAATAAGAAATTTTCAACTATTTTTAAGCATTTTGCCGGTTAAAGTTCAATTACACGAAATAAAAAAGAAGTAAAATCAAAATCAAAATGATTTAGAACAGAAGAATATTAAACTACGTAAGTAAACAAAAATATTGGCGGTTATGACTATGCGAAGAACAATCTCCAAACCGTTGTCATAGAAATTTACTGAAAATAAGCTGTTACCAAGGGAACCACCGAATATGCAGGTGCAAGGAGAGCATGTCACATGACTCATCTTGGACCTTCTCAAGGGTTACCTTTTATCACTCTACTTTATATATCTCGTTGTTTTGGACAAGAACTGGGATGACATTACGGCCACGACGGATTTTACTTGCAGTAGCCACTTGAGGATCGAAAATTTATCAATAATAATAATAATAATATAATAAAGTAAACACCAAAAAGGTTTGCTTCGTAAAAGGTACCTATTGAATTGATTGAAAAACAAATATTTTTATGAAATCAATCAATGAAAACAATGGATTGAATCCGAAACCAAGTGATTACAGAAACCCAAATAAGGTAATCAAATTTCTCTCTGTCATTGTGGGTTTCCTATAGTGTAGTACTAGTGCGATGGAAAACCTACTCAACTCAACCTTATCACCGTAGTGCTTCATATCATAGACCAATAAAGCATGTAAAATGTAGGGTTGCAGGAACTGGACACTTTCGCTTGGACATTTCGCCAAATACGCCGGTACCAAAGAGTATTAACTAGTAGATGTTCTTTGCCGGTACCTCTGCTTTAGAAATTAACTCAGAAGACTATATGTAAACAAAATACGCCGGCTTGAACGTGTTAAACAAGATGGGAGCGAAGGGTTTCGCAATAATGATAATAATAATTTAGTTCCAAAATTTGCCGCTAGGGGAATATATGGCGCTATCTTTCTAAGTAAAGCCTTTGTCGCAATTTATAATTTAAAATTCCGGATTGTGTACTTTTTTAAGCATTGCTTTTGTCCCATTTATTATTTTGAAATTGGAGACACCGCGCTAATTTGTCTGCGAGAAAAGCTTTACTTAGAAAAACAGTGCTTCATATTCCCCTAAAGGTAAATTTTGGAATTTATTTTTTAATTTATTTTTTAATTTTCATTACTTCAAACTTACCTTGACTGTATTCCTTGATAATTAGCTTCAATTTCAACATTTGATACCTTACAATAAATCGAAATTGAACCGAAACAAAAGAAGCAAACAAGCAGTGAGAGAATAAATCTACCTATCTATCTATATATACAATCAAAATTTTATTCAAAATTTCGAGCATATAAAACAGTAACATTTAAAAAATATTTTATAAAACTTTCATTAATTCTTTTGCATTGTCTGTATACGAAATAAAAATATTTAACATTACAGATTTCATTAAAATTTAATTTTAAAATAGATGCAAATATAAATCGAAAACATTTGAACAAATTCTATTTCACAGTAGTATTTAGTAATTTTCTTGAGTTGTTCAGCATAAAAACTGCAATTTGACGAATTTTCCATTGTATCATTAATATTAATTTTTTCAAGAAACTGTGAAATAACCAAAATTATGATGTTAGAAAATTACATTCGTAGCTGTTAATGTTATACTTGAACTATTCGTGTCCCCCAGTAAAATATGAGTACTTTGCGAACTTTTTTTTTTTTTTTGTGTGTGAACATGGTTTTGTAACCTTTATCATTAAACCATATTTAAAAAATATATATCAATAGACTATGTTACATTAAAAAAACACGGATGTTCCCCTGTAACACTAAAAAAAAATAATATAGTACTTTCATCCAGAATGAATTGGCAGTCATTTTCTAATTCCCTAAACTATAAATAGAGATTTCCGAGCTACGCGAATAAGGTAAACAAATAAATTGGGACTAAATGGTCAAGAATTTCTAATCAATACTTTTCTAAATAGTGAAATAATGTGTCATATTATAAGTCCTTTGAATTACTTGAAATTTCGCTTATTTACTAGAACTGATTCCTAAACTTGGATTATAATTTCTAGAACTCTCTTCTTGTGTTCATATTTATTTGCAGAGAATTTTGATTAAGTTTTAAAACGATAATATAGGAAAACGCTCTAGAATTTTAATAGGGGATTCTAGAATTCTCCAGTAATTGTAACTAGAATTTATAAGAATGGCATGAAACTTTTTTTTTTTTTTTTTTTGAGCTGTAATTTTTTTTTTCTAGATGTCCATGGCGAATTAGTACCACATGCGCGATTTCCATTTGCGAGAAGGTAAGAAAAATTCCCATTTGCGCCACCGGAAACTGCAGGACCGGCCGTGCAGGGGATTTCTTCCTGTTTGACTTGATAATCTGAGAACGTCCGAAACTCGGTTCCGCGGCAATCACTACCACGCACGTAAAAACCAATAAAACATCACTGGACACCCCTACCTCGCTGAGTATGAATCTGAGAACGCCCGTTACTCGGTTCCACTGCAATCACTACCACGCACGTAAAAACCAAAAAATCATCACTGGACACCTCTACCTCGCTGTGCATGAATCTGAAAATGCTGGTAACGCATTTTCGCAGCAATCAGTATCCCGCAAGTATATACGCTTCGCGCACATTAAAAAAAAATTTAAAAAAAAAAAAAAAAAAAAATATGTATATATATATCACTGGACACCCCCTACCTCGCTGTGTATGAATCTGAGAACGCATGTAACTCGTACTATTCTTGTATTTTTACTTTGTTTGCGCAAATAGGAAGAAAAATCGCTCATATGGGAAGACACCGTCCGTGGCAGTATTTTTTTTTTTTTTTTTTTTTTTTTTTTTGAAAGGAATTATAAAGGCTATGTTCTCATCTTCATCTTCGTATGACGCATTTAAATAGGCGATGTCAGAAATGACAACTCTAAATACAACTCTACATCAACTCTAAACATGAGGAAAACCTCATGTTTAGAGTTACATAATTGAATAAAATTTCCCTAGGACCATAAAACTTAATGTGTCAGATCTTTTTTTTTTTTTTCCCTTGCCCGTGTGTGTGCGTATGTGCAACCCATAAACGAATTGTGAATTACATGTGCAGAATTTTCAATAGGAAACATGTCTACATGCCACAGTATGCCTTTTATCATTTTCATGCACCACAGTAATTAGAGTTCAATCGATCACAGATATTAAATAACCGAACATATTTATACTTGAAGCAAAGATAATGAAACTGTACATGGAATAAGCATAACAAATCTGTACATGTGTGTATATATTTCAGTATATATGCATACGTGATACGTACGTATGTGCTATACTTTACAATTCTTATAAAATCAATTATAGCTTTATTCCCCGCCTCCACTGATCTATCCATACGACAATATGAAAACCACATTGCAATACATGAAATAAAAAGTCTACAGAATGTGATCAATCATTAGTAACCACATAATGCGTATTGTGTGTTTAAAAGAGAATGTAAGTGAAAACTGTGTTATTAGGGGCCTCCCGACAGATAGCGCTGCCGAAACAGGTATGTAGGCTATGCGCCCAAGGTTGGAGGAAAAGCCGGACTCATCTTCTTCTCAACTGTCTCTCTCGGCGGGATGTCGAGAATACAATTGCTATCCCAATATTGGCGAAATAATTTTTCTGTTATTGAAGTAATATGCGAGAAATTGCAATTATTATTGTTATTATTAGGGGGGGGGGGGTTGCTACTGTCCTATATCTTCTCTGGCAATAAAATACCTTTGCATATGATAAGAAATGTTTGGTTAGTCAATGTAGCATAAAAAACAAAATCGTCCGAAACGATATTGCTACGCACTTGACGGTCCGTATTTTCCAGAAGCGTATTTTATTTATTTATTTGTTTAATTATTACTATTACTAGCAAACCTGTGTGAATTTTTCTCACTTTATTGCCTTTCTTGTTTACCTTTAAAATTTGAAACTCATAAATATTATACCAATGTCACACCTAATTAAAAATTTAATTTACCAGAAGCCAAATTGTTATCATAACCAAATAAATATTGTGTAATAGCGAAACCAGAATCATTCAAAGAAAAGTTTCAAAATAAAATTCATGGTTCACGACCCAGTTTTCATACTTCCGCAGGCAGTACAGTTTAGTAAAGAATCCCGTCACGCCTTTTAAATTTTTATCGTCAAGAGTGCGATGACATTTTATTTATTTTGCCATTATTTTTTGTTAAAAGAAAATAATCTCGTGTGTCACTCACACGGCTTTCTCTTACCCTGAAATTTAATACTATAAATACAGGTATGAGATTAAGAGGTAAGATAACAAGTACTGTTATGTAAACCTATGTTAAACAATTCAAATTAGGCTTCGGAAGAGTTTTATATGATAATTAGTTCTGTGTGAGGGGGGCTACCGCCCCCTTCAACCCCCTGTTTCATTAATGCACCTACATTTATATAGAATTTAATTCTGTTATTAAAATTAAAAATTTACTTAAAATTATACAGACAAGCCTCAAAACATGTGAATATACAAAAAACAAGCAACGAATATTTAGCTTAAAACATATATTATTTACCATATCTCTATGAGGAATTTATTTCAATTCCCGAACTGCTTTCCTGAAAATGGTAAAATATTATTAGTAAAAACACATCCACTAACAACAAATAACTAGTGTGTTGTGGCCACCACATGACTTTCTTCTATACTTTCCTATACAAATTCACTCAGTAAAAATAATTTATTAAAATTATTATTTAAAAAAATTATCTCCCATGATAATGCAGACGATTTCCATATCAGAGCAGTACTATAACACTCAAAATTAAAACAAAAAGTCTAATTTATTCTCAATATTACATTAAAAAAAAAAAAAAATGATAACTTTATTTTAAATTATCTCAGATCAGTGGTTCAACCATTCGTTTCAAAGGTATTGGCAAGCTCTTTTGAAAGATACCCAAAATGAAAATTCTTGAGGGGAGTAAATTTTTATACAGATTTTGTCTAACAAAGTTTTCTTTAATTTCACGTAAAAATAAAATCGCCACTATTTTTGCTAATTAATGTATTGTAGAAAAACTAGTATTCACGATTTCGAGAGTGTAAAAAAGTAGGACATTTTCAAAAATTTTTTATTTTGTGGACTGTACACGAGTAAATGAGTAAATATTGAATTTACTTTAACTGCTTTTGTTGAGGAAAACGTGTTTCGTTAAAAATTGCATTGTTATTTTCATTTCAGACTGCCTAAGAATGCCTTTAAATTAGTTCCAAAAGGGGCAAATTGTTGCGTATAAAATTAATCGTAAAGGTATTAGACAGATTATTCGTATACTGCACGTCAACCCTAATACAGTTTCTAACTTTATTTGAAAGTCAGATAGAAATAGGAAAAGAAAAAAGACTGGTAGGCTTAAAAAGTTAACACCTTACGATGGAAGAAAACTTGCTCATGAACTTAAAAAGAGCAGTGGGAGTATTGCAAAGGCCCAAAATCAAGCAGGAAACACTCATGTGTCAAGGCAAACAGTTTATAATAGCATAACAATATCCAACTAATTCATTTTCAAAAAGCTGAAGCATCATCCAAGGTGGAAAAAACACACATTGAGATTGATAACCGTTTATCATGGGCTAAGGAACACTTGTCATGGACCTCAGATGGGACAGCTATAATAATTTCAGACGAGAAGACGTTTAACTTACAAGACGATTTAGATGGTTACCAATAATACTGGCATTGACTGAGGATTGTAGAATAATTTTATTCATCTCGACAAATGGGGGGGGGGGGAGTGATGGTCTTTTAAGCAATTGGATATAAAAGAAGAAGTCTGGTCTTTTTCAGTGGTAGGCAGAAACATACAGACTATATTGAAGTGATGAATTCTCAGCTTCTTCCTTATGGCTCAGAATTAGGAGGAGAAGAGTGGATGTTTCAACAAGATGAAACCTCCATTCACCCCACTAATGAAGCTCAAAATTGGTTCGCTGCAAATAATGTGCAGGTTTTAGCAAAGTCAGCTAAAAGCCCTAATCTTAATACAGTGGAAAAGGAAAACATCTGGCCAATGCTTGTTCGTCAAGTATATGCTGGTGGAAATAAGTTTGAATTCCTTACTGAGTTCGAGAAGCTTCGAATAATTCATAGGCTAATTTTTGCCAAACAAGAATCTAACCTTTGTATGAATCACTATTAAAGAAAGTATTCTAAGTCATAAAAGCTAATGGAAAGAGTATTCCTTACAAAAAAATATATAATTACACTTATATTTTATATTTTGTATTACTGTCCTACTTTTTGTACAGAGTTTTAAAAAGTAGAAACTATTTCTGCTGTCATTAAGAATTTACTTTTTAAAATCATGGTAAGGATACTGATATTTTCTTATTAAATGATCTGCAAAATGCTACGCATAAAAATAATTTCACTAAAAATGGAAAGATTACTTTTTTCTCAAAAAATATCTAGTATCCTTCTACTTTTTTTACACAGTGTATATATCTCAAAATGATTATTTATATTTAAAACTAAGAAAACATTGTAACAACTTACAGTTCAGAGAACTGTTCATGTAATTATGCTATTAAATTCAATAAATCAGAGTCAGACTGGAGTCGGGCTCGGACGGTTTCCCCTCTAGGTTTTGGGTCCGAACTCTGGCTCTGGAATCGCTAGACAGTGGGCTTTAATAGGCTTTCTCCAAGGGTATCAAACACAAAACCGAGAGGTGTGTTGCCCCTGGAGTAAATATATCTGTGAAAGTTGCCTGAATAATTTTAAATGAACTTTTGAATTTAATAACAAATTTTAATTCTATATAAATGTAGGTATAATAATGAAACGGGGGGGGGGGTTGAGGCGGGCGATAGGCTCCTCACGTGGAATTATTTGTCAAATAAAGGTGTTCCGATGCCTAATTTGAATTGTTTTAACATGGGACATTACATAACAGTATTCATTATCCTACCTTTAAATCTACGACCTGTATTTATATTATTAAATTTCAGTGTAAGAGAAAGTCGTGAGAGTGACACACCAGATTTTTACTTCCATTACACTACTACCGTAGGTAATGGAAGTATTGTATTCTGTCCAAAAATTCGATGTCGAGTTTTCACCTGATTTACACGTTTTAAGACCTCCTGAGTCCAAAAAAGTAGTTTTCAGCAATTGGTCAGTGTATGTGTATGTGTGGATGTATATGTGGATGTGTGAAATCTTCTGGCTATCATATCTCCGAAACCAATAAAGATAAAACTATAAAACTTCACAATTGGTACAAATCTGGTGTACGGATTACCAGAAGTGGGTCATCGGAAACCGGAAATAGGACCGTAAGTATCTCAAAAACGGCTCTAACGATTTTCTTAAAAGTTGTTACATAAACACTCTATTAGATGTCCATTCGAATGATATAGTTGGTTAGTTCAGAAAAATTGATATGCGTCCTGCATAAATAGCTCAATTTCAGGTCTCGCAAGTGCGTTCCTTTAAAAATGTATGTACAGATTTTTTTTTCAAATTCGCCATAACTCTCTTTTAAATACCCTTTTGTATGTAATTACTGTTTTTCGGTCAATAATTGAGTATACCAAGTTTTGGTAAAAGTTATCTCAAAAACAGCTCTAACGATTTTCTTGAAAATTGTTTCATTAATCCATTTTAGATACCCTTTCTCATGTATTTCGTCTTTATTACAGGAATATTAATGGTCATCCTGATTAGGTAGTTCCGTTTTAGATCTCGGAAATTGGTGTTTAAAAGAATTACTCTGGTTTTTTTTTTTTTCCTTATTTTTTAACTTGCTATGTAAACTCTGTTTTATATGTCTTTATGCGTGTATTAAGTTTCTCTTACTGGAAAATTCCAAAAAAATGCATATAATACGTGTAATAGTGGATAATGGAAGTCGTGTGATTGTTTTACACCAGATTTTTTTTTTTTTTTAAGTTTTTATTTATAAAGTGATATAAATGATAGTGATTTATTTATTTATTTTAATTTATTTTATTTATTTTTGATAATTCATTTAAATGTAATGATGAGTGAAGCGGGCAAAGCCTGCTAGTTATCTAATGTGTGTAAACTTCCAATATTTTGTATGAATTTTGACCATTTCGTATTGCGTCCAAAAGTGTAATTATTACGCTTTTTACAGCCCGAAGATATTCCTAACAGCAATTCTATAATCAAGGCCGCTAAGGATTGAGGCATAAGTTGCGTGTCCGGAATCTGTATGGGTTGAGCAGGTTCTGAAGGAAAATAATTATGACTGATAATTGCTTCAATTAACTAAAATAATAATTTTGCTGAATTTTCATGCATGCAAAATGTTTTTTACATGTGACTGCTAAATTCAATGTATTAGTTGAATCCTTAAAGTCAAAAACTATTTAATTTCGATGGAAAAGGTTTTTAACCGTGTTTAATAAAGACGGGTTAAATAATACGCTTGTAGATATATTTTTTTATACATCACCCAACTGATGGATATTGAATTTTCATAATACTATTAATTTGAAAGAATTCATTTTTAAAGTGGATTGTATTATATAAAATTTAGTAAGATACACAAATATTATGTTAGTCTGTTTGTTTCAGGCTAACGAATTTGTACGAATCACCAAAAAATTTAAATGCGTATTTTTATAGCATTGAATATTGTGTAACATTTAAAAAATAATCACGTATGTTGAGTAATCTTATTTACAAAGCAAAACCTTCTTAAGCTCGGGAAGTAAGCAAATTTAGCAGTAAAAACATAAGGAACATTCCATGAAATGACATATACCTTAGTACAGGGCCCGAAATTTCAACTTAGATTACACTCGCTGAAAACATAAGTTACTCGCCACAAAATATGATTAACTTACTCTAATTTACGTATAAGGTGAACAGAATTTTTTATTGGTAAAAGAGGAGAAATTACGCAGTGTCTTTTATTTTATAAGGAAATAGAAGGTATTCAATTTAGAAAAAGAGGTCATTTTAGAGAACACAAAATTGAATGAAAATGATTATAAAAACCGATTCAAAAGCTACTTTACACAAAAGGGGGAAACATTATCATCTCAGATGATAAATTTGGATCAGTACATCCTTAATTTAAATTAATAATACGCGGATACGAGAGGAAAAATCCCTATTTTTTATAGGTGTCACTGAACAATATAGATTTTTCTTTCTTTTTATTATTATTATTAATAATTTTTGCTATAGACAACAACTTTTTTTTTTTCTTTTTGCGGTACTTTCATGCAGTTACATCAAAAAAAGCTTGTAGACTTTTTTTTTAATCATAATTATAAAATAAAAAATAAAATTGGCAAATGAAAAAATAAAATTAGTATTCGGCAGATAAAATGATTTGTTTTAACGAACAGTCATTCTTTATCAACCTTTTATAAAAGTTCTCACAAGTATAACCTAAATTAGTCTTAGTAGTTAATAAGTTTTTAAAGTAGGTATATAAAGGGGATTTTTTTCACATGTCTACATTTTGTTCATTGAAGAGAACAGCCGCATTGTGGGAGCGTGTTTGACAGGAGGACATAAAATGAATTTAACTCACTTTTACAAATTTTTATGAGGTAATGGTAGAGTTACCATTAAGGCCAATTGTCTGCCCTAAAGCTGTAGGCCAGAGTAGGAGAATCCTCCATGAGGTCTTTCTAAGATGTCCTAGCCCATATTTACGCTAGTTTTGGAGAAATCCACGGAAAATTCCTAATGGTTAAGCTAACGAGCGTGACCGGGTATCGAACCCGGCGTCTCATGTACACCAGTATCGAGGACAGAACCTCTCGGTCACTGGAAGAATATCATCACTATTTTTATGAAGAATATTTTTCATGCAAAAGTGAGAACACACGTCAACCCACCGCGTACCAACTGGAGCCCCACCTTCTTCATGATTTCATGACTATTTCAATTAGTGATTCCGTGTTCTGGATCAAAGAACCGTACAAATATAGGAAATACTTTTATTTCTTTGAAATTCGAAGAATCTGAATAGACATAAACCATAATATTCTTTGGCAAGTTTATTAGGAAGTTGTTTTTTTTGCGAACCTATTACACAAAAATAAGTGTGTTCACCGTTCGATGCAGCCAATGGCCGATTGAGCTTCCCAGTTTTGCGAAATTTTTGAAATTAAGGACTAAATCCTTTTCATTTGAAGAAAAAAGGAGAGAGGATAAAAAAATATAAAAAAGAGGACCTTTCAGTCCTGTAATGTTTTTTCTTCGTTTAAGAGGACAGAGCGTTGAAAAAGAGGACCGACCTTTTAAAAAGAGGATGTCTGGTCACCATACCTAAGATTAGCATGATTTTACGTTTTTAAACAGACTTTTTTTTTTTTTTTTTGTAGCACCGTATCCTGTAAGAATTCAATCTACATTTAGACTGAAATTTTACTCGCCACAGTAAAATTTCCACTCGCCAATGGCGAGCTGGCGAGCGGAAATTTTGCGCCCTGCCTTAGTATATACATATTCAAGTCTATATACTCGGTGATTGGCTGTTTTACGGAATTTTGGTTTCATATTCAGGTTGCTTCAGCTACGTAACTAAATTTATACTAGATTTAAAAGCTTTTTCTTGGCAGATGTAAGAAGTTAAAAGATATCTTCTAGCTTATTCCTGCATTCAAACTTACATTGTATTCTAAAGCACAACAATTATACAATTTATTTTTCTAAAATAACTTTTTTTTTTTTTTAATGATAGGTGTGGCATATTATAAAATAGTCCAGAAATTGCTTTTTTTTTTTTTATAAATACTTTGTAAGTACCCTTTTTAATTATGAAAGACACAAAATATAGTTCTTATCTTGAAGGCTTTCGAATTAAGTATATTAAGTGGAAGATAGTTGTTCAACAAGAAAGTTTTCTTATAACATAAATAATCTCAAGCTGAGAGTTAAATTGTAAACACGTGTCATTCTTATAATATAATTAAAAACACTTTTAAAAACACGTCTAAAATATATTCATTAAAAAGGTTAAAATCTTCCAAAGCTTTTCGCCCTAACAAATTAAGGCATCATCAGGGATTTAGTTATACACATCATAGAGCAGTTTTATATACATTTTTTGCACTATATGGTCAACAGTTAAGTCCTTACAAAAAATAAAGTCAACTGGAAGCTACACTTAGAAGCTGGAACTATTGTAATACGAAGCAGGACACTTTGGTCCCGCTGTTTTGGTCCCGCCACTTTGGTCCCGCCATTTTGGTCCTGCCGTTTTGGTCCCGAGGAAATTTTGGTCCCTGGCCATTTTGGTCCCGAGACATTTTGGTCCCGCTAATTTTATGCTATTTTTCAAATATATATCAGTTTTCTAATAGGTAGCTTATTTGTTGATACGGGAAAATTGAAGTGCTCTTAGAATATCTTTAATTAAGGAATATCTTATATGTAAATACATAAATTTTCGACATTATGATTGCTTCCCAACGATTGAGATTCGGAGAATTTTGTTCTAATTTTTTATGAACATTTAATATATTTAAACTTTTTGTTTTTGATGCAATTGCACTTTCTTTTCTTTTCTCTTTTCTCTCTCTCTCTCTCTCTCTCTCTTTTTTTTTTTTTTTTTTTTTTTTTTTGTAATTGGCATTTTTTTTTTTTTTTTTTTCATTTGATTTCGATTTAACTTACTTTAATTGTAATGTTGTTTTTAATTTGCTATTAGTGACAAAATTTTGTGATTTTAAAAGTATTACTAACAATAACAACAGTACTTTCTTATTAAAAAAGAATCCCCATTTGAATATATTTATTGTTAAAGTCTGAATTAATTTAAAAATAATAAAATACAGAAAAATTTTGTTAAAAAAAAGAGGGAAAAAGAAATAAAACCTTAGGATATTAAACATAATTTACTTTTAGTGACAAAATTCTGTTTCTTTCAAAGAACTAATTATCGACCTGCTCCCATCATAGAGTATTCTTCATAAGCATAAGATTGTGATCATTTATGAAGTTTTTGAATTTGCGTATGAATTTATTCATATATATATATGTGTGTGTGAGAGAGAGAGAGAGAGATAGACACGTTTCATTTGATTTGATTGTATTTAATTTTTATCATTAATCTAAGAGGGATTTATTTCAAAATCTGTGTTATAATAATAAAAAAATGCATGTTTGTTTGTCCGTGATATTTAATTATGTAACCTATGTATGTTAACCATGTATATAAAATACTTTTCTTTCAATTACAATGATTTTATTTAAAAAAAAAAATGTAAATAGTCCAATATTGTAGATATTTAACTCTCCAATTGTAAAAATTCGTCTAAGTTTTCTTTTGCTCGAAGTTCCCTCATGTATTTGCTGTACTTTTTCCTTTATCGTACAAAGGAAAAATCGAAATCTCAAATTTTTAGACGGTTTTTCAGTTTTATTTGTTATTACAACTTTCTGTTGCAAAATAATAATAATAATGATAATAATTTTGTCTTTTCTTACCCCCTTGTTTTCAAGCCAAATAACAAGAATTCGAAATATGAAAAAATAATTTAGCTTTTTCTCTGTAATACTTTGTTTGATTATACCTGATATCGGGACCAAAATGGCGGGACCAAAACGGCGGGACCAAAACGGCAGGACCAAAACAGCGGGACCAAAATTTCCTCGGGACCAAAGGGGCGGGACCAATTCGGCGGGACCAAAGTGGCGGGACCAAAACGGCGGGACCAAAGTGTCATGTACCCTTGTAATATGAGGATGTGCTACATTTAGAGGCTGGAATTATTGTCGGATGAGGAGGTGCTCCACTTAGAGGCCGGAACCATTGCAGGATGAGGAGGTGCTACACTTAGAAACTGGAACCATTGTAGGATGAGGAGATGTTATACTTAGAGGCTGGAATTATTGTAGGATGAGGAGGTGCTACACTTAGAGGCTGGAACTATTGTAGGATGAGGAGGTGCTACACTTAGAGACTGGAACTATTGTAGGATGAGGAGGTGCTACACTTAGAGGCTGGAACTGTTGTAGAATTCAAGAACTGCCGGTGAAGAAATTGTAGAATCACCAGAGTGTAAATGTAGGAACTGAATTTATTACAGGTGTTTGAAGAGTCACATGAGGCTATTGAAGGAGTAAAACTATACGGAACTAGAAAACACAAACTGTTAGTTATTTTATAATATAGTGCCAAATTATTGGCAAAATTGCAGAATCATTTTAATTTATTGAATTTTTATGTTTAATTATATTAATAGCTTCACAAAAATACAGTTCTTGGATCGTAGGAGGAGCTGCAATAATTTTGACGTTATCCTACATAGGAGTAGCGTTAGGGTTATCATAAATAAAATCAACCGAAGTAAAACTCTTTCCTTCCTTAATATCCGTATATGTTCTTGAATTCATTTGGTTAAAGTTCTCTTAGTTTGTCCAATGTAACAGAAAAGTTCTCTGTGTTACATTGGACAAACTAAGAGAACTTTAACCAAACGAATACAAGAACATATACGGAATATTAAGGAAGGAAAGAATTCTACTTTGGTTGATTTTATTTATGACTTTATTATTATAGATAACCCTAACGCTACTCCTATGTGGGATAACGTCAAAATTATTGCAGCCCCTCCTACGATCCAAGAACTGTATTTTTGTGAAGCTATTAATATAATTAAACATAAAAATTCAATAAATTCAAAAGATACTGCAATTTTGCCAATAATGTGGCACTATATTATAAAATAACTAACAGTTTGTGTTTTCAAGCTCCGTATAGTTTTACTCCTTCAATAGCCTCATGTGACTCTTCAAACACCTGTAATAAATCCAATTCTTACATTTGCACTCTGTTGATTCTACAATTTCTTGACCGGCAGTTCTTCAATTCTACAACAGTTCCAGCCTCTAAGTGTAGCACCTACTCATCCTACAATATTTCCACCCTCTAAGTGTAACATCTCCTCATCCTACAATACTTCCAGTCTCTAAATGTAGCACTCCCTCATCCTACAATAGTTCCAACCTCTAAGTGTAGCACCTACTCATCCTGCAATAGTTTCAGTCTCTAAGTGTAGCATCTTCTCATCCTACAATAGTTCCAGCCTCTAAGTATAACATCTCCTCATCCTACAATGGTTCCAGTATCTAAGTGTAGCACCTCCTTATCCTGCAATAGTTCCAGCCTCTAAGTGCAGCACCTTCTCCTTCTGCAATAGTTCCAGCTTCTAAGTGTAGCACCTCCTCATCCTACAATGGTTCCGGCCTCTAAGTGCAGCACATCCTCATTCTACAATAATTCCAGCCTCTAAAAGTAGCACATCCCCATACTACAATAGTTCCAGCTTCTAAGTGTAGCTTCCAGTTGACTTTGTTTTTTGTAAGGCCTTAACTGTTGACCGTATGGTACAAAAATTTGTATAACTAAATCCCTGATGATGCCTTAATTTGTTAGGGCGAAAAGCATTGGAAGATTTAAACCTTTTTAATAAATGTTTCTTAGACGTGTTTTTAAAAGTATTTTTTAATTATATTTCTTATAACAGTTTGGATTTTAATTATTAGAATGCCTTTCCCTACAAATAAATAAATAGATAAGAATTTCAGTTAGAATTTCTTTTTACATTGTATAGTAGTCCATCTTTTATTAATGAATGACAAAAAAAGCTTTGTAGAATTCTGATTTCTGTTTGATTTTTTCTACAGGATGACGAATCATTTCCATTCAGTAGGAAATTACCTTAAAAAGTTTGAAAGCTATGGGCTGATGCTGGTATTTGACATAAAGTCAATTGGCTGTATGAAGGTTTTAAGTCTAAGGGGGATAGGGGAATGTCTTCGTGGGAGTCTTCTTAAAGGGTCCTAGCCCACATTCGCACGAGTTTTTGAAAAAAAACCACGGAACATTCCGAACGGCTAAACCGAAAAGCACGACTTGGATTCCAATACATCCCCTATCATCTAACAACATTGTCAAGAGAACTTCTCGACAACTGATGAGGCTGCATAATATGGTAAAATAGCATTTCTTTTGTTAAAATTATACAAAATCAAAGTTAATTTTTACTGCAATTTTAAACCGAAAAGTACGAAATCTAGTGTTGTAATTTTTATCTAGCTCTTTGACTTCAAATTGAAGCCTTAATGTTACAGAAAACAATTAAATGATATCGGAATATCTATCAGCATATTAATTTGAATTTTTAAACTACTATTCTGTAAAAGTGTAAACGAACAAAAGTAACCATCACAATAAAAATATTTATTTAGTTAGTTTTCATTATTTAATGGTTAATCATTTTTAATCATTTCATTTACCAACCATCGGTATTCATAAGTTTCAACCTGTTAAAATACTAAAACCTTATTTCATTTATCTATTTATTTTCATTTATTTTTTATTTGCAGAGCAATTCCTTTTTCAAACAATTACCTATTTTTTATTGTTATTCTACAGAAGATATCTTTAGCAAGTTTCATAATAACAAAATAATAATATGTTCTTCTAACGTTACACAAATTGGTGGTTATACCACTTCTATAGGAAAGAAAAAAAGTTCTGTTTTGTAGTTTAGGTTTCAAACAGCAACAATTGCTTTAAATTACATTATAAAATCATGACTTTCCAATATGTAGAATTATAAGTCAGTGAACTTTAGCAAAAAATAACAACACTGATAAACATCAAAATGATCCATTAAGATTAATTTTCTTAATTTTCGCAGCATTGCATTTCAAGGAATAACTTGAGAAATAGGGAAAGTATCAAAATATACGCACGCGAACGTATGACAGATTTCTTTTTAACTAACTGAATCCACCAGTCTGTAATGTCACGAAATACAGAGATTGATGCACTGATATATCAATAACGTTCAATAACTCTTCTCATAAATAGACACGCATCATAACTTATTTCGTTAACATTAACATGGTACATCATTATTTTTCTAAATCGTATTTATTTAATTATTTATACATCGATATTCTGTTGTATTATTTTGAAGTCTACATTATTAATTTTATTGTGTAATAAATAACAGTACAATATCCATAAAGCGTTAAAAAAAAAAAAAAAAAAAAAAAAAAAAAACAATTATAAATGTTTATGACTTCGATTCGTCAGCGGTAGACGAAGCAGCAGATTACAGTTAAAACTTTACGTCGCTTTTTGTCGCATGACGACACATCATGCTTTCTGTCGCAAAGTTGAGGCCGGAAACTAGTTTTATTCATGTTTGAGATCTAAAATTGTGATTTTTGAATTTAAAAAGAAAATTTAACTAATGATAGTCAAAGAGAGTATAGTTGTCTAAAATGTTGATAAAAATTTTCACTGCCTAGCACTAACCAAGGTAATCATAAATGAATCAATACTACACTCTCAACAAAAAAAGAAAAAAAAAGGAAATTAAAAACAGAAGAAGAAGCAGAAGAAAAGAAAGGAAGGAAATGGGCTAATCACAATATAGCTAAAACGAAAAAAAAAAAAAAAGCTTAGAAGGTGCAACACACGTTGGCCTACTTCTTGCATGGAATTCTTAAAATTCTAATGTATTAAATGCAAATCCAATATGCGAAAGTTCAAATATACTGTCCCCAAGTTAGTCAAGCCTTACTGGTGGTCGAGAGGTTCTGTTCTCAATGCTAATATACGGGAGGTGCCGGGTTTGAACCCAGTTAATCTAGCCATTTGAGGTTTTGGCGGTTTTCCTCGAAGCTCGCGTGAATACGGGCTAGGATCCCCTAAACCTCGTAGGAGAGTATTTTACATAGGATTAGGTCCCTCGCATAGATAAACGTCTTATTATGCCTGAAAACTAAAAAATTGAATGAAATTTCAACATTGCAACATAAAAATATTTAAAAAAATTTAAATTACCAAGAAATATAATATATTGTTAAAGTATAATAATGTACAATAGAGGGAAAATAATTTAAAATTAGCAGAAAGTATTTCAAATATTTTTAATAATTTAAAATTTTTAATTTTATTTTTAAAATTTAAATAAATTTCGAAAATTTTTAATTTGATTATATTAAGATTGCTATATTTCAATGCATATATATGCAAATTTTCATAATTCTAGCAATAAGACAATAATTAAAAAAAAAAAAAAAAAAAAAAAAAAAAGATATATAACGCCAGTTAATTCCTTAAGAAACATGTTATATATATATTGATAAATTTATATATATATAGTAATGAATACGTATGATTCAATATCCAGTTGTTTATTTTTCTTTTCGTCAACTTCATTCATTTTTTATTGTTCTTCATGTGATACTTGGTTTCATATAATGCAATGTTTAAAAAGGTTTTCAATATATATATGTATATGTGTGTGTGTATCGTGTATTATCGACATGTATGAAGAATCTTATAAGATATTTTAAATGATTTCTGCATTGTAATTGGTTTTAATCTGAAGCCAGTGGAGCGCGACTGGAGAAAACAGCACATCTATATTAAATATCTCTAAATTAAATTTTAACGAAGAGTTACAAACAAATTTCAAGTATGGTTATTTTGATAATAAGAAAGAAAAATCTACCAAAGGCCACATTTTTAATTGCATTTCCATACATGTAGCTAAATTTACATGACAGTATTTCACAAACTTACTGAAGCAATTCAAGTTCAGAGTTTGATGCACGCAATTGAGCTATGTTTACAAATTTAAATCTCGCCAAAAATGTACGCCAAAAAAACTTTCACATCTTATCGCAACCCTAGAGACTGATTTTTCTTTCTTGCAGAAATGTAATTTGTTGTTATACGTATCTTTATTTTTTTCCCCATAGAAGAAGTGAGTCGAGATGTTAACCGAGTTGAAGAGTAGTGATGCTGCTTCTGATCGGAAAAAGTTGCTTGGGTGCATTTCTTCGACGTGAGTGATTACTAAGGCTGATAGTGAACAAACTAGTGAAATTTGATTGGGAATTTTTTCTGAGCCGTTGGCTAAGCGCAGTTATGCGGATGAATCTTGATATAATATTTAGGTAAGTTATCAATTAAAATATTTGATAATTGATATTGTGAAAATCTTTTATATTTTAAACCTATAATATTAAAAATATTTAGCCCCTTTTCTCATACCCTTTTGTTTTAAGCGTTTCTTATCTAAATGCAGTGAAAAAAGACTGGGATACTGAAATTGGACGCTGACGAATAAAAACTCACTAAGCGAAATACCATACGCTGCAAAAACACACTACAATTGTTTCGAGTTGAAATAATTAAACACGGTCCTTCATCAGGAGAAAAAATGAATGAATGAATGAATGCAACATAAAAGCAGCAACTTTCATGTTTCATGCTGTATTACGCCTTACATGCTGCACTCATGCTTTAATTTTCCTGTGATGAAGGGCCGTTCTTAATTATTTCGACTGGAAAAAATCGTTGAGTATTTTTGCAATTTATGGTGTTTGCTTACAAAGTTTTTATACGTCATTTCTGACAAAATGTGGCCAAATGGAAATATTAGGTATCAACCAGGATTAAAGCCCATAGACTTTTCATTCTGAGAAGGCTCGAATTTGAAAAAATTAAAAATATATATATGTTGCTCATAATGTTATTATTTTTGTAGATCCATTGAAAATTCGTCCTCCTAAACTGTAATTTTTTGTGGATCTGATCATAATACAGATATAGCTAAAGATGAGTCGAACGGGAGAGATGAAGTTTTGAACGAGGCTAAAAATATTTACTAAATTTTCTGAAAAAAAAAAAAATGTTAATTAGTTAGCGAGTAAAAACGTTTATTTTATTTTTATGCATAAATGTTTTCGTAAAATTTATCATATTTTTAACTATGACATAGAATAGTTTTTTCCCGGTTATTTTTATATGTATACATTAAAAAATTTTTTAAACGTAGTAAAAGCCGAGTAACACAAGATTTAAGACTACTGAAACCACATAGATCATTAAGAATTAAATTTCATGAAATTAAATTTACCCGTGAAGACTTTTAGTTAATTATTGAAACAATTAATTTTACTTATTGATTTTTTATTATATATGTGTGTGTGTGTGTAGAAATCTTCCTTAAATTAATTAAATTTTCTTGCAGTAAATTTGCCATTGGCATAATTTGTTCGTATGAGGCCACTACATATTGAAAGGAAAAACTTTTATATCTAAAAATATAATTTACGTTCATTTCTTTATGTAAAATAGTAACAATAATAACAACAATAAAGTACTCCAAATTATTGATGTTGAAAAGCAATGAATTATTGTCGTAGTTGTCGCTTTCATGCTGCACCCGTGTCTATTTTTCTCGCCTGAAGAAGGATTGTGCTTAACTGTTTAGGTCCGATATAACTGATACAATTTTTTGCAATTTATGGTGTATGCTTTTGCAATGTTTTATTACTTAATGATAATAGTTATTATTAATATTAGTGTAGTTGAAGTGTAAACACACTGAAATGTCGAAAAAAAGAATGTGTGACAATTTTTCTTTATTTAAATTGAGGAAAAAGAGAATTATTGTACGTAATTATAAAAACATTTACATATTTAAAAATCGATTCTTAACTACTTAATTGACAAATAAGAAAATAATTAAGTAAAGCAAAAGTCTTCTCTTTCTCAGAAAGCAAGTCAAACCGTTCATACATAAAAATAATCTGGTGTGTCATTCACGTGACTTTCTCTTACCCTGAAATTTAATACCATAAATACAGGTTGGAGATTAAGAAGTAAGATAACAAGTACTGTTATGTAAACCTATGTTAAACAATTCAAATTTGGCTTCGGAAGAGTTTTATATGATAATTAGTTCTGTGTGAGGGGGGCTACCGCCCCCCTCAACCACCCGTTTCATTAATGCACCTACATTTATATAGAATTTAATTCAGTTATAAAAAAATTATTCTGTTTTAAAAAAATAATTTATTTGAATTATTATTTAAACAAATTATCTTTTATGATAATGCAGACGATTTCCATATTAGAGAAATACTATAACACTAAATATCCAAAAAAAATTTGAATTTATTCTCAATATTACATAAAAAAAAAAAAAAAAAAAAAAAAATCTGTTAAAAATGAAAAAAAATCGATAACTTTATTTTAAATTATCGCAGGTCGATGGTTCAACCATTTGTTTTAAAGGTATTGGCGAGCACTTTTGAAAGATACCCATCATGAAAATTTACTCCCCTCGAGGAGGGACTTCCCCCCCCCCCCCAGGAAGGGAGGCGAGGCTCCTACATAGATAAAAAAAAATTTCCTAGTTGACTATATCTATTACAAAAAATATATATTCGTTTCATTTGGTTTAGTGCAGTCTATAGATGTTAAACTCTACTTACCTGCAATTTACCCCATAGACGTAATGTATTTGAATACTTTTGCGTGACCCTGTATACGAACCATTTGCTTCATCTCAACGAAAAGCTTACTGTAGCATCCCTATATGATGCACATTTAGAATACCGAGTTTGGAATTTCTGCTACTGTTTGTTCTTGAGCTATGCTGATAACAGACACACAGACCATGAGCTAAAAACATGATTTTCGTGTTCAGGGGACCTCAGAACATGTAAATATAACAAAATCTCACGTTCGAAAATTTGACCCTAAAACAATACTTTCTCGACCCTATGGGTAAGAGAAAGTAAAAATGAAAAAAAGGAAAGAAAGAAAGAAAGTGAAAATGAAAATGGAAATGAAAAGTGGAATTGGGAAAACAAGGAATGCTCTGCAGTTTAAAATGCATTAAAAAGGAAGGGGCGGGGGACAATCAGAAATCCATAGAAAACAGCATAAAAAATAAGCAAGAACGGAAAATCATGCTGTACGCATTGATCAATAACACTTTTCAACTATACGTACTTGTTGTATCGTGTAACTTTCAATGTTCTTTGCCTATTTTATCACACAACGGACAGGCAGAAAGACCGAAAGGCATACACAGAGACTAATTAGATTCTTAATCACTTATAAACATTGTTGGAAAGTGTTAGAAATGCTTAACGCAAAAGAAAATGCAGTTCTTAATATATCTGAACATTTTAGTGTAGTCCTGTAAATCTAAAAGTTAACCATATCATAAAAAACATTATTTTAGCATATTAAATATATAAGTTTCACATTCTTTATGATTTTTGCCGAATAAAGTTATTTAAATGTGATTTATAAATATGTTTGTCCTAAAACGGATCGCATTGGCGTTTTTTGGGGTGTTCCTGTACATACGCCAATTTTACAGGACCTATTAATGCCATTTTAAGTAGGGATCCTTCCGTAGCGAAGTTGAATAACATATATCATTTTTTAAAAATTCTGAAAATATTTACAGACTTTGGGGGCATGCAGAAGGACAGATAGACAGATGGATAGTCGGACAGACAGATACATATCCTATTCACACTTAAAAAATGTTAGAAAATGCTAAAAACTCTTAATGTAAACGAAAATGAAATTCCTGCAAATTTCCAGTAAAAGCCCTTAATGTAAATGAATATTTCTATGTGGCCCTGTAAATCTAATGCCAATCAAACTACATTCTATAGAAAGCATTTTTTGTGCATATAAAAAACTTATTTAAATTTCATTAGGATTTGAGCAAAGTAAAATGATTAAAATTTGGTTTACAGAAATACCTCTCATAAAATGCCATGCTTTAAAATACTTTCGGATGCCCCTGTTCACAAACCAGTGGTGGTATTTACTCCATTTTCTTCAGAAAACATCTGATAATGAACTTGAATAACATATTTCAATTTCATTAAAATTTGTGCAAAGTAAAGGTATCAAAATATGGTTTATAGGAATACCTCTCATATAACGCAATGCTTTGAAATACTTTTTGGTGTCCCTGTTCCTGTAAACAAATTTGTAGAAGTATTCACTCATTTCCAATAGGGAATTTGAATAACATATATCAGTTTCAAGAAATTCCGTGTATATTTACGGGAGTTAGAACGCGGACAGACAGACTGACAAACCGAATTCATTTACACTTTTCAACTTTGTTGGAAAGTGTTAAAAATTGTTAAAAAGTGTTAAAACGATTAATGTAAATGAAAATGCAATTTCTGAAAACTTCCAGTAATATCCTTCGATTTAACTGAATATGTTTATATGGTCCTGTAAATCTCAATAGTATTCATACTATATTCTATAGAAAGCATTCTTTTGTGCATATGAATAACATATTTTAATTTCATTAAGATTTGTGCAAAGTAAAATTAGTAAAATCTGGTTTATAGAAATACCTCTTATAGAACGCAATGCTTTGGAATAATTTCGTGCGCCCTGTACACAAACCAGTGGTGGTAATTACTTCATTTTCTATAGAAAACATCCGGTAATAAACTTGAATAACATATTTCAATTTCATTGAAATTTGTGTAAAATAAAGCTATGAAAATATGGTTTATCGAAATACCTTTCATAGAACGCAATGCTTTGGAAATGTTTTCGGGTGTCCCTGTACACAAACCATGGGAGGTATGTACTCCGTTTTCAATAGGGAACGTCCGAGAAGCAAACTTGAATAACATATATCAGTTTCAAGAATTTCCATAAATGTTTACGGAAGTTAGAGCGCTAACAGACAGACAAACTGAAGTCATTAACACTTTTCAATCTTGTTGGAAAGTGTTAAAAATAAAATACACAATCACAAGTGCGTGAACAAAACTACTAACACCAGTCGGAAAATAAAGGAAAAATAGTTAAGAAAAAAAAAATTGAAGAGGAGGAAGGTTGGCTCAGTACCTACTGAAAATATTTATTTCCGACCCCATATTGCTTTACAATAAATGCGTCTTTATTTTCATTTTACCTGATCAGGTGTTAATAAAGATAAAAAATGGGTCCTTTTTACTGCCCCTTTACAAGATTTCACATCATGAAAAGAGACCCTTCACAAAATTCAAATTTATAAAATGAGTCGCTTCAGAAGATTTTGTTTTATAAATAATCATCCTTTTATGAACAGTTTAAATGCTTTGAATGTTATTTTTAATTATTTGTTTCAACGAAACTCTATTAACTTAATAAACACTATACAGAATGATTGTTAAAATAGAAGGTTTTACACAACATATATATATATATTCAGAAAAATAAGTAAAAATTTCACAAAATAATTTGTTTTTCATAAAAAAGGGACCCAAAAATTAAAACCTGGATCGACCCCTGCTAAGATTAAAGTTTGGCCTACGAATTTAGGGACATCTTGTATATAAGAAGAAAGTACTGGATTCGTGAAAATTTTGGACCTCTGGTTTCCTCACCGGCACTTTTTGATATGTCCCGAACACTATTTGACCCTTTTTAGAAAAGTCTGTCTGTGTGTATTATAAATTTTGTGGACGCTGTATCTGATTAACCAATGACTGAAATTTAACCAAACTTAGTATTTAGTTTGATCTTGATGTAAACTGCTGATAACTGCATTTTGGAATTAAACGCTCAACAGGAGGCTCTTTCATCTTATTTTTTCTTAATATTTAAAGTGTCACTATAGGACAAAAATTCGCATAACTACACATAATGAGAGTTGTTTAAAAAAAAAAAAAATGATTGTAAAATTAATATGAATTATTGATAATAATAGTAGTCAACAAAAGAAAAAAATGTGTGCATATAGAGGCATAGCCCCCCTTGGGGAAAAGTATCCCTCCGGTGCGTGTAAATTTCCAGTATGGATATCTTTCAAAAGAACTCGCCAATTTTAAAACGAATGGTTGAACCATACATCTGTGATGATTTAAAACAAAGTTATCGATTTTTTTCGTGTTTAACAAAAAAAAAAAAAAAAAAAAAAAAAAAAAAACTTATTACTGATGTCTTCTGATTTTCTTCCGGTGTCTGGTGTTTTTTGAGTAAGGTCGACTACTCTAGGATCCTAGGCCTGAGGGGGAGTACCATCCGTGGCGGGATCTTTCTAGATTTTCTTTCGGAAATTTGTATCATACATACTTCGCTGAGGTAGAAATTGTTTGCATTCATCACGGACAATAGTTTTAAAAAATAATTTATACTGCGTAAATATGTATATCTTAGGGAGGCCATAACTTTTTAGATTTTTTTTTCTAGTTTATGGTAAGGGAAAGTGAAAAAGAACTTGTTTATGTACTTACTTTTTTATTTCTCATTAATAATAATAATGATAAAAGGGATCATAACGAAATACCGCGCCCAGGTTTTATTCCTACGAAAATAGTTATTTTATCATTCATTTTTAAATACACAAACATTATCACGCCTTAAAAATATCGTAAGAGCATCTTAATGAGGGCGATGGGCCCAATTGCTTTGTAACGACACACCGCTCATTAACCTCTTGATTTTACCATGTTTTTATTAACTTCGATTCTTGTTTGTGGGTTTGTTTGTGGGTTTGTTTGTGTGTTTGTCAGGGACAAATCTTGCAATCGATTTTTAACTAACTTCCCGACTAGCTAGATATTTGAAATTTTCAGAACAGCTCACAACACGGTGACAATACATTTTTCTAATAATTTTAGTCAACTATTTCAAATCCCGCTGCCTTCGGCAGCGCTTATATGATTCGGCTGAAAATTTATTTAACTAACTTCCCGACTAGCTAGACATTTGAAACTTTCAGAATAGTTCAGAACAGGGTGAAAATGCATTTTCTTAAAACCTTTAGCTGACTGTTTCGGGTTCCTGCTGCCTTCGGCAGCGTTATCAGTACAAAGCTTGCAATCGATTTTTCACTAATTTTCCGACTAGCTAGACATTTGAAATTTTCAGGACAGCTGACAACACAGTGACAATACATTTTTCTAATAATTTTAGTCAACTATTTCAAGTCCCGCTGCCTTCGGCAGCGCTTATATGATTCGACAGAAAATTTATTTAACCAACCTCCCGACTAGCTAGACATTTGAAACTTTCAGAATAGTTCAGAACACGGTGAAAATGCATTTTCTTAAAACCTTTAGCCAACTGTTTCGGGTTCCTGCTGCCTTCGGCAGCGTTATCAGTTCAAAGCTTGCAATCGATTTTTCAATAACTTTCCGACTATCTGGACATTTGAAACTTTCAGGACAGTTCATAACACGGTGACAATACATTTTTCTAATAATTTTAGTCAACTACTTCAGGTCCCACTGCCTTCGGCAGCGCTTATATTATTCGACGGAAAATTTATTTAACTAACTTCCCGATTAGCTAGCCATTTGAAACTTTCAGAATAGTTCAGAACACGGTGAAAATGCATTTTTTTAAATACCTTTAGCCAACTGTTTCGGGTTCCTGCTGCCTTCGGCAGCGTTACCAGTACAAAGCTTGCAATCGATTTTTCACTAACTTTCCAACTAGCTAGATATTTGAAACTTTCAGGATAGCTCAGAACACGGTGGCAATACATTTTGTTTTAATACTTTTAGTCAACTGTTTCAGGTCCCTACTGCCTTCGGCAGCGTTTATATGATTCAACAGAAAATTTATTTAACTAACTTCTCGAGTAGCTAGACATTTGAAACTTTCGGAACAGTTCAGAATACGGTGAAAATGCTTTTTAAAAATATTTTTATCCAATTGCTTCGGGACCCTGCTGCCTTCGGCAGCGTTTCCAATACAAAGCTTGCGATGAACTTTTAACTAACTTCCGCTCTAGATAGCCATTTGAAACTTTTATAATAGCTCAAAAGACGATAGAAAAGAATTTATTTAATACTTTTATCCAATTGTAGGGTTCCGGCTGCCTTCAGTAGCGTTTACATGATTCAATAGAAAATTTAAAAACATGGTTTATAAAATTTTTTTTATCTTATAATTATTTTTTCTAAATGTGTACGAATCTGTTGACGAAGAGGATATATATATCCTAATCATTCAGTAACTGACATCTAGAATCTGAATTGTGGCTCTAGAAAAAATAGTTCCATGTCATCCTTACAAATTCTAGTCCCCTTTGAAAGTGAGTTCTAGAAACCCCTATTAGAATTCTAGAGAGTTTGCCTATATTCTCGAGGGCAAAGTTATTTAGAAATCTCTGCAAATAAATGCGAATACAAGAGGCGGGTTTCAGCATCTATAATCTTGGTTTATTACCCAATTCTAGAAAATCAAGCGAGAATTCAGAATATTGTTTCACCATCTAGAAATGTATAGACTAGAAATGCTCGATCATTTCGTCAATTCAGTTTATTGGCGTGCCTTATGCGCATAGCTCGGAAATTTATATTTCTAGTTAAGGGATTTAGAAAGTGACCACTTATTCATTCTAGATGAAAGCGGTATATATTTTTTCTCAGTGCAACTAATTTATAATTATTCATAATTTATATTTAATATGAGCTAGAAATTATAGTTTAAAATCCAAAGCTTGAAGTCTTTTTTGTAAGGTTATCATCACTATTTATAAGTAAAACATGAGTATATATTTTTCAAATTTATTAGACTATTTGTTGCTTAAATATAACTATTACTTAGATATAATTTCATAATTTTGGATAAAATAAAGAAAATTTACTTTTATTATTATCATATCAGGGGAAAATTAAACAAAATTTTAAATATAAAATACACTCTCAGTAACAAACTGTTTGTATATTTGGGGATGAATAGAACTTAAATACGTCCAGCAGTATTTACAGAGAAAAAACAAGGACGCAACTTGGACATAACTAAATAAAATCAACGTTGAAACAAGAAAAAAACTACCGAAAATTCTGTTTTAAAAAATCGCACAAGTAAATAAATAAATAAGTAAAAGTAACGACAACAATAACAACAACAACAACAATTATAATAATAACATCGACAACGTCAAAAATAGCAATAGTGATAATGAATATATGCTGATTATGCTTTATATAGAATTTTATAAGTTTAAATACATTAAAGGACCAAAAAAAAAAACATTAATTTTAACATTTAAATGTAGGGATGGATACTGAATATCTGGAACTCTACTGCATGCTGGATACGGATATGCGATATCCGGCAAAATCATTACCTGTTTCATCCCTATTTTCAAATTATTAAATTGGCATTTGAAAATATATATATATATTCCAAGTCCAGCTTTTTTTTTTTTTTTTTTTTTTTTTTGTCTCTTAGTGTACAGTCGGTAACAAAAGTATCCGAACACTAGCAAAAATTTCTATATGAAAAAATAGAGTTAATACTGCTTTGTTAAATAAATCCCTGTCGAATCCTGTTCTCAGTCAGTCTAAGAACATGATTCGAGAAGGATTTATTTAACAAAACAATAAGTGCTGCCAACTCTCCCGTTTTTCACGGCAGACTTCCGTTTTTTAACCCTATCTCCCGTTTTTACGTTTTAATGTGTATTTCTCCCGTTTTTCTAATATTTTCGAAAAATCGAACTAAAAACGCTAATTTTTGGACAATTTGTAAGTGCCATCTTTTCAGATTTACGAAGGCCTTCCAATTCACAATCTTTCTGCATCCACAACATAAATGTCGATATTCATTTAAAACTTATTTTATGAGATTTTAGAATCTCTAAAGAAACAGAATCCTTCAATATCTCTCGCTTACGTAATTATTTTTAACTCCCCTTCCCCCATATTTTCCTATCTCCAACTAGTGATCGGTGATCAAATGCTCTTTTGAACTCTTTTGTTTCTCATTCTTTCTCCATCGCTTTATTAGATTCTAGAACCTATAAAGAAGTAGAAAGTTTAACAGTTTACACTCATGTAATTATCGTTTGACTCCCCCTCCCCCCCCCCCCCCAAAAAAAAAAAAAAAAAAAAAAAAAAAAATCCCTTTCTCCAATTAGCTTTTACATTCTACAACAAAATAATCAAACATTTTCCCCCTGGTTTTAAAAAATGTAGGGTACTGCTAGTAAAAAAAACACTTTTTAGATTCTTGAGGGCGATTTGAATTTTTAAGGACACATTTGGCATTTAAAATCCAAACACTTAATTTAAAAATTTAGTTATAAATACGCATACAAAAAGAAAAAATCTGTTTTTAAACTTTTCTGTACTTTTATTTGTTGTTCATGTGCTGATTGTCACACACAATAGTTTTATTTATATTTACAGCATTTATCTTACAGCATTTAGGTTATTTCCTACAAATGCAGTAATGGGGGGGGGGGGGGGGAGAAATAGATTGGGGCAAAGTGTTTCTTTTTTTTTTTTTTCTTCCAAAGATCAGGCGAGGTGCAGCACCCTCCTTAAATTATCTGGGGAAAACTCTGGATCAATGTTCATAAAAACATTGATCCAGTTGTTTTATTAGATTTTAGAACCAATTGAAGCGATATAGGGGTTAAAAATTCTTTACATATGTAGTTATTTTTAGACTTTGTTAATGAACTTGTTAACTATTTGTTTTTCCCCAATACGTTTAAAATATAAATTATCAAACAAAAGTTATATTAGGTCTTTTTAGTTTAAAAAGTATCATGTATTTAATAAAATAATTTTGTTTTGTTTTTCTCCACGAAACCGTAAATCTCCCTTTTTCGCCCTTGAAATTATGTAAAATCTCCTCTTTTTTTTTTTTTTTTCCACCAAGGTTGGCAGCTCTGCAATATTAACTCTACTTTTTTTGCATAGGAATTTTTGCTAGTGTTCGGATACTTTTGTTACCGACTGTACATCACTTAAAAACTGACTTTACTTCTTCTTTCCTTTTCTTTTAATTGATGTTGAAAATTCATAACTAGCATTTTTAGAAATTAACAGGAATAACAATATTATTCAATCTAAATATATAACGTATAATTCATTCAAAAATCCTATTTTATGTAAACAATTTCGACATAATAAATGTTATTTGTCATTTACTTATTTTTACAAATCCTACTTTTTTCAAAAGATGATGTCATTTCATTGTTTATTCACAGTTTTACGGTTATTCTAAGAGCAGGGAGTATCATGACTGGGATGGTGTGAAATCATGTGGTCATCGGTGACCTAAAACTTGGTGGTTAAGTAACAGGATGCAATATTTTTTATTACTTGGTTTAGAAATTATACTAACAAATTAAATAATCCCCAGGCTATTTATTCTTCATCCTTTAAAAACCGATTTTATTTCAATCGGGGTTTTTAAAAACCGATCTGAATAGCTTGGATTTTCAGAACAGTATATTATAGGTATATTTCTCTTTCGATTTCAACAACCTTAATTCGTTTTTTACAATGTTTAAATGCCTTAGTATTTTGGCCTTAATTACTGATTATTGTGTCGTAATAAACTGTTTTATTAAAAATGAGGCTTTATATTGTTCTTAATGATAGTTTGGTACTTTGTAGACATAAATAAAACTGTTTAATTTAAAAATAATGTGAAAATTATGTTTTTAGAGGTTGGTCTCTCTTTGCGTGTGTGTGTCTATTGTCAGTATATCTCAAGAACGAATAGTTGCAGAAAGCCCAAACTCAGTATTCTAAATTTGTGTCATATAGAGATGCTACACTGAACTTTTCATTGAGATCTAGCAAATGGTTTGTGTACTGGGACATCTAACAGAATTAGAATACGTTACGTCTTTGAGGAAATTTTCTGGTAAGTACAGTGCAACATCTATAGGCTACCCTACACGAAACAGAATGAACATATTTTTTATATGCATAAAAATCATGTTTTTTTTTTTCTTTTTTTAAAGATTGTTGTATAGAAATCATTCATGGTTCGTTTACAGGGCTACCCAAAGTATTTAGATAGATTGAGGCTATACTTGGAAGTTGCTGGAAATGTATTTCATTTTGTGTTAAGAATTTCTGATATAAAATTAAATTTAAGTACACAGTGTGATGTACATATAGTTCATAGACAACATACAGGGCTACTCAAAATTAAGCTAAACGTTCTTTTCTATTGAAGGTAATTGATGAAAGTGCTTTGCTGCAATTTACTATGTCGACGAACTCTGCTCAGGAAGGAAAATTAATTTTTCATACCTATACTGTAAACAAAGTATTTTTCACAGTTCTATTTTCAACACTGGTTTTTCATATAATATTACGTTTTCAGGTTTCCTGAATACTTTTTAGCGGTTGATCTGTAACTGTAAACAATTCTATTATCAGTATGACTTAAAAAAAAATAGCAGCTGGAAATTCAAATTTAGTATTTTGAAGTTCATATTAGGTTGCCGCTTAAAAAAAATTATTAAGATTGCTAAGTTTGAAGGCAAATTAATAACAGCCTTGAATTTAAAAAATCTGGAGTGACCCCCACTCGACTTTCCGAACATTGAGTAATTAACGGTTTTGTAGATAAAGTAAGGTAAGAGGAGTTGTTAAAAAAACAAAAGAGAGAAAATTATAATAGTATGTTTGAGTATTTTTCTCCATATAGTACATGATGTTTAATTTAACGCTACTGAACTTTGAGCCCATAGATTATTGTGATAAAGGATTTTTTGTTGTGTCCCTATAAATCACCAAAATGCTTATAGTTAGTGCAACAGTGACGTATAATATTTATATAAGTTTTCAGATCCATCGGATAAGTCATTTAGACGCTATAACACTTTAAAGTTTGAACCCATATGCCACAATGATAAAGAAATTTGCATTTTGTCCCTGAAAAAAGAATCATTAAGTGCTAGATTCTCTAAAGCTCATAATGTTCGTGTGACGGTGACGTATAACATGTATATAAATTTTCAGTTCATTTTAATAAGGCGTTTAGTGGCTGTCTCACTTTAAATAATTTGAGGCTATAGACCATAATGATAAACAATTTTTATTTGTGTCCCTGTAACTCTGTAAACGCTACAGTCACCAAAATCTATACAATTTGTATGATAGTGACCTAAAACATGCATATAAATTTTCAACTCAAACGGGTGAGGCATTTAGATGCTATCACGCTTTAAATATTTTCACCCTATAGGCCATAATGATACAGAATTGTTTATTGTATCCCTGTAAAAAAACTAGATGTGCTAGATTCACCAAAACCTATACAGTTCATGACACTGTGACTTATAACATGTGTATAATTTTTTTGCTCAGTTTAATAAGGCGTTTAGACACTAAGATTTTGTTCCCGTAGACCGTAATGATAAAGAATTTTTCTTGGTGTCCCTGTAAAAAAACTATAAATGCTAGATTTACCAAAATCAATAGGGTTCGTGCTACGGTGACTTACAACATATGTACCAACTTTCAGCTCATTCGAGCGAAGCGTTCAGACGCTAGCGTGTTCCCTCACACATACACACATACATACACACACATACATACATACATCATCGTAAAAATTGTGAAAACGGACTCAGGAGACCCAAAACGCACAGAAACAGCAAAATTAAAATTTGGATTTTGACATGATTGCAATACTTTCCTTATAGTATATGTATGTTCGGAAAGTAATTAGAACTTATAAGTTACATTTATTTTGTCATGTTAGGTGTACATACGGATTAATATTATTCATAATTAGAGTTTTTAGGTGCTAGGTTCCAACTAAGGAGGCGCTATTTATCCTAGCTATTGGGAATTTTCATGGTTTTCTCTGAAACTCTCATGATTAATGGCTAGATACCCTAAGAAAGATCCCCAAGGAAAATATCATATTATGGTCCGTGTATACAATCGGCTTTAAGCCCCATAATACAACATACTTGCTGTTCGCTTTTTACGAATACATACCTTACGCAGCTTTTATATACTTATGTTAATCTGCGAAAACTTTAGTATTTTTTATATTTCTTTTAATTTGTTGAAATTTTAATTTTGGAAATATATAAAAATATTCGATCACTTTTATACTTTTATATTCATTTTATAAAGAAGAAAACAGGCAAGGAGAAGTGGGATGAGTGTACCAACATTTTGGTGCAGTTCGGCGTTTGACATTCCATATATTTTTAACGAAATATTAAAATAAGTAATTTATTGGTATGTAAATAAGTATTACTAAATATGCAATTAATACTTGAGAATTTCCAGGTAATAGGAATAAATTTATTTTATTAATGTATGGGAAATATTAGTAGTTTTGAATAGAAGACGAATAGCAGTTAGTATAAAGGAAAAGTCCTTTATTATATGTATATATATACTAGCAGGCAACGCCCGCTTCGCTGGTCCCTATTTTTTAAATGAATCACTATAATTACTGAATTCTCAAAATTGCATTAATTTTTATCACGTGAAAAAAAAAAAAAAAAAAAAAAAAAAAAAAGAGAGAGAGAGAGAGAAACAAAATCTGATTAGGAAAAATGTCGCACCGGTTTCTCACTGCCTTCAGAAAAAATTCCCAAAATGCTCTAACTCTTCTTTCTATTATTTTCCCCCTTCGCCCCCCCCCTCCCGCCTATCCTAATAATTTTACAAATTCGAAAATATCCACAATCGATTTGTAAGTATCAAAAACCTCTATGCACCAGTTTTGAACGATCTATCTCTATTTTTATTATTTTTTGCCCCTCCGCTCCACCCTTCTCGTCCCTCCCAATAATTTTAAAAATTCGAAAATATCCGCAATCGATTTGTAGGTATCGAAAACCTCTATGTACCAATTTTGAATGATCTAACTCTATTTCATTTTTTTTCCCCCTCTGCCCCCCCCCTTTCCCGGCCCTCCTAATAACTTTACACTTTCGAAAATATCCCCATTCGACTTGCAGGCCTCTAAAACCTATCTGTACCAATTTTGAACGGCCTAACTGTATTTCTATTTGTTTTTTAAATCACGTTTTGCCCCCTCCCCCCCTTTGGGGGCGAATTTTGTAAAATCGCTTCTTAGTGGATGCCTACGTCATAGAAAGAACATTGTCACAAAATTTCATGCTTCTAGGTCCAGGGGTTTGGTCTGGGCGATGAGGAATCACATTATATACTATACATATAAATAAAGAAAAATAAATGGAAAAATAAATTATTTCATGCATTAATTTTCACGAGGAAAAATGTGACAAATATGATATATATATATATATATATATATATTTAGTTTGTAAATTGTATTAATTTATTTGATTTACAAGGCATATACTAAAAATTATCAGTCTAGTTTTTAAACAGCGTATATAAAAAAGATGGATCAAGAAAACATTTTATGTTAAATCATGTTTCCATTTGTAGAGTAATCATTTTAAATTATTTCATTTGAAAATTTTATAAATTTTATATTTATATTAAAACTGCTTTATTAATTTCATTTTTTAAAAATATAATTTGAAAAAATAAAGAAAAAAAATATAAATAAAATCCAGTATTTTGAATAATTATAATAAATTTGAATAACAATTATAATAACTTATTATTATTATTAAAAAGAAAATAGAAATATAACGTTTAGACTTGAACTATTTTATTAGTTAAAATCTTTTAAAATATAATTTAAAAAATAGTTATGAGTAGAAGTGAGGAATTATCATCATATTTTTTAATATATTCTTAGGTATAGTCAGTTAAAATCAAACAAATAATCTATAGCTATAGTAATCTATAGTGTACAAATACAAATAATATTTTGAGTTTTTCTCGATAGTATTAATTTGTAATAGTACTAATACGAATTATAAATTTAAAAAGTTGCGATTAAGAAGAGTGTACCATTCTCCCCCACCCCCTACCCCCACCCTCTTTAAGTGTTTGCTTATTTTCAATAACTTGATTTTGCAGTATTGACTATACCAAAGCAGTGAAAAAACCTTTACAGGTGAAACAAAACTTTGGGATCTACGGATAAATAATACATTTTTACTTTCTCCCATATTCAATAGAATAAAGTTTTGCTAACTTAAAAATTTTCAACTTCGGGTTTTCGATGGATTTATACGTTTTAAGAGTTTCAAAACACAATTTGACTATTTTTTTTTTTTTAATGTTTATCTGTCTCTATGTTTGTGTGTAACATCTGCATTTCAGGAACTACTGTACAGAATTTTATACAAATTGGTATGCAGTTGTACCTTGATATATTTTAGTGCGCTATCAACTTTTGGTGAAATCGCCCAACAGGTGGTGATGCAATCATGTTTTATTAATATTTTTAATATGGCATATAAATGTACACAATGAGGATTAATTTTAATGAATAATAATGAAATTAAAAAAGAATTATTTGTAATAGTCAAATAGTTCAAAAAAAAAAAAAATTGTATATGCAGGAGCATCGCTCTCCCTCTCACCCCCACTTGTGGGACAAATTTTCAATATGGATAACTTCAAACGAACTCGTCAATATCTTTAAAACGAATGGTTGAACTATTTGATCAGTAATAATTTATAACAAAGTTAATGATTTTTTTTTTTTTTTTTTTTTTAAATGGGGGGGGGGGGGAAAGTCCTACCGTCTCATTCGGAAGGGTATGTTGATTTCTTTTTTCTTATCGAGTAGCCGCTATTTTGGATTCAAAATGGCGGCTACAAATTATTAATGGACTTGGTAGAAATTTTAATGTAGGCTATGTACATATGAAGTTTTAAGCAAATCGGTTCACAAATACCTTTTTATGTGAATTTAAAATTTTTGAGTGGCCGGCACTTGGAAACAAAATGGCAGGCCAAGCTGGCAAACAAATACATCAAATGTACTTGTGAGATAAGTCTACTGTGCAAATTTAGTTCGAATTAATTCAGAATCTCAAAAGTCATCGTGTTGAAAAATTAAGTGGACGCCACTTGGATCAAAATGGCGGAGCAAGTTGCACAGTGAACTAATCCAAGATATTTGTAAGATAAGTCCACTGTACAACTTTGGTTCAAATAAATACAGTATTTCAAAAGTTTACGCGATAACAAAGTCTCAAGTGGCACCGTTCAAGTTGACGCAACCTGGAAACAAAATTACGGAGAAAATTGCCCACCGAATATATTTGAATAATAAAATCCATTTTTCAACTTTGATTTGAATTGACTAAGCATTTCAAAAGTTATCGTGATAACAAATTTTCAAGTGGCCGCATCTTGGAAACAATATGACGGAGCAAATTGCCCAGCAAACTCCTCCAAGATATTTGAAGTATAAGTTCACTTCCAACTTTAGTTCGAATCAGTGTAGTGTTTCAAAAGTTATTGTTATGAAAAATTTTCAAGTAGCAGTCTAAGAGACTGCAAATTGGAAACAAAATGGTGAAGCAATTTGCCCAGAGAAATCATCCAAGATATTCTTTTGATAAATTCGCTTTCCAACTTTAGTTCAAACTAATTCAGTATTTCAAAAATTATCGTGATAAACAATTTTTAAGTCGACAGCATTTGGAAACAAAAAAGCGAATTGAGATGCCCAGGGAACTTATTTGAGATATTTGAATGATAAATCCACTACCCAAATTTGATGCAAATTGATTCAGTATTACAAAAATTATCATAATGACAAATTTTCAAGTGGCAGCCACTTGGAAATAAAATTACGAATCAAGTTACCAAGTGGACTTATCCAAGATATTTGAACCATAAGTTCATTTTCCAACTTTTGTTTGAATCAGTTTAGTATTTAAAAAATTATCGTGATGGCACATTTTTAAATGGCAGCGTGATTTCAAGCGACCGCAACTTAGAAATAAAATGTTGGAACAAGTTGCCCAGTGAACTCATCCAAGGTAATTATAGGATAAGATTGGTTCGGATTGAATCAGAATTTAAAAAGTTATCATGTTTATAAATTTTCAAGTGGTATCCAAATTTCAAGCTGTCTCGCTTAGTTTATAACAACCGCCACTTTGTTAAAAATGGCGGATAAAGTTTATTAATACACTCCGTTGTGACCCTTATATAGTTTATGTACACATCAAAATTCGAGCAAATTCGGTCTTAAATACGCTTTTTACAGTGTGAATTTGAAAATTTCAAGTGGCCTCTACTTAAAACAAAATAGCGGAGCAACTTGGTTAACAAATTCATCCAAGATATTACCATGTTTTTATAAACTTCGATTCTTGTTTGTTTGTTTGTATGTTTGTCAGGGACAAATCTTGCATTCGATTTTTAACTAACTTTCCGACTAGCTAGATATTTGAAACTTTCAGGACAGCTCAGAACACGGTGACAATACATATTTTTAATACTTTTAGTCAACTGCTTGAGGTTCCGCTGCCTTCGGCAGCGTTTATATGATTGGAGAGAAAATTTATTTAACTAACCTCCCGACTAGCTAGACATTTGAAACTTTGAGAATAGTTCAGAATAAGGTTAAAATGCATTTTTTAAATACCTTTAGCCAACTGTTTCGGGTTCCCGCTGATTTCGGCAGCGTTATCAGTACAAAGACTGCAATCGATTTTTCACTAACTTCCCAACTAGCTAGACATTTGAAACTTTCAGGACAGCTCAGAACACGGTGACAATACATTTCTTTTTAATACTTTTAGTCAACTGTTTCTGGTCCCTACTGTATTCGGAAGCGTTTATATGATTCAACAGAAAATTTATTTAACTAACTTCCCGACTAGCTAGACATTTGAAACTTTCAGAATAGTTCAGAATACGGTGAAAATGCATTTTTAAATATCTTTAACCAATTGTTTCAGGACCCTGCTGCCTTCGGCATCGTTACCAGTACAAAGCTTGCAATCAATTTTAACCAACTTCCCGGCTAGATAACCATTTGAAACTTTTATAATAGCTCAAAACACGAGAACAATGAATTTTTTTAACACTTTTATCCAATTGCTCCGGGTTCCCGCTGACTTCGGTAGCGTTTATATGATTCAACAGAAAATTTAAAAACATGATATAAAAAGATCGTTTTATCTTGTAATTATTTATAAGATAAGTTCACTCTCCAAATTTGGTTTGATTTGGAATATTATTTCGTAAGTTATCGTGATTTTAAATTTTCAAGTGGTAGCCTCATTTCAAGTGGCCCCGCTCAGTTTAAGATGTCCGCCACTTTGTTAAAAATGGCGGAAAAAATTTATTAATAAACTCGTTTGAGACCCTTATATGGTCTATGTATACGTCAAAATTCAAACAAATTCGGAATACGCTTTTTACAATGTGAATTTGAGATTTTCAAGTGGTCTCCGCTTGAAAACAAAATGACGGAGCAACTGGTTAACAAACTCATCCAAGATATTTATAAGATAAGTTTATTGTCCAAATTTGGTTTGATTTGGAATATCATTTCGTAAGTTATCGTGACTTTAAATTTTCAAGTGGTAGCCTGATTTCAAGTGTCCCAGCTTAACTTGTGATAACTTCCACTTTGTTAAAAATGGCGGATAAAGTTCGTTCGTTAATAAACTTGATTGAGACCCTTATGTGGTCTATATTAACATCAAAATTCAAGCAAATCCGGCCTTAAATACGCTTTTTACAATGTGGATTTGAAATTTTCAAGTGGCCGCCACTTGAAAACAAAAAATCGGAGCAACTTGGTTAACGAACTTATCCAAGATATTTATAAGATAAGTTCGCTGTTCAAATTTGGTTCGATTTGGAGTATTATTTCGGGAGTTACCGCGATGACAAAATTTTCATTATAGGTAGATAGATAGATAGATAGATAAACGAAGTGATTGCAATAGGTCGATTTCTAAAGAAATCAACCTAAAAAGCATTACCACTGTCGTGCTAAGATAAACGACTCCATTCATTCTTAAGCTAAAGTCCATACAAACTAACAATAAACAATCTTAAATACAGACACCGTATCTTTTTCGTGATTTTATGATTCCTCATACATTAAAATTTGTAAATAAATAAATAAATAAATAAATAAATAAATAAAAAAGTCAAAAAATTGAGGCTGAAAATTTTTATGAATTCCAAAGTTTCCTATACAGTACTATGGGAAACTAAAAATGATTTTTCTCAAACATGAGTACATCAACTGCTTATTATTTTAAATTGGTCAAGAAATAATTCAAAATCTTTATATCAAGAGTAAAATGCTGCTTTACTGTAATAGAATTTATAATACACATGTATATATATATATATATATTATATATATATATATATTTCTTTTTTTTTTTTTTTTTTTTTTTTGAAGACTTGTAGAAAGAACGGTTGCATATCGGTAAGTCATCATATGTAAAAAATAAAACTGCTGACTGGGTTTCAAGAACTGAAGTTTAATATACTTTTATTTAAGGATTTTTTTTTTTCAACTTTTTGGTAATATTTAAGGTAATTGTACAATGGAAATTCAGAAATATCTTCACAATCAGCCCTGAATAAAGGAATTGTAGAACATGAAAGAAATTTAGAGAACAGCTACTCTTGAATTTCATTTTTTCGTGCTTTTCCATTTAAAAAACTACTATGTTGTGGCCACCACAAGACTTTCTTCTATATTTTTCTATACAAATTCACTCAGTAACAATCCTAAAAAAAATTTTTTTTTTCTTTTTTTTTAAGCTATTGTATAGCTTTTATCGCAGGCTTTGAGCGCGGCGACCGAATTGAAAAATTCCGTAACGAAAAAAAAACCTAACACAGTTCGGCAGACTTCGGTAGAGTTCGGCTGTACGAAGCTCGCACGGATCGAGACGAGCTGCTCCGAAATCGGACGAATACGTAAGCAGCTGTTTGTGAGAAAGTATATAGGTGTATAGGTATCTATTATCTATGTACAACAGTGAATAGCTGTATGCGTAAAATTTGTGTATAAAGTAGATCAGATAAAACTTGAATATCCCCATTCGACTTGCAGCCCTTTAAAACCTATTAAATACCTTTTCTCTATTAAAATTTGTTTTGTTATCGGTCACCACGCTCAAAAAGTGTAACTTGAATTAATATCAAAGAAAAAACTTGAATATCCCCATTCGACTTACAGGCCTTTAAAACCTATTAAATACCTTTTCTCTATTAAAATTTGTTTTCTTATCATTATTGTTATCTTATTCATTAATATCAAAGAAAAACCTTGAATATCCCCATTCGACTTGCAGGCCTTTAAAACCTATTAAATAACTTTTCTCTATTAAAATTTGTTTTATATCGGTCACCACGCTCAAAAAGTGTAACTTGAATTAATATCAAACAAAAAACTTGAATATCCCCATTCGACTTGCAGGCCTTTAAAACCTATTAAATACCTTTTCTCTATTAAAATTTGTTTTCTTATCGGTCACCACGCTCAAAAAGTGTAACTTGAATTAATATCAAAGAAAAAACTTGAATATCCCCATTTGACTTGCAGGCCTTTAAAACCTATTAAAATACCTTTTCTCTATTAAAATTTGTTTTCTTACCATTATTGTTATCTTATCATTATTGTTATCTTATTCGTTAATATCAAAGAAAAAACTTGAATATCCCCATTCGACTTGCAGGCCTTTAAAACCTATTAAATAACTTTTCTCTATTAAAATTTGTTTTCTTATCGGTCACCACGCTCAAAAAGTGTAACTTGAATTAATATCAAAGAAAAAACTTGAATATCCCCATTCGACTTGCAGGCCTTTAAAACCTATTAATTACCTTTTCTCTATTAAAATTTGTTTTCTTATCGGTCACCACGCTCAAAAAGTGTAACTTGAATTTATATCAAAGAAAAAACTTGAATATCCCCATTCGACTTGCAGGCCTTTAAAACCTATTAAAATACCTTTTCTCTATTAAAATTTGTTTTCTTATCATTATTGTTATCTTATCATTATTGTTATCTTATTCATTAATATCAAAGAAAAAACTTGAATATCCTCATTCGACTTACAGGCCTTTAAAACCTATTAAATACCTTTTCTCTATTAAAATTTGTTTTCTTATCGGTCACCACGCTCAAAAAGTGTAACTTGAATTAATATCAAAGAAAACACTTGAATATCCCCATTCGACTTGCAGGCCTTTAAAACCTATTAAATACCTTTTCTCTATTAAAATTTGTTTTCTTATCGGTCACCACGCTCAAAAAGTGTAACTTGAAATTATATCAAAGAAAAAACTTGAATATCCCCATTCGACTTGCAGGCCTTTAAAAACCTATTAAAATACCTTTTCTCAAAAAATAGAGTTAGATCATTCAAATTTGGTACATCGAGGTTTTCGATACCTACAAATCGATTGCGGATATTTTTTATATATTCTCACTGCGGATATATTCTCATTTATTCAATAAAAGAAAAAAATTTGTTTTCTTATCGGTCACCACGCTCAAAATGTGTAACTCTAATTAATATAAAAAAAAAAAAAACTTGAATTAATATCAAAGAAAAAAAAAATGCTGCATAAATAAAATAAATAAATAATTATAATTGCATAAGTTGATAAAAAATGCTATGCAATAGCTTTACCGCGGCAGTCCTCGAGTGCCACACGTACTTTTTTTTTTTTTTTTTTTTTTTTTTTTTGTTAAAAGTAAAAAAAAAATAAAAAAAAATAAAAAAAAAAAATGGATAACTTTGTTTTAAATTATCATATATTTATAGTTCAACCATTCGTTTTAAAGGTATTGACGAGACTTTTCGAAAGATACCCATCTTGAAAATTTACTCCCCTCGAGGGGGACTTCCCCCCAGGGGGGTGTCGAGGCTCCTACACATACAAAAAAATTTTCGCAGTTGACTATCTCTATTATAAATAATTCTTGTAAATTTCATAATGAATACTAAAAAATAATTCTCTTTATGCCCATTTATACAGAATATTGTCCTATACCACCATGTAAAAAATTTAGAAAAAGCGGGATGGCAACGCAACCTGTAAGACAATTTTTACCAAAAGTTGATAGGCACTAATTTATCTCAAGGTGCAATTACATACCAATTTGTATGAAATTCTCTGCAGTAATTCCTGAGATACAGTTGCCACAAAATTTTGTCACACACACACAGACAGACATTTTCTAAAAATGGTCAAATCGTGTTCTAAAACTCTCAAACCGTGGAAATTCATCAAAAACCCGAGGTCGAAATTTTTTACGAATCCAATACTTTCTTCTATTGAATATAGAAGAAAGTAATAATTGGTTAAGGAATATTTTTGTATCAACTACAGTTCATGAATTTCGGTTAACAAGGATAATCATAAGAATAACACAGATTATGGTAATTAGAATATCATAAGGAATACCCTTTTAAAACGGATCTAATTTCTTAACCATCAACAATAAATTTATTCAAAAAACACATAAACATATAGTCAGAAGAAAAATGAATGGTGGGTTTTTTAAAATTTGTTTTGGCTAATCTCATTTATTACTTGGGGGGGAAAAATGAAAAAACCCTTTTTTTTTTCTATGAAAAACCTGAAAAAAAAGTAATGAAATAAAATAAAACTGGGGTCTTTAGGGTTTTATCCGAAAAATCCTGAAAAAACACAACCCTTTCCGTTTTTACTTTTTACTTTCTTCTATATGTAATATAGAGAAAGTATTGGATTCGCAAAAATTTTCGAAGTCCATTTTTTGATGGATTTACATGTTTTGAAATGTCTAGATTACGAATTAATAGTTTTTAGAAAATGTCTGTCTGTCTGTATCACTTTTTTGTGGACGCTGTATCTCATGAACCAATGAATGAAATTTAACCAAACTTGGTATTTAGTTGCACCCTGACATGAACTGGTGCTGATTAGATTTGGGGATCAAAAGCTCAACAGGTGGCGCTGTGATCGCAATTTATGCAAATTTTTAACATGGCAGCATAGGACAAAATTCCGTATAAATGGGCATAATGAGAGTGATTTCTGTGATAATTTAAAACTAGTATGTTGTGGCCACCACAAGACTTTCTTCTATATTTACCTATACATATTCAATCAGTAACAATATTTAAAAAAAAAAAAAAAAACTAGTATGTTGTGGCCACCACAAGACTTTCTTCTATATTTACCTATACATATTCAATCAGTAACAATATTTAAAAAAAAAAAAAAAGTACGATTTTTTTTTTTTTTTTTTTTTGTTAAAAGTAAAAAAAATCGATAACTTTGTTTTAAATTATCACAGATTTATAGTTCAACCATTCGTTTTAAAGGTATTGAGGAGACCTTTCGAAAGATACCCATCTTGAAAATTTATCCCCCCCGGGGGGGTACTTCCCCCCAGGGGGGGAAGCGATGTCCCCCCATGCAGAAATTTTTTTTCCTAGTTACATACTACTATTATCAATAATTCATATTAATTTTACAATCACAAGTTTAAAACAACTCTTATTATGCACATTTATACGAATTTTTGTCCTATGCTGCCATGTTAAAAATTTAGATAAAATGCTATCACAGCGCCAGCTGTTGCGCTATTGATCCCCAAACATAATCAGCACCAGTTAATGTCGGGGACAAACTAAATACCAAGTTTGGTTAAATTTCGTTAAAAAAAAAAAAAAAAAAAAAAAAAAAAAAAAAAAATTGCGATATTTTTCTAAGTTTTTTTTTGTTAAAAGTAAAAAAAATCGATAACTTTGGTTTAAATTATCACAGATTTATCGTTCAACCATTCGTTTTAAAGGTATTGACGAGATCTTTCGAAAGATACCCATCTTGAAACTTTGCCCCCCCGGTGGGGGGGGGGAACCGATGCCCCCACATGCACAAAAATTTTTTCCAAGTTAACTATTACTATTATCAACGAGACCTTTCGAAAGATACCCATCTTGAAAATTTACTTCCCCGGGGGAGGATTTTCCCCCCCAGGGGGGGAACCGATGCCCCCCCATGCACAAAATTTTTTTCCTAGCTAACTACTACTATTATCAATAATTCATATTAATTTTACAATCACAAGTGCAAAATAACTCTCTTTATGCCCATTTATACGGAATTTTGTCCTATGCTGCCATGTTAAAAATTTGCATAAAATGCGATCACAACGCCACCTATTGAGCGATTGATCCCAAAATCTAATCAGCACCAGTTTATGTCAGGGTGCAACTAAATACCAAGTTTGGTTAAATTTCATTCATTGGTTCGTGAGATACAGCGTCCACAAAAAAATGATATAGACAGACAGACATTTTCTAAAAACTATTAATTCGTGTTCTCCATATCCCAAAACATGTAAATCCATCAAAAAGTGGACTTCGAAAATTTTCGCGAATCCAATACTTTCTCTATATTACATATAGAAGAAAGTAAAAATCGTATTTTTTTTTTTTTTTTTTTTTTTACGAAATTTTACCAAACTTGGTATTTAGTTGGTCCCCGACATAAACTGGTGCTGATTATATTTGGGGATCAATAGCTCAACAGGTGGCGCTGTGATAGAATTTTATCTAAATTTTTAACATGGCAGTATAGGACAAAAATTCGTATAAATGTGCATAATAAGAGTTATTTTAAACTTGTGATTGTAAAATTAATATGAATTATTGATAATAGTAGTATGTAACTAGGAAAAAAAATTTGTGCATGGGGGGGTAAATTTTCACAATGGGTATCTTTCGAAAGATCTCGTTGATAATAGTAGTAGTTAACTAGGAAAAAATTTTTGTGCATGTGGGGGCATCGGTTCCCCCCCCACCACCGGGGGGGGGGGCAAAGTTTCAAGATGGGTATCTTTCGAAAGGTCTCGTCAATACCTTTAAAACGAATGGTTGAACCATAAATTTGTGATAATTTAAAACAAAGTTATCGATTTTTTTTACTTTTAACGAAAAAAAACTTGGAAAAAAAATCTTTTTTTTTTTTTTTTTTAACGAAATTTAACCAAATTTGGTATTTAATTGGTCCCCGACATAAACTGGTTTTGATTATATTTGGGGATCAATAGCTCAACAGGTGTCTCTGTGATAGCATTTTATCTAAATTTTTAACATGGCAGTGTAGGACAAAAATTCGTATAAATGTGCATAATAAGAGTTATTTTACACTTGTGATTGTAAAATTAATATGAATTATTGATAACAGTAGTACGTAACTAAGAAAAAAATTTTGTCCATGGGGGGCATCGCTTCCTGGGGGATGTACCCCCCGGGGGAGGGTAAATTTTGAAGATGGGTATCATTCGAAAGATCTCGTCAATACCTTTAAAACGAATGGTTGAACTATAAATCTGTGATAATTTAAAACAAAGTTATCGATTTTTTTTACTTAAAACAAAAAAAAAAAAAGAAATTCGTACTTTTTTTTTTTTTTTTTTTTAATATTGTTACTGATTGAATATGTACTACTTTTAACCAAAAAAAAAAAAAAATCGTATTTTTTTTTTTAATATTGTTACTGATTGAATATGTATAGGAAAATATAGAAGAAAGTCTTGTGATGGCCACAACATATTCAATTTCTATATTCAATAGAAGAAAGTATTGGATTCGTAAAAATCTTCGACCTCGGGTTTTTGATGGATTTACACGTTTTGAGAGCTGTAGAACACGATTTGACCATTTTTAGAAAAATGTCTGTCTGTCCGTCTGTCTGTCTGTCCGTCTGTCTGTGTGAGTGTGTGTGTGTGTGTGACAAAATTTTGTGGCAACTGTATCTCAGGAACTACTGCACAGAATTTCATACACATTGGTATGTAGTTGCACCTTGACATAAATTAGTGCCTATCAACTTTTGGTAAAAATTGTCTTACAGGTTGCGTTGCCATCCCGCTTTTTCTAAATTTTTAACATGGTGATATAGGACAAAAATTTGTATAAATGTGCATAAAGAGAATTATTTTTTTAGTAATCATTATGAAATTTACAAGAATTATTTATAATAGAGATAGTCAACTGGGAAATTTTTTTTATATGGGTAGGAGCCTCGCCACCCCCCTGGGGGGAAGTCCCCCCTCGAGGGGAGTAAATTTTCAAAATGGGTATCTTTCGAAAGGTCTCGTCAATACCTTTAAAACGAATGGTTGAACTATAAATCTGTGATAATTTAAAACAAAGTTATCGATTTTTTTTTTTTTTTTACTTTTCACGAAAGAAAACTTTAAAAAAATCGTAATTTATTTTATTTTATTTTTTATTTTATTTTATTTATTTATTTATTGCGAAATTTAACCAAATTTGGTATTTAGTTGGCCCCTGACATAAACTGGTGCTGATTAGATTTGGGGATCAATCGCTCAACAGGTGGCGACTGTGATCGTATATTTTCTAAATTTTTAACATGGCAGTATAAGACAAAATTTTGTATAAATGTACATAATGAGAGTTATTCTTAACCTCCGATTGTAAAATTAATATGAATTATTGATAATAGTAGTAGTTAATTAGGAAAAAAATGTTGTGCCTGTGGGGTCATTGCTTCCCCCCCTGGGGGATGTACCCCACCGGGGGGGGGTAAATTTTCAAGATGGGTATCTTTCGAAAGGCCTCGTCAATATCTTTAAAACGAATGGTTGAACTAGAAATATGTGATAATTTAAAACAAAGTTATCGATTTTTTTTTTACTTTTCACGAAAGAAAACTTGGGGAAAAAAAATCGTTTTTTTTTTTTTTTTTTTTAAATATTGTTACTGAGTGAATTTGTATAGAAAAATATAGAAGAAAGTCTTGTGGTGGCCACAACATACTAGTTTTCTAAAAAATATGGGGTTTTGCCAACCCTGATATATGCTACAGTTTACCCCGTGAATAGGGAGACTAAATCTCTCCTATGGCATATAAATGCACCAAACTTGATATGCGGTATAACCATTATGAAAATGAATGCTGATTTAATTTGTGTGCATATCAGCCTACAGGTGGCACTGCAATTACTCTTCTGTGATTTTCCACGTGGCTATATTTCAGCAGCTCTTGATTAAAATTGCATCAAATGTCATATGTAAATTCTTCATCGTGAGAATCTATAATTAAACTTCTGTGCATGTTAAACAGTAAATGGCAAGGATATACCGAATGATATAGAAGTTTTGTGATAGGCACAACATACTAATTTTTTATTATGTATCAGGATTTTTATTATGTCTGAAATTGAATTTAACTGAATTTCTGTTATAGCATTTTTTCCTACTAGTTTTTATTTTTTCGTCTACCAAAACTTTATTAATATTTATAATATTTTAAACCTTTTCCCTAAATTCGATATATATTTCATAAGTCGATGCTACGATTACTTTTTAGCATGTAAAGTCACTTAACCACATATCCAGATTTCATCATGACTAGTTTATTTTTATATAAAGTGAAACCTATAAAGAACTGATGAAATTTACTAAGAATTTTCATCGAGATAATCTCTTTGGAACCATAACAGCAACAGCAGAAACATCATCATCATCATACCAACGACAATAACGATTATTATTATTATCAGATACTGATCAGCCGATCACAAATTATTCGTAAATATACGTAAAAAAATACAAGAATTCGTAGTCTAGGCAACTTGTATAACTTTTTTCATTTGAAATTGGTTAAAAATCACCGATATTTATGATAAAATAAATAAATAAATTGATTAGTATCATATAAAATAATATTTTAGATCTGCACCACATTTCAAAATAAATAAATAATAGCTTCCGAAAATTTCTTCACGTAGAAAATGAAAAGAAATTGAAGAACTAAAAGCAATTTATTTACTTGTTGTAAAGTAATGTTTACCTGTTTAAAATGAGGAAGCATATTCCCACTTGAATATTAACAAATTCCAAAACAAGATAAGACGTATTTATGAATACAGTGAGAATAGAAAACAATGTAATTTAAATTTCTTATCAGAAAAGTGTAATTGTTCTTTACAGCATTTCGCAGGTGCTAATTCTTTTATGTAACATTAATTAAATCTGCATGCCTGCTTAAAAAAATAAAGCTATCAAACCATGCGTTTTTATTGTAAAGATTAAATAAATAAATAACTTAAAAAATAAATATATGCTTGAATATCCGAATCTGAAAACTTTAAAGGTATTATTATTATTTATTATTATTATTTAAATAGATATGCATTTCCATCATTAGAAGACTTTTTTTTTTTTTTTTTGAAAGCTAGTTAAAATACACAAAAAAGAAGTACGAACGAAAGAAGAAATACACAGAACCTTCGAAATATTATCGTTATTGCAATAGAATCAAAGAAATGCTGTATAGTAAAGCATTTAACTCTCTTGTGCGACAAAACAAATAAATAATAATAAAAATAAATGTCTGTTTAGCTTAATACACATGTTACAAACAAAAGCCAAAAGGTTTATTTTTTCTTTCATGATTGTAATCCAATTTTTAACTTTTCTGTTACAAAATGAAATTTGTGGAAAAAAAGGCGTTTTTTTTTTTTTTTTTTAATAATGGTAGAAAAAACGTTGTTTTTGAATCAAGTTTTTGAAATTGAGTTTTTGCTATATTTATACATTTTAATGTGTCCTAAATCTGAAAAATCAGGTTTTTAGCGATTGGTCTACATGTCTGTATATGTATACCTGTTATCAGCATAGCCTCAAGAACAAATATTAACAGGTCTTTTAAATCGGTATTATAAATCATATAGTGATGCTATTTGAAATTTTGTATTGAAATAAACGAATAGTTTACGCACAGGAACATCCAAAAGACTTCAAATATATCATATCAATACGCAAACTTTCAGTAAAGTAAATATAACACCACTCAGCTAAAAAAAAATCTCCAGAAAAAATTAAAAAAAAAAAAAAAAAAAAAAAAAAACCGTACAACACTACAGATAATCTGAAAGCATAACAAGTAAAAGGAGGGGAGGGGAGATTACTTGCTTCCAAACTGCAATTTTTTTGCTTTTAAACAGCAGTTATTCTGCAGATTTTATCATTTTTTTTTCCAAATACCTGCAGGTTTTATTTTTAGCTGGGCAAGGCCATAGCTCAGATAGGAGACAGGAAATCTCACGGATTTCTCGAAAATTTTTGAATTGTACGCACTATTTTTAACATTCAGCATTATGTACTAAAGCTTGAATCCTCCCCACAATTTATTTCTGGCTATGGCCTTGTATAAACACCTTTAGACTACACTAAGCAAAATAAAATGAACATCCATTTTTTTTTTTTTTTTTTTTTAATATGCGCAAAAGTACGTTTAATTGACCTGAAAAACATTCACCACTCGTTTATAGGGTCACACAAAAGGATCCACATAGATCAGGAACAAGGGCGTTACCGGAGACATCATCCGCAAGGGGCTAAGATGGCTTGCAGGGGGCTGAGATCGACTTATTAATTTGTTTTAATGGTCAAAAAAAAAAAAAAAAAAAAAAAAAAAAAAATTAAATTCAAAGTGTCTGGAGAAAAAGGAGGGGCTAAAGCCCCAATAGCTCCTCGCACTTTGGCTACATTTTTACTTTCTTCTATATTCAATAGAAGAAAGTATTGGATTCGTAAAAATTTTCGACCTCGGGTTTTTGATGGATTTACACGTTTTGAGAGCTGTAGAACACGATTTGACCATTTTTAGAAAATGTCTGTCTGTCTGTCTGCCAGTCTGTCTGTGTGTGTGTGTGACAAAATTTTGTGGCAACCGTATCTCAGGAACTACTGCACAGAATTTCATACAAATTGGTGTGTAGTTGCACCTTGACATAAATTAGTGTCTATCAATTTTTGGTAAAAATTGTTTTACAGGTTGCGTTGCCATCCCGCTTTTTCTAAATTTTTAACATGGTGATATAGGACAAAATTTTGTATAAATGTGCATAAAGAGAATTATTTTTCAGTAATCATTATGAAAGTTACAAGAATTATTTATAATAGAGATAGCCAACTGGGAAAAATTTTTTGTATGTGTAGGATCCTCGCCACCCCCCCCCCCCTGGGGGGGAAGTCCCCCGTCGAGGGGAGTAAATTTTCAAGATGGGTATCTTTCGAAAGGTCTCGTCAATACCTTTAAAACGAATGGTTGAACTATAAATATGTGATAATTTAAAACAAAGTTATCGATTTTTTTTTTTTTTTTTTTTTTGTTACTGAGTGAATTTGTATAGGAAAATAGAAGAAAATCTTGTGGTGGCCACAACATACTAGTTTTATATGGGTAAAAGTACGTTTAATTGACCTAAAAAACATTCACCATTTGTTTATAGGGTCACACAAAAGGATCCACATAGATCAGGAACAAGGGCGTTACCAGAGGCATCATTCGCAAGGGGCTAAGATGGCTTGAAGGGGGCTGAGATCGACTTATTAATTTGTTTTAATGATTAAAAAAAAAAAAAAAATTCAAAGTGACTGGAGAGGAAGGAGGGGCTAGAGCCCCAATAGCTCTCCGCACTTTGGCTACATTTTTTGGTTAGGACCATATTTAAAAATTGCTGAAAGTGCGTTTCCAATTGTGTGATGAGTTTTTCGTATTGTGCTAAATTTAAGTACACTGTGTGTGATGTGTATATAATTTCTAACCAATATACAGGGCTACCTAAAACTGAGTGGATACATTTTTCTCTATTGAATGTAATTGATGGTTCAGATAATTTTAAATTTAAATTTATGGTAACTTTTTATTTTATGGGAGACAACGTACTATTTTTACAAATGTTCTATTAATTTTTACAGAACAGTCAAACATATTTATTAAGATAATTATACTCTCCCCTCCACAATTAACTCTTTCTTAACGAAATAAACTCTTTCAAAAATAAACAATAAAATAAAATATACAACCTAGTTTAACTTTATATATTACTTCTTGAGACAAAAATATCTATATGATTCAATCATTTAACTGAAATGAATTTAAAAAAAAAAATCTTGAAATTTATTTTCATTCAATGCACAATTGTAGCAAATACATTGCAGAATTCTTAATGTTTATTTCAAAAAGAAGTACACTGAACCATAACTTCAAAGTGACTTCCTCAAAAAATTAAGGTCATTTCTGAATTTAAAATTAACAGATGAGTAATTTCCCCGCTGAATATACAGCAGTTGAGTCACAGTTGAGTAATCAGAATTTTACAATTGAAAGTTTGTATTTAGATAGATATACACTGTCCATGACGATTCCTTCCCGCAGCGTGAAATTATTAGTTTGGCCCACTTTTAGAAGAGAAAATGTTTATTCTTAAAATATTTCATCCGCAAAAATGAAGAGATCAAGGAATAGTTTAAATTAAAATCCTTAAAAACGAAACTGTTAATAACTATATAATGAGAGAGATAAAAAGCAATTTTGACCCTCAGAATTCTATGCGTTTAGAAACGACACGTGCTTTATACATCATTTAGAAATAAAAAATATTATTAGAGTGTTTATACTTTAAAACTTCTTCACACATCATAAAAAAAAAGCAAGCACTACTGGTTTTAAAAGGATGCGGCTTCCTTCTTCATGAATAAAATACACGAACAAACTGTATCACTTGCTAGTACTGTCAAAGGGCCATTATCACCAATGTATTTCACATACATTGGTGATAATGGCCGACAGAAAACCCACTCACATAGAAGCTCAAAAAAGCTCCTAGCTGTATCACTATAATATAAAACATATATAATATATATATATAATATATATAATATCTATACATATAACACATATATGACACATATCCACCTTGGAGGCAAAAGCAAGCTGTTTGCATTTATCATATGGTGTGTGAAAAAGTTTTAAAGCTTAAATAATTATTGTACAGCATTTCTTTAATTTATATTGTTAGAGTTTATTAATACGATGTGAAATTCGAGGGGAAAAAAATACTGTTAAACCTCTCTAAAAGTTCACTACTAAATGTCTACCTCACCTAAGGGCCAGTTTTTCTAAATGCCAATTTTCCTCTACAGTACTTAAAATTAATTTACGTCCATTAAAGGACATCTACCTACCTCTCTCAGCCCTTTAAAGTTCACTGGATATTCTCTTTCAAAAATTAATAAACTAATTTTAAAATGGCTATTAGATGCACAGCTAATCATAAATATGTAAATAAATAAATTAATTAATTAAAATAATTAAAATAAAATAAAAAATAAATAGCATTTTTAATTTGAAATATCTCTATATTAACCTGATTAAATTCAAATAATAATTAATAAATAAACTAGTATGTTGTGGTCACCACGAAACTTTCTTCTATATGTTCATGTACAAATTATTTATTAAAATTATTGGTTACTAAAATGATTGTTTTTAAAACTATTTTCCCCGATAAATCCAGAGAATTTTCATCACAGAGAAGTATAATACTTAATGTCCAAAAAAAAAAAAAAAAAAAAAAAATCAATTTTAAGCAATTGAGAAAATATGTCAGGAAATGCGATTTTATTTATTTTTTTCTAAATCTTAAAAAAAAATAATAATAATAATAATAATTAAAAATAATTAAAAACTAGTTCGCATAAGTGGACTCTGCTCAGTTCCCAATCATATTTATGTTCTCATAAATTTCTAGTGCGAGACATATTATTCGTAATCATGTTAAAAGAAATGAATATGACGAAAGCTTGATACAGTGACAGAATGAAATCCCCGCCTAATAAGCTATCCACCGTTCACTTCAATATATTTATCTCATTCTAATCTATTAATTTATTTTATCAGGGCCGATTCCGTTGTTTAGTTTTCATGCTACTGTTTCCAATGCAATAATCCTCAAAATTAATATTTATATGAAAAATTTACAATTTCGCTATGTTGATAAAATCGTAAATTACGAATAATTTACGAAAATTTCCTATTAGAATATTTGTATTCAATCATGTTCAAACAAATATCATAAATGTAATTTTGAAGTTGTCTAATGTATTTATGATCCTAAAAATGGAAGTTTATGCTCAATTTTGCCATATTCTGACATGTTAAGTAAAGCGTAAATTCCAAATAACTTACGAATTTTTTAAATTGAAAAAATGATATTAATGATATTAATGATTTCTATGATATTAATGCCAGTATCCTAAATAATATTTCGAAAGTGGTTTGACATCTTTACGATGAAAATATCTCTCAAGATTGACGTTTATGTGAAATTTTACTCTATTCTGCCATGTTAAGAAAGTCGTAAATTTACAATAACTTACGAAATCTTATATTCGAAAATTCATAGTCATTAATATTCAAGCCAGTGTCCTAAATAATATTTCAAAAGTAGTCTGACATCTTTATGATGAAAATATCTCTCAAAATTGACGTTTATGTGAAATTTTGCCCTATACTGCCATGTTAAGAATTCGTAAATTTCCAATAACTTGCGAAATTATCAAAGTAGCATATTTATAGTTACTGATGTTCATTCCGGCATCAAAAGCGATATTTTAAAACTGGTTTGACATTTTCAAAGTAAAAAGTTTCCATTTAATGCACGTTTAAGTGAATTTTTGCCCTGTTCTCCCATGTTAAGAAAATCGTAAATTTCTAATAACTTACGAAGTTTTTTAGTTCGAATGTTGCAAATGAATAAGGTTCTTGCCAGTATCGAAAGTAATATTTTAAAACTGATCTGACCTCTCTGCGATCATTTGTTCGTGAGATATCGTGTTAACAGACTAACAAACTAAGGGACTAACACACTAACGGACTGACCCACTGACCCACTAACCCACTAACAGACACCCTACAGACAGACACCATACAAATTTTGTCATTTTCGGATTCCTCACACCTGAAAACGTATAAAAAAGTCAAAAAACCGATGTCGAAATTTTTCACGATTACCTAAGTTTCCCATACCTATAGTATGATGGGGAACTAATAAAGAAATCAGTAACTTTGTTTCAGGTTATCACAGATCTATGGTCCAACCATTCCTTTTGAAGATACTGACGAGTTCTTTTGAATTATTCAATAAAATATGCGTTAAGACAACGATTTTATGTGAACTTTGTTTAATAGTTTTTACATATTTGAAATATTTAAATTGCATTTCCTCAGTTTGCATTTTTTCATGATTTCGCGATCTTCAAAATGCTAAAACTTCTTCAGATATTTAAGAAAAGACTTAATAATATTTTTGAATGTTTAATAGAACCTACTTAAAAGAATCAATGAAAATTGCAATATTAATGTAATTGCAATTAATTGTAGAAGTTTTAGCATTTTGAAAATCACAAATTCACGAAAAAATGCAAACTGAGAAAACGCAATTTAAAGATTTTAAATGTGTGAAAAATCTATCAAAAACCATAAGAATTGTTGCCTAAATACATATTTTATTGAATAAACCTAATATAACTCAATTTATAAAAACTGAATAGAAAAATAAACTTTTATATGAAACCTTCAGTAGTGCCAAACCAAAGGTGCCTCAAGCTTGGAAAAGGGAATTTTGTTTCATACCATTATTTAGCTAATAAATTTAAATGCGATGACGTCTAAATAGATATTATAGACTTTAGATGACAAAATAAGCGTTATTAATCCTAATTAAGGTTAAAAAATAAAACGAAAATGAGAAGCATTTCCTGAAAGGATATTTTATAAATTAATAGAGCATTGTAAAAAATTTTGTTTAAAATTGCACAACAATAGTGAGGTAGCTTACCATGTAGAGAAATACCACAACAATGAGGAGAAATGTTACCAGCTATCCATGTGTAACCATAATATAACGTGTGAGGTCACACAGTTACAACTAGTGACATTTCTCAGCATATTTGTGACAAGTAGGCTGCCTCAATATTGTTGTGTAATATAGCAAACAAAATTTTACAGTGAGACCTCTTTGATAGTCATAGATATTACTAAACTGGACATTTTGTTCCAGCATGTTAAAAAAAATTCTTTCAAAACAAAATTATTAAAGAAATTAAAAAAATGATGTTAATCATATTAGAAAGTTATATAAATATTGAAAATTTCAACAATTAAAACTATTAACAATAATTCAATAATTAACTCAATTAAAAGGCCACCTTTCTAAAAGGTCATTTCTCTATGCTACGGTAGGTGATCGTTTTTAGGGAAGTTTCAGTATATTAATATTTTAATTTTTTCATGCAATCATAATTGGAATTGCTGTAATGCAAGCCTAAAATGCCTGCATTTACCAAATGTTTAATTAAAAAGTTAAAAATCATCAATGTTTGTATAAAATTTTACTTTTGCTCTCAATAAAATTACATTTACTACTGTTTTTTTTTTTTTTTTTTTTTTTTTTTTTCGCCTTTTATTTTCTTGTTTCAAATAAGATTCATTGGTGCTCTGCCCTCTTATTTCTATCATGACTACGTCCCATATAGCTGAAAAGTGCTTCATTATCTATGCGCAATGCATAGATAACGCGATAATGCGCCTTTTTATCTTTTTTTTCTGTAATACAAATGTTCTCTCACAAGATAATTATAAAAATATTTCTATCTTTTATGTTTAGTACTTATATGTCTTAAAAGTAATTCCGTTTACAGTTCAGTTCGTTGCTAGACCTTTTTTTTTTTTTTTACTTTCTTCTATATGTAATATAGAGAAAGTATTGGATTCGCGAAAATTTTCGACCTCCGTTTTTTGACGGATCTACACGTTTTGGGATGTCCTGAACACGAATTGATAGTTTTTAGAAAATGTCTGTCTGTCTGTCTGTCTGTGTGTCTGTCTGTCTGTCTGTCTGTCTGTCTGTGTGTCTGTATCATTTTTTTGTGGACGCTGTATCTCACGAACATATGAATGAAATTTAACCAAACTTGGTATTTAGTTGCACCCTGACATGAACTGGTGCCCATTAGATTTGGGAATCAATAGCTCAACAGGTGGCGCTGTAATCGCATTTTATGCAAATTTTTAACATGGCAGCATAGGACAAAATTCCGTATAAATGGGCATAATGAGAGTTATTTTAAACTTGTGATTGTAAAATTAATTTGAATTATTGATGATAGTAGTAGTTAACTAGGAAAAAAAATTGTGCATGGGGGGGCATCGGTTCCCCCCCTGGGGGGGAAGTACCCCCCCGGGGGGTTAAATTTTGAAGATGGGTATCATTCGAAAGATCTCGTCAATACCTTTAAAACGAATGGTTGAACCATAAATCTGTGATAATTTAAAACAAAGTTATCGATTTTTTTTACTTTTAACAAAAAAAAAAAAAAAAAAAAACTTAGAAAAAAAAATTCGATTTTTTTTTTTTTTTTTTTTTTTTTTAAATTATTGTTAGTGATTGAATATGTATTAATTTTCACAAAAAAAAAAAAAAAAAAAAAAGAAAAAGAAAAAGAAAAAAAAAAAATCTTTTTTTTTTTTTTCTTTTTAATATTGTTACTGATTGAATATGTATAGGAAAATATAGAAGAAAGTCTTGTGGTGGCCACAACATACTAGTTTTCTTTCTCTCTATCGCTCTCTTTTTTTAAAACGGTGGGGACTTTTTTAGTTCCCATCATACTATAGGTATGGGGAACTTAGGTAATCGTGAAAATTTTCGACCTCGGTTTTTTGACTTTTCTACACGTTTTCAGGTGTGAGAAATCCGAAAATGACAAAATTTCTATGATGGTGTCTATCTGTAAGGTGTCTGTTAGTCTGTTAGTCTGTTAGTGGGTCAGTCCGTTAGTTTGTTAGTCTGTGTACACGATATCTCAAGAACAAATTGTCGCAGAGAAGTCAGATCAGTTTTAAAATATTACTTTCGACACTGGCAAGAACCTTATTCATTTGCAACATTCGAATTAAAAAACTCCGTAAGTTATTAGAAATTTACGATTTTCTTAACATGGGAGAATAGGACAAAAATTCACTTAAACGTGCATTAAATGAAAACTTTTTACTATAAAAATGTGAGACCAGTTTTAAAATATCAGTTTTGATGCCGGAATGAACATCAGAAACTATAAATATGCTACTTTGAAAATTTCGCAAGTTACTAGAAATTTACGAATTTCTTAACATGGCAGTATAGGGCAAAATTTCACATAAACGTCAATTTTTAGAGATATTTTCATCGTAAAGATGTCAGACTACTTTTAAAATATTATTTAGGACACTGGCATGAATATTAATGACTGTGAATTTTCCATTATAAAGATTTCGTAAGTTATTGGAAATTTACGAATTTCTTAACATGTCAGAATAGAGCAAAATTTCACATAAACGTCAATCTTAAGGGATATTTTCAGCGTAAAGACTTTCGAAACCACTTTCGAAATATTATTTAGGATACTGGCATGAATATCATAGACTATGATTTTTCCAATTAAAAAAAATTCGTAAGTTATTTGGAATTTACGATTTACTTAACATGTCAGAATAAGGCAAAATTGATCATAAACTTCCATTTTGAGGATCCTAAATACATTAGACAACTTCAAAATTAAGTTGATGATATTTGTTTGAACATGATTGAATACAAATATTCTACTAGGAAATTTTCGTAAATTATTCGTAATTTACGATTTTATCAACATAGCGAAATTGTAAATTTTTCATATAAATATGAATTTTGAGGTTTATTGCATTGGAAATAGTAGAATGAAAACTAAACAACAGAATTGACCCTGATAAAATAAATTAACAAATTAGAGTAAGATAATTATATCCAAGTGAACGGTGGATAGCCTATTAGGCGGGGATTTCATTCTGTCACTGCATCAAGCTTTGGTCAAATTCATTTCTTTTAACATGATTATAATATGCCTCGCACTAGAAATTTCTGAGAACATAAATATGATGGGGAACTGAGCAGAGTCCACCTATGCCAACTAGTTTTTTTTTTTTTTTTTGTCATAACCATAATTAAGACTCCTAGTTATTCTAAAAGTAATTTATATTATTATTAAAAAAATAATAATCATAATAATAAAATAGCGGCTGATCGCTGATTTATTTTACTTAATTATTTTGAATTAACTTAATGAAAAAGAAGAAGATTATTATGATGATGATGATGAAAGAAGGAGAGAGAAAGGAAAAATACAGGTACTCTTACCGCTAAATGAGAGCGAGTACCATTCTTCAGTGTTGTTATCATTTAAAACGTTTCTTTAAAATCCGAATACCTTGATTGTTAAATAATTATAATAAATCTTTTAATAATTATTTCTACTAATTACTTCTACTGTAGTCATCGAATTATAATTATTATTTTATTATTTGTTATAAATACAATTTTTACACAATGTTTTTAATAACCAGTACAGTAATTTTGATTTTTTTTTTTTTTTTTTTTTTTTTTTTTAATATTGTGGTCACATTATTTTGTAACGTACTATCTTTATTATAATTAAAATAAGCAAATTCATTAATTATTATTATTATTATTATTATTGTTGTTGTTGTTGTTGTATTTTTAACTAACATTCAATTTATTCCAGTCATATCAAAATTAACATATTGTTAATGAAGTTGATGGGGTGTAATTGTTACCCTTTCATATATAATTTTTATACATCTACTTTAAATCAGAATACTCTGTCATGTAAGTCCCACCCCCCCTAAATTGTACGGATTGAATTTAATAATATAATCAGTTTTTCACAAAAACATGGTTAATATAAAGCATAAGTAATTGTAAAAATTTATTTATAAAGTCAAAATCCTTTGTAATATACCGTGGCCAACTGCTCATAGTATAGCTCTAGTGCGACGTAAAACATACTCACTTTGTAATATATATATATATACATATATATATGAAGATTTCTGTAATAAATACCACTAATTCATAATTTCCTTTTAAGTTTTATCAGTAAAAGAAAATGTTGTGCTAGAATAAGAAAAAACTATCTTATTACAGATGTAAATCAACCCAAACTATCTAAAACAGCCTCTCTCGATAAGTGTATATATGATAGTTTTCTTAAAACTTTATTTAGTTGTATTTTAAACTTTAATACGTAATCATTCTGCATTGAATCACTTATTAGCAATTTCAAAAATTTTAGAAATCGGCTTTCTATACCCTAGAATTTTCGGAATACTAAATCAACCGAGATCATGAGATTCCATTTTCCTAATTGATGACACCTGGATTTTTTGAAAAAAAAAAATTAAATAAATAAAAATAAATAAATAAAATAAAATAATAATGATAATAATAATTTTGCTACAAACATTCGAGCAAAATTCTAAAAGTCTATAATAGATATAAGGGTCGCAGTGTTCTATATTTTTACGCGCATTTTATTATATTGTCGCTACTATTTCATAGCTGTAATTTTTTAAGTAATATTGTAGCACTAAAGCCTTTAAGAAAAAATTCTTTTAAAATAGTGGTGAGAGTACAATAAAAAGAACGTCAAAATATAGGGATGCTGCGATCCCTGATAGATAATATCTAGAGATATTCAGTAGATATTCAGTAAAAGTAATATCAAAGTAAATATAATCAAAATAGAAACTAATAGGTTATGTAGAGTCCACACCAGCATGGCGACATAGCAACAGTTGTCGCTGAGTCATCAACAAATGCCGCCAAATCACATATAGGGATTTATAGCCAAAAATATTTTTATAAACTTGTTTATATTTAAAATAAAATACAAAAGGAAGGATAATTCCAAGGTATTTGTTACGCTAATCACGCACAAAGGTGAGATTCCCTCTCCTTTTTCGGCTCACCAACGGTCGAGCAGTTCTGCGCTCAAAGCTGGTAGATGTGAAATGCCGGGTTCGATCCCAGGTCGCGCTCGTCGGTCTAGACGTTCGGAGTTTTCCGTGTTTTTCTCCGAAACTTGTATAAATACGGGTTAGGACCCCTTAGAAAGATCTCCATGGAGGGTACTCTCCCTCAGGCTTAGGACCCTAGTGCAATCAATCAGCCTTATTCTCCACAACCTGTCTCAACTCCTCTTCTTCCTTTCTTTTCTTTTTTGGCTATCACTATTTCAATACAAAAATACTTACATTATTTTTGTTGATTTTTTTTAAATTAAATAAGACAGTGAATTATTGTTTAAAAAAAACGGTAATTAAATAAAATAAAGAAAAAAGAAATCTCATCTCTGTGTGTGTAACTTACATAACATGCGCCAGGTTGTTAACGGACACCAATATCTGTTGATATTTTCAAAATTATATTGCCGGCTGAATTCAAAATTACATTTCTGTTGATATTGTCGGCCCTTAAATGCTCTAAACAGTGTTGCCAAATTTAGGGATTCTTTTATTCAACTATCACCAACAATCTCGAGAAATGATATTTGATATACTCATACATTATGGACAAATAACATTCGACGAAATTAGGCAACCATTGCAGTTAAAATTTAGTGGTGAATATTGAATAAAAAGGTCCCTAAATATGGCAACATTGAGCAGAGGAGTGAAATTAAATAGGATCGGCAAAGTGTTAAAGTTCTGTACCGGTGCTACTTTAGTCTGTAATATTACGTTGCTGCTTTCACACTGCTAGAGTGCTTGCCCGGTTCTTCTTCTTCTTCTATTTTCTCTGATGTAGGATCCTGCTTAATTCTTTCGACCTATTGTTGTTTGTTTGTTCTGTGTTTTTCTTTTTTTTTTCAATTTATGGCGTTTGTGTTCTTTCTTCATGGTTAAACATCAGTTTTTCGGTGTATTTTACATCAAATCATTAAAAACATATCTTGTATAATTTAAACATTTATATTAATTATCTTTTTTTTTTTTTTTTTTTTTTGGGGGGGGGGGGGGGTCCTTTTTGCTTTTGCAAGAATTAGTATTGGTATAACAGAAACACATGTGTATGCTGTAAAAATATGTGAAGAGTTAGTGTTGTTTTCAAATAAACGCATTGATAAATGTAGTGAAAATATGAATTAAAAAAATTTTAAAATTAAAAATTTCTTCCTGGATAGAATTTAATTTACGACCGTCGGGACTGTATTGTCAGGGCTATTTTGTTCTTGAGCTATTTTATCCTGGGGTTTTTTAGTCGGGATTGTTTTATCAGGGCTATTTTTCTTGAGTCTATTATGACGGGGATGTTTTGTCGAACTATTTTATCCTGAAGCTATTTCATCGGGTCTGTTTTATCCTGTGGCTGTTTTGTCAAAACTATTTTGTTGAGGCTATTTTATCCTCAGGCTATTTTATCTTGGGACTGTTTTGTAGGGGCTATTTTGTACTCGGGTTAATTTGTCGGGGATGCTTTGTCCTGGAGCGATTTTGTTGGGGCCGTTTTGTCAGGAATATTTTGTTCTGAGGCTGTTTCATCCTGAGATTTTAATATCAGATTTTAATATCAGATTTTTTTTTTTTTTTTTCTAAAGCTATTTTATCCTGGAATGATTTTTTCGGAACTACTTTGATGGAACTTTAAAAAAGTGGAAGAGTTGGCAACTAAGCAATATAGGGTGTTGTAGATGATGACGGCGTTTATTTTCTTCTCTGAAAGAAATAACATTCTTGTCCTAAAAAGAAAGAAAGGAAAATAGTGTACACTTGTATGTTTTTGGACCCATACATTCTTGAATCACAATTTAGGTGGTATTTTTAAAACATTAAATTTTAATTATTGGCCTAAACCCAACTTAAGGTTTCTAATGCAAGAAGTAAATATCGCATCAAACTTTGGAATTGCCAATATACAATACAGTTTTTCTTTTCTTGGTTTCATCATCTAAAGTGATTTTTTGAAATTGTCTCAAATTTTTAATCATATTGAGTTTCGGTGTTTGCACAATTTTATCTGATAAAACAAAACAAAAAATAAATAAAATAAATTAATCCACAATGAAAAAGACAACAAAGAAGGTTATTCGTACTTGGAAAATACCATTCATTCGTGACTTTTTCGTGGCTTTGAAGATGTTGCTTTAAAGAGAATTAAGGTCATGATATCCCTAAGATAATAAGCAGAATTAAAATAAAATAAAATCATCCATCTGTCAAATTCCTAGCGTAAAATCGCATTATAGATTTGGAAAGTGAAATTTCGTAATTTAATATTATTGGTTTTATTTGACAATCGGATTACTATAGTGTTATAGCTCCAATTTTCCCCTCTTTTTAATAGCCCTATTTTCACATTTTTAACTGGTTTAATCATAGAAAATTAGCCATATTAATATACATAGATAAAATTCCTATCCCTAAATCTGAAAATGTAACGAAATTATTATTATTATTTTAATTGGAAAAAAATCTGGAATGTTGCTTTTCTTTTAATGTGCATTTTGGTTCAATTGTTACAATGAACAGGAGCATACATTTTTATTTATGAATTATAATTTTTAACAGTTGCATCATTAAAAACTAATATTTAAAGATTATTTTATACATAAACTTTTGCATAACCCATTCAGCGCCAAAGCTTTCGCTGTGGGAACATTTGTAACAACAACAACAAAAAAAAAAAAAAAATCTCTACAAGTAATTAAGTTATATATATATTTCATCGAGTATTGAAATGCCCTGCTTCAATGATAATTTTTCAAAAAGTTTGTAACGCAGACAGTATTTATTATTATTATTATTAGTAGTAGTAGTATTCAAACAAAATTGTCTGTTTTTAACACTTTCCAACAAGGTTGAAAGGTGTTTATGACTTGGGTTTGTCTGTCTGTCTGTCTGTCCGTCTGTCTGTCTGTCCGCGCTCTAACACCCGTAAATATTTATGAAATTTCTTGAAACTGATATATGTTATTCAAGTTCACTATCGGATGTTCCCTACTGAATATGGAGTTTATACCTCTACTGGTTTGTGTACAGGGACCCCCGAAAATATTTCAAAGCTTTGTGTTGTATGAGAGGCATTTCTATGAACCATATTTTCATACCCTTACTGTACAAAAATCTTAATGAAATTGAAATATGTTATACAAGTTAACTATCGAATGTTTCCTGTTGAAAATGGACTTTATTCCTCTACTAGTTTGTGTACAGAGACACCCTAAAATATTCCAAAGCATTGTGTTCTATGAGAGGCATTTCTATAAACCATATTTCCATACCCTTACTCTACACAAATCTTAATGAAATTGAAATATGTTATTCAAGTTCACTATCGGATGTTTCCTGTATAAAATGGAGCAAATACCACCACTGATTTGTGTACAGGAACACACAAAAGTATTCCAAAGCATTGCGTTTTATGAGAAATATTTCTATAAACTAAATTTTAATAACTTTACTTTGCACGAAGATTTATGAAATTGAAATGTGTTATTTATAAGCACAAAAGAAAATGCTTTGCATAGAATATAGCATGATTAGCATTAGATTTACAGGGTGACACAAAAATATTCAGTTATATAAAGAGCTATTAATAAATATTTGCTAAAAGTGTACTTTCGTTTACATTAGGCGTTTTTAACACTTTCTAACATTTTTAACACTTCCCAACAAGGTTGAAAAGTGTTAATGACTTCGAATTGCCTGTCTGTCCGTCTGTCCGTCTCTCCGCGCTCTAAATCCCGTAAATATTTGTGGAATTTCTTGAAACTGATAAATGTTATTCAAGTGCACTATCGGATGTCCCCTATTGCAAATGGAGTTTATACCTTTACTGGTTTGTATACAGGGACACCCGAAAATAGTTCAAAGCATTGTGTTCTATGAGAGGTATTTCTATAAATCGTATTTTCATACTATTACTGTACACATATCTTAATGAAATTGAAATATGTTATTCCAGTTCACTATCGGATGTTCCCTGTTAAAAATGGAGTTTATACCTCTACTGGTTTGAGTACAGGGGCACACGAAAATATTTCAAAGCATGGTGTTCTATGAGAGGTATTTCTATAAATCATATTTTCATAACTTTACTGTACACATATCTTAATGAAATTGAAATATGTTATTCAAGTTCATTATTGGATTTTTCCTGTATAAAATGGATTAAATACCAACTCTGTTTTATATACAAAGACACTCAAAAGTATTTTTAAGCATTGCGTTCTATGAGAGATATTTCTATAAATCAAATTTTAATAACTTTACTTTCCACGAAGTTTTAGGAAATTGAAATATGTTATTTATATGCACAAAAGAAAGCTTTACGTAGAATATAGCATGATTAGCATCAGATTTACAGGGTGACACAAAAATATTCTGTTATATTAAGAGCTATTATTAAAAATTTGCTAGAATTCTACTCTCGTTTACATAAAGCGTTTTTAACACTTCCTAACATTTTTTTAACTGTGAATATCATAACAGTTTGTGTATCTGTCCGTCTGTCTGTCTGCCCGCGCTCTAACTCCCATAAATATTTGTGGAATTTTTTGAAACTGATATATGTTATTCAAATTCACTTTCGGATGTTTCCTATTGAAAATGGAGTTTATACCTCTACTGGTTTGTGTACAGGGACACCTGAAAGCATTTCAAAGCATTGTGTTCTATGAGAGGTATTTCTATAAATCATATTTTCATACCTTTACTGTACACATATCTTAATGAAATTGAAATATGTTATTCCAGTTCACTATTGGAATTTTCCTGTATAAAATGAATTAAATACCAACTCTGTTTTATATACAAGGATACTCAAAAGTATTCTAAAGAATTGCGTTCTATGAGAGATATTTCTATAAATCAAATTTTAATAACTTTACTTTCCACAAAGTTTTAGGAAATTGAAATATGTTATTTATATGCACAAAAGAATGTTTTACATAGAATATAGCATGATTATCATTAGATTTACAGGGTGACACAAAAATATTATGTTATATTAAGAGCTATTATTAAAAATTTGCTAGAATTCTACTTTCGTTTACATTAGGCGTTTTTAACACTTCCTAACATTTTTTTAAGTGTGAATATGATACCAATTTGTGTATCTGTCCGTCTGTCTGTCTGTCTGCGCTATAACTCCCGTAAATATTTATAGAAAGTTTTGAAACTGATATATGTTATTCAAGTTCACTATCGGATGTTTCCTATTGAAAATAGAGTTTATACCTCTAATGGTTTGTGTACAGGGATAACCGAAAGTATTTCAAAGAATTGTGTTCTATGAGACGTATTTCTATAAACCATATTTTCATACCTTTACTGTGCAATATCTTCATGAAATTAAAATATGTTATTCATGTTCACTATTGGATGTTTCCTATATAAAATAGATACATACCACCACTCGTTTATGTACAGGGACACTCAAAAGTACTCTATAGCAATGCGTTCTTTGTAAGTTATTTCTATAAATCAAATTTTAATAAATTTACTTTCCACGAAGTTTTATGAAATTGAAATATATTATTTATATGCACAAAAGAATGCTTTGCATAGAATATAGCATGGTTACCATTAGATTTACAGGAGGACACAAAAATATTCAGTTATATTAAGAGCTATTAATAAAAAATTGCTAGAATTGTACATTTGTTTACATTAAGCGTTTTTGACACTTTTATCATTTTTTTAGTGTAAATATAATTTCAATTTGTGTATATGTCCGACTGTTCTTCTGTCCGTCTGTCTGTCTCTCTGTCTGTTTTTCTGCCCTCTAATTCCCGTAAATATTTATGGAATTTCTTTAATAAAACAATATATTTTATTGAAGTTCACTATCGGATGTTCCCTATTGAAAATGGAATGGATACCTCTTCTGGTTTGTGTACAGGGACACCCAAAAGTATTCGAAAGCATTGTGTTCTATTAGAGGAGTTTCTATAAACTTTATTTTAATACCTATAATGTATAGAAACTTAAATGAAATTTCAATATGTTATTCAATTCCGTTTCGGATGTTTCCTATGTAAAATAGAGTACATTTCTAACTGGTTTGCGTACAGGGGCACTTGAAAGTACTCCAAAGCATTGTGTTGTATGAGAGTTATTTTTATAAACCAAATTTTAATAATTTTACTTTCCACATAGCTTAATGCATTTGAAATATATTATTCGTATACACAAAATAGTGTGCTTTCTATGTAATATAGTATGGCTAGCATTAGATTTACAGGGCCACAAAAAATAATCAGTTACATTAAGAGGTATTAATAAAAATTTGCTGGAATTGCACTGTTGTTTTCATGAGCGTTTTAACACTTTCTTATAATTTTAGTGGGAATATGAATTCAATTTGTGCACCTGTCTGTCCGATAGTCTACCTTTCTATCTGTTCGTCTCCGGCTCCTATCATCCGTGTATATTTTGAGAATTTTTTTTTAAATGATACACTCAAGTTCCCTATGGAATGTTCCTTATTTAAAATGTCATTAATAGGTCCTGTACAACCAGTTTGTTTACAGGGACAACAACAACAACAACAATTAAAAAAAGGCCATGTATTACGTTTTAGGACAGAATTTTTTTAAAGTTATATTTAAAAAACTTTCTACTACAAAAATCTTAAAAACATTGACATATGTTATTAATATTTTAAAATATTGTTTTGTATAGAATATGATATGATTAACTTTCAGATTTACAGGGCTGCAGTAAAATATTCAGACAGTTTAAAAGCTGTAATTATAATCTAACGGCTGCATTTTCTTTTCTGTTAAGACTTTTTAACACTTTCCAAAATGCCTAAGAGTAATTTTAAGATCAATTAGTCTATCTGTATTATTTTCAGTCCTTCTGTCTGTTGTGCGATAAAGTAGGCAAAGAATATTAATAGTTATTCGATACAACAATTGCGTACAGTTGGAAAGTGTTACTAATCAATGCGTACTGCATGATTTTTCGTTCTTGTTTTTACTGCACAAGGAAAAAAAAAAATCGTCAAAAATAATTCATTCAAGGAATATAAAATAAAACAGTTCTTTTCTTAAATTATAACAAACAGGGTTCAAGAAAAATAATTTAAAAGCGTTTTGCAATTTATCTACACATATTTTACCCCATTAGGGGCCAAGTCTCCTATTTTGGAACCATATCATACCTTCTAACAAGAAAAGAAAAAATGTATATACTATATATTTTTATTTATTTAAACTACATATGATTACAGACGCACATTAAAACCCAAAACATACGAAAATTCAAAAATTTTCAGTGGGATTCATATATCGGCGTTTAATGGGATAAGCTTAAGTACATATGTTATACATAATTTTTTGCCAGATATCCTATGATACATACTATGATGATAACCGACTTGACATTAACATTTATTAGTTTAGTTTTTAATAAATTTCAGTTCGCTAGCCATATTTTCAAAGCTAGGGTAAATTTGCATAGCAACTTAAGCTCTGAACAATTTGGTCCACTTTCAATCTGCACATGACTTTATAGACAAAAATAAATAACCCATGCTCATTTATAAAAATTCAAGAATCAATATGATATCCTCCTCCTTTTATGACAAATCGAAAGATTTATATAACAAGTAAACGGATTTCTTCCGAAGAGTACAAAACTGAGCATAAATAATAAGATTTAAAAAAAAAAAAAAAACTTTATATATATCATGTTTTAAATTTTCTGATGAATCATATAGAGCTCTTATCAAGGTGCATAAAATTTTTAAAGTGATAAATACGTCAATTTTTGTGAGATGCATCATTTAACTTTTTATAATTTTTTGTTCAAGTTTAATTAAATGTATTTATTTTTATGTCGAAAGGAAATAAACTCGTAATTTTTTTTTTTTTTTTTTTTTTTTGGCAACAATTAAATTATAGCTAATATTTTAGTGGCTATTTTAACGCTATTAGGATGTTATTATTTTCATATTTTAATTAATTATAAGAAAACTAATAAAAAATTCGAAAATCGGACTTCGAAGTATTGTGTTGTCATCGGGTTCTGAGCTACTGTGAAAATTTCAAATGTCTAGCTAGTAGGGAAGTTAGTTAAAATTCGATTTCAAGGTTTGTACCGGACAAACGAACATACAAACAAACAAGAATAGAAGTTAATAAAAATATGGTAAAATGAAATTTTAAGCAAACGAGTTCAACTTAAATTTGGGAGCAATAAATATAGAAAGTTAAGATCAAATCTGACATATATAGCGTAAATAAAAAAAATATATAAAGATTATTATTATTATTATGTTGCATCTAAACGCTAAAAATTACAATTTTATCGCTGGTTATTAGTATATTCCTCAATGTTATCAATATACCTATAATTTTCTTATCAAAATATCTTTTTATACATTCATATTTTGTTAAAAATTTGAAATTTGAGGTCATAATAACGCAACATTAATAATTTATCGCTGTTACAGACGATAAGTTTTTCACTTGACCTTTTGTGGTCAAGGAATGGAAGAATAAAACTTAATCTTTTGCATGTGTATTTAGTTTTTTTTAGACATCTTATTCAAATACAGCCAGTATGTTTTTTTTATGTATACGTTACTATAGATGCTGTTGAGATTTTTAATTATTGAAAAGCCTATTTAAAAGGAAATTGGAAGTTACAGATTTTTTTCTCTTATACGTAAATATATAAAGTGTATTTTTAAGTTTATCGTAAAAAAGGGAGCAAAAATACATGTATCGAAGTCTTCTATTTCACCATGTTTTTATTAACTTCGATTCTTGTTTGTTTGTTTCTATGTTTCTTTGTTTGTTTGTTTGTCCAGGACAAATCTTGCAATCGATTTTTAACTAATTCCCGACTAGCTAGATATTTGAAATTTTCAGGACAGCTCACAACACGGTGACAATATATTTTTCTAATAATTTTAGTCACTATTTCAGGTCCCGCTGCCTTCGGCAGTGCTCATATGATTCTACAGAAAATTTATTTAACTAACTTCCCAACTAGCTAGACATTTGAAACTTTCTGAATAGTTCAGAACACGGTGAAAATGCATATTTTAAATACCTTTACCCAACTGTTTTGGGTTCCTGCTGCCTTCGGCAGCGTTATCAGTACAAAGCTTGCAATCGATTTTTCACTAACTTTTCGACTAGCTAGACATTTGAAACTTTCAGGCTAGCTCATAACACGGTGACATTGCATTTTTTTAATACTTTTAGTCAACTGTTTCAGGTCCCTACTGCCTTCGGCAGTGTTTATATGATTCAACAGAAAATTTATTTAACTAACGTCCCTAGTAGCTAGGCATTTGAAACTTTAAAAATAGTTCAGAATACGATGAAAATGCATTTTAAAAATATTTTTAACCAATTGCTTCGGGACCCTGCTGCCTTCGGCAGCGTTACCAGTACAAATCTTTTAATTAACTTTTAACTAACTTCCCGGCTAGATAGCCATTCGAAACTTTTATAATAGCTCAAAACACGATAGCAAGGAATTTTTTTTATACTTTTATCCAATTGCTCTGGGTTCCCGCTGCCTTCAGTAGCGTTTATATGATTCAACAGAAAATTTAAAAACATGGTATATAAAAGTTCTTTTTATCTTGTAATTAGTTGTATTGAACCTATTTTTGTATAGAACCTTTACAATTTAAACATATTGTTTAAAAAATGTTTTATAGATTTAAAATTATTATTTAAGTTTTCAATTAAATAAACCTATATATATATATATATATGGCAATATTTGCGCGTGCGTGTGTCTGTGGACAGCGTACCGCAAAGACGGTAGCTCGGACAGTCACGTGATTCGACACGAAGATGCCTTCGAGGTCACTGAGTGCACCTCAAAGCCCGATTTTCGAATTTTTGATTAGTTATATATATATATATATATATATAAAATTAATTAAAATATGAAAATAATAACCTAATATTGACATTAAAATTAGCCATTTAAATAATAGCTTTAAATTTAAGTGTTACCAAAAAAAATGTTTACAAGTATTTTTTATATATATATATTTTTTTTTTTTTTTTCACGTAAATAATAAAAAAAAATATAAAAAATTAACCTCGCTTATGCACATGACAAAATCACGTCATAATTTCAAAATTAAATAATAATAAAATAAAATAATAATGAAAATTCAACATGCGCGACAGCTATTATAAGCCAAATAGCGCATCAAAAACATAAATAAATTATTAAAAAAGTGAAAAAAAAAGGAAAAAAAAAAAGAAAAAAAAAAGAAAGAAAAAAAGAAAAGAAACAATATTCGCATGAATTCTCTATTTTCGTCTCACTACATCATTTTATAGAAAAACTATTTTACATAAATATATCTGTATTTCGGAGGTAAAGGACACCATTTCACAAAAATGAATTTTTTTAGGAATGATGTTATAATGAAATTAATTAATGACATTGGGCATGAATAAAGAAAATGGACGCGGTTTTATGTTCCACTGTCCTATATCCTTTATAGTAAATGAGCATAATGCTTAATGCTTCTATATAAAGCAAAAAATGCCCATCAACAACATTGTGCTAACTCTTTTCACAAAATGGACACGATGTCCTTTACCTGCGGGCCTCCCGGGTACAGATATATATATAATCCTTTTGATAGTATTGGGAGTACAAATTAATTCGGTCCGTTTTTTTTCGTTAAAAAAACATTTTATTTATTATCAAAATGAAAAAACATGTTATTCAAAGTATTGTCCATCGGTAGCCACAACTTTTGTCCACCTTTCTGGCAATTTTCGGATTCCATCTCTGAAAAATGAGTCCTCTCTGGACGCAAACCATGAATCGAGCCATTCTTGAATTTCTTCGAAAGAAGTGAAGCGGTGTCCAGCCAAATCGTGATGCATCCGTCGGAACAACCAATAATCAGAAGGAGCAAGGTCTGGCGAATACGGCGGGTGGGGTAGGACCTCCCATTTCAACGTTTCCAAGTAATTTTTAACGACAATTGCCACATCGCTTTTCAACGTCGCGCGGTTTCAACTCGTATGGGACCCAATTTCCTTGCTTTTGAACCATTCCCATTTTTTTTAAGCGCACGGAAATTGCTTGCTGAGTGACTCCCAACGATCCTGCAAGCTCTTGTTGCGTTTGGCACGGATCTTGATCGAGCAATTCCTCCAATTCGGCGTCTTCGAACTTTTTCGGCTGGCCCGGGCGCTCATTGTCTTCGACACTAAAATCACCATTTTTGAAGCGTCGAAACCACTCTCTACATGATTTATCAGATGGCGCAGATTCACCATAAACTTCCACAAGCGATCGATGCGCTTCAGCGGCACTTTTCTTCCAATTAAAAAAGAAAATCAAAACTTCCCGCAAATGTTGTTTCTTTAGCACAAAACTCGACATATTGAATGCTCAAAAAACCAATGTTGTTGTATAAAACTCGAAGCTTCGTTGACTGAATATGGTTGACAAAGGTCAAACCTTTCTAACAATGCCAAAAACATCTATCATTATTCAGTAAACAAATCAGCCAGAGCCATCTATTGAAAACGGACCGAATTAATTTGTACTCCCAATAGAAGCAAAGAATGAGAACGAAGAATAGTTAGTCAAACAATTCACCAAAGAGACATACACACGCCAAACAAAGCAACAAGATTTCCCAAATTGATTCAATTATCTAGTTCAATACAAAAAATCAAATTTCAAAAGGAAGCATAAGTAAATTTACATAGGCAATGGTATGAGACGATATATAACGAGATGAATCATACAGAGGTCAGTCGCTGGCACACAAGAACCACTAAGAATTCTTTCACGAAATATCTTTATTTCATCAAGATCGCAAGACGGAATTTTATGGCAAGGCAATGGATTCCTGGTCGAAGGTTCGCCGATGGTTGGCCGGCACTTGCGGTCGCTGCCGCAGTGGCTTTTCGTTAGACCGCTCTGTGACAGAGCTTCTACATAATTTCGGAAGGGAGAGCAGCGTGAAGTGTTTAACAATTGAAAACTGTGGCAAAAGTCCTCCTGTTTTATAATTTGTTCTTTTATACGTGATGTCCGAGCTCCTCATTGGACACTCAGGTCACCTAGGGCTGTAAAAGAATTTCTGGGATCAATTAATATGCATGATGGATGCCGCACAAATTGCAGATTACGTTTGCGTCAGCAGATTTTGACTTATAATGTCGTTCATTTTCTGATTTCTGAGTGATAAAGTGTTTTGGCATGAAACAATCTTTAAAGAGACAATTACGAATTATTCGCGATTTATAATTTCGACTAGCGATTTTCACAATTTTAAATTGGGTTTTTAATCATTTAAATTTGTCTATTTTTATCTATTTGATATATATGTATGTATGTATAAAGGCTAACACCGGAAGGAATATAAGGTCAAAGTAGAGAAATAAAAGTAACCAAAGCTGGGGAAGGGTCTGGGCTAAAGACTCTGCGGCTATCGTCGAGGGTTAGCCACGCCTCACTTAATATAAGACTCCGCGGGGGTGGGTGGGTAGGAGCCACCGCATTTTAGAATCTATGAAATAGTGGCTAGTACAGGGACACAAAAGAGTTTTGTACCATTACAAAATCTGTAGATGGTATTTCTTATAAGTGCATTTTAACATATTTACACTCCATAAAACATAATGAAATGAACGTATGTTATTAGAATATTTAAAAGCATGGTTTCTGTGAAAAATGGTAGTTTTTGGATTCTTCCTATGTGTCTGTATGTATGTCTAGCGACAGCGGTCGTAAAAATTATCCTATTGACTTGTAAATTGGTACACATGTACAAGAAACACTCAGAATTAGCAATATAATTTTGGGTGTGTATTCTACCTGTAGTTCTTGTACAGGGATACATTAAAGTTTTTTTTATCATTACGGCTTATGGGCAGAATTTGTACGTATCGTGATAGCGGCCACAATGATTCCCCGATTAACTTGCAAATTTTATGCACATGTTCAGGCGCCATATACAGAAATAGCTGTATAATTTTTGGTGTTTATATTGTTTATGATTCGTGTACCTGGAGACATACCAACTTTTTCTAATAGTTACGGCATACGGGAATTTCGTTTAAACACTTCTTAACATGGTTACCTTGCATTCAACAAATGAAACTCACATACATTATTGACATGCTTAAAATCATGTTTTTTTGTAGACAAATGTAAATCAGTTATTAAATGTTAGATCTAATAATTAATGTACAGGACCTTACAAAAGTGTTCCGACAATGTCACGCAATCATCCAAATTATGTGAAATTTCGACCAATTATGCATGAGATACATAGAATAAGTTTAATAGTTTTTACTGGTGTATATAATTTTTGTGGCTCTTTTACAGTGCACACAAAAGAATTTCGTGACATTAGAGTCTATAGACAGATTTATGTTGAAGCGCATTTTAACTCGTTTATGCTACATTCAACAGAAAAGAAATAACATACATTATTAAGATGCTTGAAAGCATGTTTTATCTAGAAAAAAGGTATGTAAAAATCTAAATATATTATTTATAGAACCACACAACAGAATTCCGTTGACATTCTATAATAATCCAAATCATGTCAAATTTGATTCTAATATTAATGAGTTAAAAGGTCTTATACTTTTTATTAGTGTATAATTTACGGTGGCTCGAGAACAGGGATGTCCAAAAGAATTTTGTACCATTACGGTGTATAGATAGTATTCTCATAAATGCATTTTGGATTGGTTACACTCCGTTAAGCATAATAAAATAAACATATATTATTAGAACGTTTAAAAGTATTGACTTCTGTGGAAAATGACAGGTATAAAATTAGTAATTAATTTACAGAGCTACACAAAATAATTCTAATAAGTTGTGCAATCATTTAGCATCAAATTTGACACAAGTATGTATGATTTAAAAAGAATTAACGCTATGAGTTATAAAGATATATATATATATACTATATACACACATATAGACAGATAGATACAGAGAGACAAATACAATGGGGTTTTGAAGGGGCAGCAGCCCCCTCAGAAACGTATATGATTATGTAGCGAGTTAATCATATTCATCTATCTATATAAAATTTTATATACTAATTAATAAAAGTTATATTTAAAAATGATTTGAAATGTAAGACTTTTGAGAAATGTCAATTTGTTTCATTAATTCGTCTGCCCTGTTGAAATGGTTACACCCGTTTCGCCAACCAGACGTGTCCACTGTCGACGCAACAACTTTTAAAAACATCCCTAAATAGCATCCTTGAAAACAACTTACGATTATGAATAAATTAAAAGTTACACCAACTTTCCAAAACAGTTTTATATCCAGTTATTCAGAATAATGGCAGAAAAAATAATGATTATATTATTACATCAAGTTTATTTTATTCGATTTAGTTTTGGAATCGTGATGAATACATTTTTAATTTTGCTTTTGCCACTAGTAAATTAAATCTTAAACCGGATAATTATAACATCTTTTAAGCAAATATTTTGTATTTTGTTCATTCGTAAACGTAAATGGCTAAACAATACAATATGAATGTTGTGGCCTTCTAGTGAACATCTTTAGTTTAAAAGTTTATAACATATGCTATGCTAAACAATAAGTTCAAGGCCGTCAAGGTCATGAATTTTTCATCGTGATTCGAATTCGCAATAAACGAGTTTTCTCATTTAAATTATCCGAAGGTCATGGAAAAAAAAGATAAAAAAAAACACGTGAAACACTATCTGATTCTTCGCCATGAATAATAATGTAGACTAAAGAAAACTTTCACTTTTTCATTATTTTATATTACTATATCATCATTTTATATTACTATATCTCATTATATACAGTCGAACCTCGTTAACGTGAACACTGTTAACGTGAATTACTTTTAACATGAACCGTTTCCCGTCAAAATGAAGATTAGTTTAGTAATATGAAGATTAGTTACTGATAGCATGAACTACTGATAACATGAACAATGTTTTTATCCCCCTTGAGATTCACGTTAACGAGGTTCGACTGTGTTGGGAAATTTTAACTTGTTACTCTTTAACTGCATGACACCCTCCAAGATTTTCGACTCGTCCTCACTGCTAGGCATAGGAAACGTGGTTACACTATACCTAGTCCGTTAATCAGTTTATTTCAGTGGTCGGCAACCTCATTTTTGAACAAAGCCAAATGTCAACAATACAACGATTAAAATATCTTTTGGGAGCCAAAAATTTTTAATCTAATTTATATTGACTCATTCATTCTTATTAACATAATTAGAGTATTCCTAAGTCAACATTAGCTAAAATCTCAAGGGGCGAAAAATCTGCGTGTGGCTCGCGAGCCGCAGGTTGCCGACCACTGGTCTATCTGTTTCTCTGGCTACATGTGTTTAAACCAGCTTCAGATGTTAAATTAAACATTAAAAACAATTTCTTTTAGATATGTGTCTTGTTCAAAATAAAAAAAGTAAAATTCTACTAAGTAAGTTTCCTTTATTGCACAGATTATAGAAACCTTGAAGAAATAATATTAAGCACTAGCAGGCTTTGGCCGCTTCGCTGGTCACTAAATTCAAAGGAAACTTTTCTGTATAGCTTTATAAAAATAAAATACAAAACAAAACACTGAAATTGCTCAAAAACTCACTTCAGGTGTCTGCTGCCTTCGGCAGTGATTTGCTTATCCGCTAAAACTCGGGCGCTTGTCCCTATTACCTGCGACATTGGTTTACCAATCGGCTTCCATTTAGGTGCTTATTAGATAACAGTTTCCAAAATACATAGTATCGAAAAAATTGAAGTATCCCTTTTATATTTGAATCCCAGTTACACATGAACAACACTATACGTGGTGCACATAATATTTGCTTTTACATTATTTCCTATGTTTATTTTGTTTATCCGATCAACCATAAAATGACAGCAATTTCACGCCACGTATTACAATATGCTATGACCGGCTACGTCTGTCGCATGAGACAATTAAATTTTGTGGTTATATATAATTCATGGTTTGTAAACCTGATCATAGTACATCCATAATATAGTTCTCTTTGGCGACTTTTGAATTTTTGTCACCATTTTAGACTTAATCCCTTGTAACAATATGCTATGAGCGCTATTTCTGCCGTATTTTAGACAACTAATCTTTTTATGGTTATATATATTTCCCATTAAACATATTTTTATTTTTATTTATTTATTTAAATAATAATTTGAATTAATCAAATATTTCTGTTCGACAGCGTGCAAGTGTAATCATACACAGAGGCTCATTTATTTGTATGATAAATTAACATAGCGATTAGTATATAAAAAAATAAATAAATAGGTAAACATTATCGTGCTACACAACTTTATTATGTTGCTCCATTGACGGTTTTTGAATTTTTGTCGCCATATTAGCGATGGATTTTTTTTATTTATTTTTTTTTTTGGTATCAAAAGGGGAAGACTATTTGGTGTCGTGCCCTTAGCGACCGTGCCCTTAGCGGAACGTGCCCTTAGCGGAATGGGGTGAAAGGGAAGAAATAGGAATAGAAGAAGCCGTGCCCTTAGCGGAAATAAGGTGTTCATGTGACAGATTGAAATATGTTATTCAAATGCACAAAAGAGTGCTTTCTATAAAATGTAGTATGATTAGCTTTAAAGTTACAGAGTCACGCAAAAATATTCAGTTACGCTGAGGGTTATTACTGGAAATTTGCTGAATTGCATTTACATTAAGCATTTATTCTACCATTTTTTTAAAATGTGAATATGATTTGAATTAGTATTTGTATTTGTCTATTCTATTGTCCGTTTATCCGCCTCCAGCGTCCGTAAGTATTGTAAGAATTGCATATAAATTTATATGTTGATGCACCTTAATCTAAATGAGTGTCTGCCAACTTTTGGTGTCAACCGCTCCTCAGATGGCGCTGCTGTGCAGCGATTTCCGCAATTTAAGGGGAGGCTATATCTCATGTTCTATTTCATATCATCAAACAAAACGTGATATATGTGAAGGCCATTATGAGACAGTATGCTGATTCAATTTGGATGCTTATCGGCCAATAGGTGGCGCTGCTACACTGCAAATTTCCTTGATAACGGGAAAGCTATATATCAACTTCTATGGCATATAATTGTTCGAAACTTGATATGTGAGATAACTATTATATAATGCATTTTTTAAGGTGTCATTTATAGACAATAAAACTGTCTTTCTTTAGATATTTAGTGTTAGTTTTCTCTAAGATGAAAATTGATTATTTGCACTTAGTGAATTTGTATAGGAAAATATAGAAGAGAGTCTTGTGGTGGCCACAACATACTAGTTTTTATTTTATTTTATTTTTTTAATAATATGTGTTATTCAAATTCATTATTGAATATTCCCTACTTAAAATGGCTTTAATAGAACCTGTGACACTGGTTTGTGTACAAACATCCAAAAAATGCCATTGCATTGCACTTTAGGGGAGACATTTTTATAAATCACATTTAAATAACTTCATCAAAAAATCATAAAGAAATTCGCATTTATTTTCCACATGTTAAGAAAATGTTTTGTATAAACTATAATATGCTTAATCTCCAGATTTACAGGGCTACGCAAAAACGTTTCGATACATTAAGGGGTACAAATAGGAAATTAAGAGCAGCATTTCTGTTTGTGTTAAGCATTTTTAACACTTTCCAACAATGTTTCAGAGTGATTATGAATTCAATTTGTCTATATGTCTGTCTTTCTGTCTGTCCATTGTGTGATAATATAGACAAAGAACATAGAATGTTATACGACACACAACGAGTTCGTGCAGTTGGAAAGTGTTGATAATCACTCATGATTTTTCGTTTCTCTTTTAGCTTTAAAAGGTGTAATGCTTAATTATATTTTCAAAAACTTAAATAAAATCATAAAATAGCAATAATGTACGTTTTTATATCGCGTACTTTGATTCATTAAGCTTTATATGGTTATAGATCACCGTTCTCTCAAATAACGGATATTCTACAGTACGCATACCTATTTTTGCAACAGGTTACTTCTGAAGCAAAATATAGTCAGTGCTAAATGTGGATAAAGTGTGGAGGAAAATTGAAGAGTTAATTTTTTTATTTATTAATTTATTTTTAAATTTATTATACATTTCCGCTAAAGGCACGTATGCTAAAAGCACGCCACCGAGAGGGTGTAACATTTCCGCTAAGGACACGGGTTTATAGATTTCCGCTAAGAGCACGGTCGCTAAGGGCACGGCCCCGACTATTTTGCTAGTAATTTTATCAAACAGAGACACCTTTTTGTTTATATATAAAAATCCTCCCTATTCTGTTTATATTTTTAATGGCTTTTAGGTTTAAAATAGTGATTGCTGAAATAAATTTGCTATCTTTAAAACTGCATTTTTTTCTATAAACTTTCTATAAAAATAAATCATGTATGAGACTACTACTTAGGTTTATTTTATTTTTACTTTCTCTTACCCATAAGGTAGAGAAAGTATTGTTTTTGGGTCAAATTTTCGAACGCGAGATTTTGTTATATTTACACGTTTTGAGGTCCCCTGAATACGAAAATCATGTTTTTAGCAAATGGTCTGTGTGTGTGTCTGTCTGTTATCAGCATATCTCAAAAACAAATTATGGCAGAAAGTTCAAACTTGGTATTCTAAATGTGTATCATATAGGGATGCTACAGTAAGCTTTTCATTAAGATCAAGCAAATGGTTCGTGTACAGGGACAATCAAGAGAATTCTAATACATTACGTCTATGGGGGAAATTGCAGGTAAGTAGAGTTTAACGTCTATAGACTGCACTAAACCAAATGAAACGAACATATATTTTTTGTAATAGAGATAGTTAACTGGGAAAATTTTTTTGTGTATATAGGAGCCTCGCCTCCCCCCTGGGGGGGATTTCATGATGGGTATCATTCAAAAGAGCTTGCGAATACCTTTAAAACGAATGGTTGAACTATAAATCTGTGATAATTTAAAACAAAGTTATAGATTTTTTTTAATTTTAACGAAAAAAAAACTTAGAAAAAACAATCTTTTTTTTTTTTTTTTTTTAATATTGAGAGTAAAATGGACTTTTTTTGGATATTTAGTGTTACACTACCTCTCTAATATGGAAATCATCTGCATTATCATAAAAAATAATTTTTTTAAATAATAATTTTTAGGGATGAAACGGATATCCGGTAACTATCCGGTATCCGGCCTATCCGACTGAGTTTTAAATATCCGACGGGGTACCGGATATCAGCAGTCCGGATACGGATATCCGGTAATTTTAAGCCGGATATCCGACGGATATCCGGAGGTGCAAATTTAAGCTTAAATTCCCCTCAGATGAAAATTTTGCGACTTTTTTTTTTTTTTTTTTTTTTTTTTTTTACATTAGTTGTAGCTTGTAAAGGTAAAAAAAAAAATTGCAAAAGTCTAATTTGGCTGCTTTAGCAAATAAATTTAGCAAAAAGTAGCTTCAGGTTTAAGAGATATAGAAAGCCTATTTTAATTTTGTGCAGAGTTAGCTAGGATTTTTCAGAGTGATCTATAACATTCACCCTAATCATCCACATAACAATAAAAAGAGCTGTTCATTGTTGTTCCTGAACAAATAATATTCATCCTCTGCACTGCATATAACTCTGTTTTCATGACTTTTGTTTAATAAGTTGAAAATGTTCAGTAATAGTGTTAGTCTTGGAAGTAAAAGTTGTTAGATTTTTTCGAGAATGAGTCAAATAATGTACATTTATTGACTAGAACCTGCCTGTTTATTTACAATCCACTTTTCCCTACAGTAAAAAGTTGTTTTTGTGACCATATATTTATACTAGCAGACCCTCTGGCATCATTGTCTGTGCTATTACCTATTCAATTAAACGTGTCATCTACCTATTTGATTTGAATTAAAAAAAAAAAAAAAAAAAAAAAAAAAACACTCCAATTTGTATAAATTTGCACTCTTGATGGAATATCTTGCTAAAACACCTGAATTTAGAATTTCCCATTGCGTCTATATTTTCATTTTCAGATTGTTAAAGAATTAAAAAAAAAAAAAAAAAAAAAAAAAGCTCAATTATTTAAAGTTTATCATTTTGTACATTAGAAAAACAACTTACTTTTAATTAAAGAATTTTAATAAATAATCTAATTTTTTTTGCTTATCAGTACAGAATATAAAAATATAAAATAAGTAAAAAGCATTTAAAAATACAAAAATATAAATTTGTTTTGAATCATTACTTTCTTTTATATTCAATAGAAGAAAGCATTTTATTCGTAAAAATTTTCAACTTCCTGTTTTTGGTGGATTTACGCATTTTGAGTGAACCAGAATTTTGAATTTGATCGTTTTTAGAAAATGTCTGTCTGACAAAAGTTTTGTGTAGCAGCTGTAGTTCAAGAGTTAATGCACAGAATTTCATATAAATTTATACATAGTTGCACATTAACCAAAAAAAAAAAAAAAAAAAAAGTACCCATCGACTTTTGGTGCAAATTACTCAATAGGTGGCACTGCTATACTGTGATTTCTCCCATTTAAAGGAGAACTATCTCTCTTCTACTGTGTATAATTAAAAAAAAGGACTAAGTATGTCGCAGGGCTATTATGAAATATATGTTTATTTAATTTCTGTGCCATATCGGTCAATAGACGATGCTGTTATGCTGCAATTTCCCCGTGAATGGAGAAATTATCTTGGATTTATTTGTGTGTGTAATTACACAAAATTTGGTACGTGAGAGGACCACTTTTATGAAACATGTTGATTCAATTTTGGTGCATATTGATCGATAGGTGGCTATACTATGCTGCAATTTACCCTGTGAAGGCTAAATCTCAACATCTATAACATTTAACTGCACTTAACTTGATATGCAAGATAAATAATAGGAGAACACAAGCTGGCTTAATTTGGGTGTATATTGAGTGACCAACAGATGTCGCAATTGTTCCTCACCTTCTATGATTCTCTATTTGGCTACATCTCACAATCTTTTGATTAAAATTGCACTAAACTCCATATCTAAAATCTTTATTGTGCGAAGCTATTATTAAGTTTCTTCTGTGCATGTTAAACAGCGTGTAGCTTTGTTATGTAGAGTGATACATAGGAAAGTTTCGTAATGGCCATAACATACTAAGCCATTGAAGCTTTTAGATTTTTCTTTTTTTTACTTCTTTCTTGTATGTTTTCTTATAAATGTCTCAAACGAAGGTATTGGATTCATAAAAATTTTCTACATTTGGTTTTTGCTGGATTTACACATTTTAAGAGGTCCAGAACCTGGTTTGATCAATTTTTAAAAGTTTGTTAGGTGTGTGTATGTGACAAAAATTCCGTTCAACTGATGTCGGCCCTATTTAGGTGTATATCAGCCAACAAGTGGATCTGCTATTATGATTTTTCACAAGCCTATATCTCAGCATCTATTGATTAAAGTTGCACCAAACTTCATACGTAAAATATTTATTGTGTGAAGCTATGGTTAAACTTTTGCCCAATTTAAACATTAAGTGGTGTGTGATGGCCACAATATATACGTTTTCTTATGAAAATAACCAACCCTTCAACTATGATTATATTGGTAAAATATTTTGTTTCATTTTTTTTTTTTTTTTTTTTTTTTTTAAATACATATCAAGCACCCATTTTTTAGTACTGTAAAAAATGTGTAAATGATAAGTTTTTGTTTTATAATTCTGAACAAAACCTATATTTTTGTGACAAATTGCAAGTGTAGGAATAAGTATGTTAGACTTAAGTTTTATTCTTCATTGCAATATTGCACAAATAAATAGAATGCTAAATAAATATGCTTAAGTAAATTATATTTAAAATGTGTTTAAAAGAATAATATATGAAATATGTTTATATTTTATTGTTTTAAAATAAAGAAAAGAAATATAGAACACAACAAAAAAACAAAACTAATGCCGGATATCCGACGGATATCCGGTCCGGATATCCGTATCCGGCAGGCAGAGGAGCTCCGGATATCCGATATCCGGTATCCGGCAAAATCTCTATCCGTTTCATCCCTAATAATTTTAATAAATTATTTTTTAAAAACAGAATTATTTTTTAAAAACCGAATTATTTTTTAATAACCGAATTAAATTCTATATAAATGTAGGTGCATTAATGAAACGGGGGGTTGAGGGGGCGGTAGCCCCCCTCACACAGAACTGTATAAAACTCTTCTGAAGCCTAATTTGAATTGTTTAGCATAGGTTTACATGACAGTTCTCGTTATGTTACCTCTTAATCTGCAACCTGTATTTATAGTATTAAATTTCAGGGTAAGAGAAAGTCGTGTGAGTGACACACCAGATTATTTTTTTTCTTTTTGGAATACTTTATAATTATCTATATATATATATAATCGTTCTTCCTGACTGAGTGAGTAAGTGAGTGAGGGGGTGATTCATCATCGCCCAGACAAAACCCCTAGACTTAGAAGCATGAAATTTTGTGACAATGTTCTTTCCGGAACAGGACAATTCCGCCGCAATTTTAATCCCCTATTCCCCTCATAGGACAATTCCGCCGAGAATTTTAACCCCCCTTTTCCCACAGAGGACAACTCCGCCGCGCCATTTTCCTGAGACGAGAAGAGGGGGTCTGCAGTAGTATTTCCATTTTTGGCGACGCATTGCCCTCCCCCCCTCGCTTTGGAAAGATGAGTAAAAGTAAAATAGATTTTAACCAAATTATGAGTACAAATTTTTACTCATAAACATGCATTTAATTTAATTTTTCATTATTATTATATGTTCTTTTATTTGACAATTATTTAATCGTATTAGTAAATTCTGCTATCAATAAATTTATTTCTAATTTTCGTGTAGCACTTGAATATCATAAAATTCAAGTAAAAATCAACTTAAGAAAAATTTACATCTTAGTTTAAATTATTCCGATTACATTTACAAAATTATTAAAGGATAAATAAGAAATTAAATTTTCTTTACTTAACATAATATTCAAATATATATTACTTAACTTATATTAACGTATATTAAATTTTCATTACTTATTTTCTTTAATTTAATTTCTTAAATTTTTTATTCAACAGTGATAAATAAAAGTAATAACAACAGTAATAATTCTGTGCGATGAAAATCATCTCCCTCTGTATATATCGTGGAAAATCTGTATATATATATAAATTACGTGTCACGATGTTTGTCCGGGGTAAACTCCTAAACTAAGTAACCGATTTTAATGAAATTTTGCACACTGTGTGCAGTTTGGTCCAACTTGAGAGATAGGATAGTTTTTATCTCAATTTATTGTCACAATATTATTTTATTGCAATTATTTGTTAATTATAGACCTTTATTAAAGTTGCTCCAAAATATCTATGAGTTCCATTAATTTAATTGTTGCCAAAAAAAAAAAAAAAAAAAAAAAAATACGAGTTCATTTTCTTTCGACATAAAAATAAATACATTTAATCAAACGTGAACGTTAAAAAATTATAAAAAGTTAAATTATGCATCTCACGAAAATTGACGTCATAATCAATTTAAAGATTTTATACACATTGATAAAGTGCTAATGTAGTTCTATCATAGATATAGTAATATATATAGATCTCTCATCCCCATGTTATCGTACAAAGATTTTTGATGCCGAAAAAAAAAAAAAAAAAAAAAAAAAAAAAGCTTTGGAAACAGCCATTAAGTGGTATTGAAAAAAAAAAAAAAAAAAAAGAAAAGAAAGAAAGAAATATGAATTTGAAATTGTATCTGGAGTCTTCCATTCCCCTTTAGCAAATAAATTATTCATAAATTTTATTTGCTAAAATATTAGTATGTATTCCCGTGTGTATTCACTCGGGGAAAGACGGCCATATTTTGGTAAAAACGTCGTCTTTTCCCAAATGAAAAGGAATAACTTTTTTCTCCCCAATGATCACTCTATTCTATATATGCTATACTATATCTATGAGTTCTATACGCAAGCGAAGTGTGATTCACTGACCGTCTGTGCAGCCAAGAAAAAGATTTCCTACGTTAATTGCCCACTGGATTTTTTGTAAGAAATTATTAAAAATCGAGGAAATTTATTTCCCGATTTTAATCCTTATATTTGGGTATAGATATGTATTAGTTATCGCGGGTGTTAGATTGAATTATTTTGCTGTCAAATAGACAAAATTTTAATTTTAAATTTCAAAACACTGTCGCCCTTGGCTTTTATTATTATTATTATTATTATTTGGCGATCAAAAGCGTAACACGAAAATGTACATACCAGATGTATACATTGTACAAAATGTAATATGTATTATTCATTGTACGTATGTATGATATGTAATATGTATTGTACGAAATATTGTTTCATATTATTCATTACTCTTTTAATATAAGTTGTTAAAATAACCATGATTTTTGAAAGGAATTAAATATTTTCGCCAGATAATTTGGCGATATTCTTTTTTTTTTTTTTTTTTTTTTTGCCAAGGATGACAGAAATGAAATCTATTCCGCTGCAAAATATTAGTATCTTACATCAGATATTTTATTTAGACATTTGAAAACAAATTTGACTTCAAACTATGATAGAATATTTATCATTTTCCTTTTAATTAGTATATTATTAGTATATTAAAATTTAAAAGCATGGTATATAAAAAGTTTTTTTTTTTTTTTTATCTTATAATTATTCTTATCTTAATCCTCAATGTTTCCCATCTTTATTAACTTGAATTTACTATTAAAATTTTAACATACTCAAAAACTTCTCATCACTTCGTTAAAAATACACTAAACTTTTCCAAAATCTTTTTCTATTTAAAATGATACATGTATTTACTTTAAATGTCCAATATTTCATAAGATTTCCAATTTTAAAGTTTTAAAATATTTATCAAATTTACTTATTTTTCTGGTTTAGCCTTATTGTTTTCCTTTTTATAACTACAGCTGTTGCCCTCTTTAAAATATTTAAAATGATGAGGTCATTTTATATAGTAAAATTATCCATTATAGCATATATTATATATTTCACTCCTCCATAAAAATTGATTTTAAAATCGTCTGTTTCTTTTATACTTTTATTTTAATAGAATTTTAATAGAATTTAATTTATATATTAGACATTTTAGCAATTTTATCCAAAGTAGCATTAGAAATAATATATATCACTTCTCCATTAAAATTTATAGGACCCTACAATAAAATTAATTTGTGCTTAATATCAACACTACGAAAATTTTTATCAATCGCTTCCAAATTTTGACCTAACTTTCAAATCTTAACCCTGTGGGTTTTTACATCGGCTACAACGTTTTCGTCTTTGTTCGTAAATAATAATTTGACTGTACTAAATAGTTTACAGCCGTATAATTCAACGTATAACTTAGTCACAGCAACGCGTGGCCGGGTCTGCTAGTAGTTTTAATAAATATTAATTTTATTAAATAATTTGTATGGAAAAAATATAGAAGAAAGTTTCATGGTGGTTACAACATACTAGTTGATATTGGAGGAACATTCAGAAGATAGGTTTTAGTAACATAGCTGATTTTGTTAGGAGACTGAAAAACAACAACAAAAAAGAAAACAACAGAAAATTTTACCACAAAAAATACCCCCCCCCCCCAAAAAAAAAAAAAAAAAAAAAAAAAAAAAAAAAAAAAAAACTAGCCTACATATTAATGTATATAGAATTTTATTATGGTATTCTGGGTCGATGATGGAAGACAGATTATTATGGAACAGAAGATAATTATGGAACACAAATGTCCGCAAATAACTCGTTTAAATGAACGACTTTTAGTAATAAGAATTATAAATTGATTATTATAGTTTCATTGATTATTATTTGCGTAACGATGCATATACCTATGAACATTTGTATCCATTTATTTTCTTCTTCTGATCATTTCAATAGCTGTATCGAAATAATATGACAACAGTTTAATAATAATTTGGTATGTTACTCACACGGCTTACCATACAATTTAATACTAGAAATACTAATTGGAATCTAATTGGAATACTAACACGAATCATTTGCTTCATCTCAACGAAAACTTAGTGCAGCTTTCCTATACGACACAGATTTAGTATATCGAGTTAGATCTTTCTGCTGTTATTTGTTCTTAGAATATGCTAATAACAGGCACATAGATCAACCGCAAAAACATGATTTTCGGATTCAGGGGACTTCACAACGTATAAATATAACAAAAACTCAATTTCAAAAATTTGACCCAAAAACAGTATTTCCTCTACTATCTTTCATGATATCTATTTTATATAGCAACTTTGTTGCCGGTATATAGCATAAAAGCTGATAT